>CM023481.1:175233091-175613659 GCA_013339685.2 Hyalomma asiaticum | reverse complement strand
CGGCCAACCGTGGTTAGCGGCTAAGCGCCGTTCGCGCGCCGTGTAACTGCGCTAACCACGTTTAACGATAACCGCAGTTACGCTAACCGTGGTTAAGGGCGCCCGTGTAACAGGGGTATTAAAGGTTCGACCTGTGCTCGGCAGATGGCGCTATGTCACTTTCCGGCGGCGCCGGTTCCGCGGCGGTAAGCAGTGTGAACTACGCGGTTTTCGGCGGCAAGAGAATTCCGTCGACTGTAGACGCCGGATTTATCAGTGTGAACGAGGCATTACTGCAAGGCAGGCGCCTCCGAAGCAATATTCCGGATTTTAACGAAGTCTCCAAAACGGAAGTGAAAAATGCCGCCCGCATCTTCCCACGGGGGGAACTCGAGTAAATGCGTCGCAGAGTGGTGGGGGTATCGCGTTAATGTTGCGTAATTGGGTATGGTTTGGGAATGCTTAATTGTTATTTCGTCTTTATTATTCTTATTTATTGAATGAAGGAGAAGCGAAGGCAAGGAGTGTAAAGTTAAAGTGTGTCTTTATTGCTTGGTGCCGTCGTTGTATTGGACGGAGAGGATGACTGATTTGTGGTCGCTAAAGTGCACTGTCAAGGGGTCTTTGAGGAGCGGTCGTGCGATTGCGTAACTGGTGAAGACGAGGTCGAGTGGTGGGACGCTGATGTTAGGTTGTGACCCACTACTGGTTGAAGGTACTGTTGCTTCCATCGCATCTACTCGAGTCAAGCAAAGCGTCAAGTCAAGCGAAAGCCAAGTAAAGACGCCTTTGACTGAATTCCGAACGCGCGCTCCGCCGCTTATATACACACCGCCCGCGTTCGAGGGAGAGGAGTACGGGGGAGAGGTCCGCACCCCCACTGCGCATGCTCGGCCGGCACGCGCCCGGTGCGCACGCCCGGTGGGCTCGACACGAGACGAGCCGAGCATACGCAGTGGGGGTGTGGACGGCGCCGCCGACGCCGAAGCGCGACATCGTGCGACTAAGAAATGCTCCGCATTTAAAAGCACCCGCAACAAAAGAAAGTACGACCGATGCTACCTTTGACGCAAGGGACCGTAGTTCGAATACGCGACAATGCGTGGTCGCGTAAGGGCAGGATCGTCAACGCATCTGGCCCGAGGTCTATGGTGCAAACGGGGCCACACCATGTGCTCAGACGCAACAGACGTCACTTACTTCGCACAAGCGAGGACTATACTGTCCCGAGTGAAGCGACGACGAATATAGTGCGCCTTCTACGCCCCTTCGTCCAGCTGAGACTGCCTGCAGAGGACCTACAGAGTTATCAGCCTCCAGTGATGAGGCAGGCTCCAGCAGCTCTAGGAGTCACAGTATACGTGGAACCGACTGGCGAGCATACGAAATAAGCAAGGAACGTTTAGCGTTCAGGTCAAGACATCCAGCTGCAGGGTATGTAGATATACCCTTTAGTGAAGAAGAAAACGAAGAAAAAATTTACTCCCAGGTGGGAGTAAATGACGTGTCCTCAAGCGACCCCCCCCCCCCATTGGGAGTTAATTTTATTCCGTAGGGTCGGAGTAAACTTTTACTCCGTATCGGTCGGAGTTCCTGCGTGGTGCCTTGGGGGTACATATTTTATTTTTTTACTCCGTGCCTGACGGAGTTCCTGCGTGGTGCCTTGGGAGTATATTTTTTTATTTTTTACTCCGTGCCTGACGGAGTTCTTCGGCGGAACATTCGGAGTATATTCTGTATCGTAATACTCCCTTGTGGTCGGAGTTCCTGCGCGGTACTTCGGGAGTACTTTTTTTGCATACTCCGTGTTTGGCGGAGTTTTCAAGAGTCACTTTGGGAGTATATATATCAATTTTCGTACTCCGTGACGGACGGTTTTTGCTTGGCACGCCGAGACCATATTTTGTATGTTTTCTCTGCTGTAGCCACTTTTTACTGCGTCCTGATCGCATATTTTGTAGGCATCAACGCTAACTTTACATAATGGAATATTCATGACAGCACTTACCTTCTGTGTTCCAGTGGTTTCTTCAAAGAGCGCAAGAAGGTATTCAAAAGGGTAATTGAGTTGTTATTTGGTTTATTCACAACAAACACCAGTCTGCGGTTGCAGATCAAGGAGATGTTCAAGATATACAGAGCGTAAAAAAGGACACAGAAAGCGACCGATAAACAGAACACAAGGAGGCAGATCGCGGGCAACGTGAAAACAAGTGCATTCAAGTTTTACGTGCAGTGGGCAAAGGAAAGCAGAACACACGACAGAGATGAGCTGCAAGAGCCGCAGTAATAGTCAAACACAGGACAACACACGTTCTGCAAAATCCTAAATGCCAACGAAGGCTTCCAGAACAACATCAATTCGTGTGAATAATTTTATTACTAATCCAACTTAAAAGTAAACTAGAATAGGTGCACGCTAACAAGAAATTCCACATTTGACGTACTGCAAAACCAGGGCGCACTGTTCACTGAGCCAAAGTGATAGGAGAAGGAAATGTCGAAAATGTGCATTTTACCATTACATTATCGCCGTTGCAAATAACTACAGGAAAAAATTCAAAGGCATTTAAAGGTTTTTCAAACACTCAGTAAAATTTGCACGGTCATCAGTCTAGAAAGATCACTGCTCTAGAGCGGTGTGAAACTCGTACGAAATAAGCAGAGAAATGTACTTGCACATCATTAATAGGGGTGTGCGAATACTGAAATGTTTAGAATATTCTTGAATATCACATATATTGATAACTTTGCATTTTATGCTGATAGCCTAATAATGCACTTCCTCATAGTAAATTTTTGTACGAAGTTATTATTACGGATTAGGCATTTTTCTTTTGATATCCGATATTTATTCCATATATAAAATTTCATATTTTTACTCGATTCGTATTTGGAAAATTCGGTCTTCGCACACCCCTAATAAAAAATCTTTCAACATTTCACACACAATGCGGACGTTTCATGTCCCATCTGCATAAACCAGAAAGCAAAGCAATAATTAAGTTTTGGGATGAATAGTAACTACGGATAGCTATAAAGGGCATTTCGGAAAATGTGTCCAAAAATGTTTTGAACACAGATAACCATCAGCAAAATCTTTGCGGTCTTCCTTAATGGCAGCACACACCATGCAAAGGGCATTAAAATGTTAACGGTAATTAACAATATTAGAATGATTAAAGCTCAGACAATAACAGCAAGACACTCAAACCTAATCGAAAGATGCATGTTACTTATACGGGAATTCGATATCCGTTGTAGTATTTGTAAAAGGGTGCCTTTTTAGAATTGCTGCAGCGCGATGAAATCCGGCTTGTTTCTCGCAGGAAACCGAAACTGAATGGTCAAAAAGCGCTGTTGTCGGTACTTTCCGTGGTCCTCTAGGCGACATAGTTGCTGCCCTTACTATGCCGCGCAACAGTGAACAAGTGTCGTTGTAAAGCGGCTGTTCTGGTAAGCGCGATCAGGCGTAGCAAAGAAACAATAAATATTGGCGCTTGATAACACTTGCCTATCCTCGCTCGCCGGCAATGGGAGGAAAACTGGTATACGTCACACTGGGCACATTCAATTGTAGCTGCAACTGCGCTATTACACCATTCAGTTTGTGTTTCCTGAGTGAAATTAGTCAGATTTTAATCGATATATGGAAATTAGCAGCATCGCGCTTTAGCAATTATGTTGGGCGTGAACTCCCAGTATAAGTAAACTCCATTTTCAATGAGGCTTGAACGCGTGGCTTTCCAGGCTATAAAGTTAATCAATCTTGTCATATTATTAGATTTCACTCCTACCATATTACAGTGCGCGCTGCCGTGAAAGAAGCAATTCCGCAAGAACCACGTAAGTATCCGGTGTTCTGTGTATATAAGATCTTAGCACATATTTTCTCAAGATGTCTCATAATCACAGAGATACAATAAGCACAGGGCAAAGGTAACTCCACTCGCCGCTCATAGCACAATGTAAGTTGCCGTTGTGTTGTATGACTGCTTATTCGTATGTAGAGAAACCACAAGATAAAATTATGCTGACATGGCAACTTCACTTGCATTCGTGTGTAACTGTATTTGCATAAAACGATGACCTTTCTGTTGACTCTCTAATCGTCTTTATATAAGTCGATTGGGCGGTAAATTTTCTGCGCACACAGTGGAAATAGTTCCAGGGCACAGTCATTAAGACTGGGTTAGAAAACTTTGTCAAAAAAACAAAGACATATATGGTAAAAAACAAGCAATCATATACAGACTACTTCAATGATACAGAAGTTTGACTAGCACATGCAAGAAAAAACACCAGCACCATCCGCGCTGCTAAAGTATTGGCGCTTAATTCCTTCAGCGAGCTGAAGAAAATGATTCTCAGAAAAATAGCCCCGCTGATGGCATTAATCGCCCCACAACACAAGTACAATGTAAGGATATACAGGGTGTTTCAGTGAAAACTTGCAAAATTTCTTAAAAATAGGCTGTTCGAGAAAAAAAAAGGAGAACCTCCTCATAAAGAAACTGTTCGCTGAGGCAAACGTCACGAAGGCTCAGGAAAGCATTTATTAATTGGGTAACAAAGTAATATTTACTAATTACAACATTAATTAAACTTTTTGTGATTACTGCAAAGGATGAGTTTTAGCCACGCTGATGACGACGCCATATGGAGCCTTTAAAACAAAGAAAACTAACTATATAAACCTCTGCAGCGCGAGAAAACCTGGGCTTTTTGCGGCACGAAAGCGCGCATGAAGAACATTAATTAAACTTTTTGTGATTACTGCAAAGGACGAGTTTTAGCCACGCTGATGACGATGCCATATGAAGCCTTTAAAACAAAGAAAAACGAATTGTATAAAGCTCTGCAGCGCGAGAAAACCTGGGCTTTTTGCGGCACGAAAGCGCGCATGAAGAACGCCAGACGTCACGTGCGAATGCAACCACTGCTGCTGACGTGTAGCCAGTGGCGCACCGACGGAAGGGGGGGGGGGGGTTCGGGGCCAACCTAACCCCCTCCCACTTCATAACTGCTCCTATGCCCTAGAAGAATGTGGCGTTAATGTCTCTGCAAAACGCCGAAAAAAATAACAAACATAATCATCATCATTGATGTTAATATTATTTGGCATTTTATTTACTTTTTTTACGCATGCAACAACTATGTAATCGCATGCCCGGCCCTTCGTGAAAAATTTAACCCTCCCCACCTGGCAGAGATCCTGGGTGCGCTACTGCATGTAGCAAAGATTGCGCCGACCAATTCGAAATGTACGATGTCTCGATGCTCTGCATATGCAGAAGCCTCCGTTATCTTTTGCTTATTCGCTCACTACAAGACGCTATCATAACAGACTACGTAGCCACGACTTTGGAAAGCCTATGCATATCGAAGTGACTAGCGCATGCATTGGAACACGTCACCAGCGGATGCTGTGTTCACACGCGACTCCCGGAGCTCCTTTTGCAGCGCGTTCCATGAGGCAAAAAGACGCTAGGTCGCTGGGTCTCGGCGAATAAATTTTCTTTGTTTTAGACTAAAAGCAGATAAGCATCGTCGTCTTTCGGCTGCGAATTCCTCAATGGCAGGAACCTGAAAAGGCTGCTGATTAGAAATTGATTTTACGATCTTAGTTATTTACCGTGCAAACTGCAAGTATCTTACGACTACTCACGTGCGCCCAACCTTAGAGGTCGTCCCGTAATAAAAAGCTTTTTTTTCTTCTTTCTCACAAAGCCTATCTTTGGAAACTTGAAATCGTTCTCTGAAACATCCTGTATATAGAGCATCAAGACTTCATATCGTGCGTTACTGCATGCGCGGAAAATTCTATACCTTGTCAGACAACGATAAAGTTTCGCTGATAAACAATACTGACAAATAATCTGCTCCCTCTCAACCATAACGCGAGGTCACTTCAAGTTTGTTTTTCTAAAGATAAATGCTTTACCGAATACATTCATATCTGCAATCTTGGCTATGTATCGCGATATAGCCATCTTATGGCATTTTAACGGACATGTTGCAACGCTCTCGAATAGCCGCTAATTTTTGCACCGTCCTGTTTTCCCGATGTAACGTGCGCAGGATAACGGGATCGGAGTTATGACAGAGGATTTGTACTCAGATTTTTTCCCTTCTGCTTCTTTTGACAGCCACGCTTTGCCTTCTTTGTGGCATCAGTGCTTCCTTGATTTTATTTTTTTCCACAGATCCCCCTGCTTGCTATAGTGCTGCTAAGATAATCTGCACCTTTTCTCAAGCGGCTAATTTCCTCGTATTAAGGGAACGTGACAGCTGTAGGGAATAACACCACTACAATACGTTTCTTAGAAGTATACATATGATTGCCGTTAGAGTTGGATACACCATCACCGGCTTTTAAAAACCATGAAGCTTGCTCACCGAAACAAGGTTGCAATAAGTGTGACCGGACTTAAAGACGCTCTCTTAATAAACACCTGTCTTAGCAAGACCACGTTTTACCAGTATCGAAGGGCAGAAACGAAAGGCGATAAGTGCGTCATTGGCCCTGGCTGAACAACACCAACACGTGAGGTGATCAGTCATCACACATTGAATGTTCAGGAGCTTAATAGTTTCATACGTAAGTATTTCGACAATCAAACGAAAGGGGAGATTCGCCTATGATCATTGCAAATTCATCACACACATAAGGAAACAATGGCTACTACAACTCTTCCTGGAGCATCCAAAGCTACTCTTGTACTTGCCTGTGAGACGCATAATAAAAATGAAGCTGTCATGTTATACATTCACTAGGTTTCTCACAGTCTAAACAAGACATCTCCTTGAGACAACGTACTATTTCTATCAGCACAGTCTTCGTAATAATAATAATAATAATAATAATAATAATAATAATAATAATAATAATAATAATAATAATATGCAGAAGCATGGCAAAAAAAAGAAAAAATAAGAAAAAACACCACCGTTCCGTGAACAAAAAGAAAGCGGCAACGATAGAAATTCTTTCGTAAAATTTCTAAGTCGATATCTCTGATTTTGTGATACTATTAAAGCATTTCTTTTTTCACCAAGATGAGCGCATCGATGTGCTCTTAAAGTCGATACCAAAAAGGGATCCTTAGCGCCATTGGCTAATTTTATAAAAAGGTATATTGCTGATTTCAGTTTTTATGTCCTTATTTGGTGAGTTTATAAGACGGCTGAAAATAAATTGCACCTGCTGACACATATTTACCTAGCGCTTGATAGCGCACGAAAATTTAACTTACGTCTATAGTAAATACAACAAAATAGCATCTCAACATTAAACTCGTTATAACTCTGTAAGTGATATAGATACAATTATGTTTTTCACTGATAATATAGATATTTAGGCAGTCGCTAAGTATGCCAATTAGTGAAGGTTTATCTCTAAAATTGCGGAAGTTAGTTGCATTTATTTCGCTCTCCGAACATGTGCTCCAAACAATGGATTTTCCAGAATTCGGCAGACCTTTTCAGCTATATCTTGTATACTATAACTGCTCCTTTCGAGACTAGTTTATACCAGAAATCAGGAACAGTTACCTATAGAATGATACCGAACTTCACTGCTTTTATATCAAAATGAGACAAATAGTTGAAATAGCATACAGAGCTCACTCACCAACGCGGCCGCTGCGCCCATTATCCGTTGTTGTACTCGGTCACTGCACAACACCGGCACACAATTTGAGTTCCCTCGACGCTTGACACTGTAGATCATAACCTTCGTTGACGCTCGTCGGTGCTTGTAATATTCATAAGATAGCCGAAACGATTTCCCTTTTCGTAACGTGGCAAAAGCCTTTGCCAGCTTCGCAAAGGTCTTGCGTCCGTTCGACGTGCTGGTTTGCCCGGCCGCCATGTTATTTCTGGCTCTCGAGGCCCCCCCGTCGGTCGGCCTGCGACGTCCCTCCTCCACCAGCCAAAACCCGTTTCGCGATGCACGGGAGGTTTTGTGGCATGAGATGGGGGTTTTTCATCAACATCCATGGGGGTATCGTCAGGGAAGTGCGCCGTTATATTCCCTAGGGAGGTTGATGACGGCATTTGCCCCATGTGCCCTCATCGACCGCGATGGGTGGGGGTAAATGTTGGGGTCATGGGAGTTTGTGGGGAGAGTACACTTGCAAGACCTCCCAGCTGGGTATGTTTTCATTTACAGTGTAGAGTTGTAGAAGTAATGCTGCAGTGCGATAGATCTAACAAAGGTTCCCGTCCCAATTGGGCAAGTTCGGCAAGGTCGAATTTTGGCCGATCGAGTTCATGACTGATCACCATGACGTGCGCATGTTAAGCAACGCATGGAGCGGGACGAAGCAGAGAAAATACGAGTAAATGTGAATGTCTTTTCTGTTTATTTCCTCCGATTTGTCCCGTTCCGTGCGCTGATTCATGCGTACGTTATGATGGTGGTAACAAACTAAAGGCAACTTGGTTACTTTTGCTGTCATCCATTTCCTCTTTCTACATGCCTCTGATATTACATATCCTACTGACTAGGTGACTATCAGTTACCATGTTCACACGTCACAATTAAAGCTCGCTTAACGGTTGCTATGTGGACGTACCCCTTACTACCACACCTTGCACCTACTTACTATCATGCACGGAATGTCGTCAATCATGCGAAGAGCAGAGGGGCGAAAGATTCGTCGTGCGCGCGCATGGCTTAGATACGAGCGTCGATGTCAGGTATAGTTCACCCCCATCGAAATGCGCCCGCCGTGCCCGCGATTCGAGCCCGCGACCTCGAGGTTAGCAAATTTTGGCCAAATGGGGTTCTTGCACTGATAACGCACAGTATATACGGGCCTCGTAGCATTTTCGCTTCCATCTGTTCTAAGAAATTAACAGGACAATTCGCAAATGATACGCAGACACGTGGGAAACTGCACAACAGGGCACAGCTCCCAGATGTGTAAATGCGGCATTATACCTCGAAGTTGAAGAGGAGGATATACATGTTTTCGTTTTTATTGGTTCACTAAAGCTTCAATGAGCGCATCTTAGCGGACCCTGTGACCACAACTGAGTATGAGGTCAAGCCCGCTGACTTGCTTGTCGGCACTTGAAAGCTCGTGCTCGGTAGAGCGAAAATTATTTCAAAAGTACGTAAGAACACTGTTTTTAGTATACAGTACCGGTCTGAATATCGGTGACTCAACCTTGAAGAAGCCACAGGCACTGAAGGTGAATGACTCTTCTTTGAAACGCAGCAACAGTGAAAGGACCTGAAAAATTGCGTGTTCGTTGGCAGCACCTAGCTGTATTTGTATCTTACTATTGCTTCAGTACACAAAAAAAAAGAAAGAAGGAAAAGGCGTCAATATGGCCCTGACGCTTTCAGATGCGAAGCAGCCTATGGTCGAGCCTGTTCCGTCCCTGCGCCGTCCACACCCCCACTGCGCATGCGCAACAGCTGGCCCAAGCTGGCAAGGAACAAGAACGCGCCCTCGCCTGCGAGAGACAACGCTGACGCAGGCAGCGTCTGCTAACGAGTTTCTTGATTAAAAAAGCCGAATGCTCGCGTTTACCGGCCATCCCATATATATATGCACTGGATCTTGACCTGCAATGTAGTGCTGGTGGGAGATTTCTCTTGTGCGTAGTTGAACCATAAGGATTCGCAGCGCGCGCTTAATGTAAAAGTAATCCGGAGCTCGGCACGATCTACGACGTGGTAGCGTGTCAGAGCCTTCGGATTGAGGCAAACGGAAGTTCAAAAGTTTGGAAAATGATTACGAAGACATTTAATGGCACTTTTACAAACTTATTTATGTCCTTGTACACAAAGAGCAACAGTACGACTACGAGCGACTGGGTGAGCCGCGTTTACCGTGCTCGGAGCCTCTCTCTCAGTCCGCACCATCGTTCAATACCCACAGGTCCAGCGGCTTCTTCCACACGGTAGCCAATCAACACGTAGAACACATCCCGCCATGACTACAGCCAGAAAAGCAGCAAAACGTTGTCACAGGGAGGTTGCGCAAGGGGGAGCCGCAGTTTCAACGGCGGTGGACGCACGCGCACAGCCGCGCAAGGGCACGTGACGGTTACTCAGTGCGCCTCCGCACATTCCGTTTTCGCACGTCAACTCGACACCACCCGCGGGCTCCCGAACGGCTCCGCTCATTAATTCCAATTGCAAGCGAATTAGACGAATTCGTAACATGAGCGGCAGTCTCAACTCATACATCGCCGGGGGAAAATTGCAGTAGCGACGCCGAGTGCTGCGTGCGCACAGCTTGCTGAACTTTACAAATGATATACGCAGCAGCGGCGGGTATATACGCGAAATTCTGTCGGATACGGGAACGACAGCGTGATGGGAACGAAAACTGCAATGAGTTTTTCATCATCGGCACTGCTAACGAGGCAGGCACCGTAGAAATTATTTGCCATTATATATGACAATGACAATGACGTTTATTTTTCGCATCAGTACGTAGTCTCACCTCTTTTCTAAACGCTCCATTCACGCTGGTTTTAGTCCACGTTAACAGCGACTCCTTCAGCTTTCCCGTCTGAAAACGAGACTCTGGTTTAAAAAAAAAAATTGTGCACGACGTCCACGCATGGCTATGTGAATGCGAGCAGTCCGCGCACGGAAACTATATACATATATATAGTGCTTGCGAAAAGAGAACGAAAATAAACGTTGCTATGAGAAAAGAAATTGCAAAAATTTCTCCACTTGCTCCGTCACATTTCGGGCGGAAGATGTCGCCACGGCCAAGGTGAACGCGGCGTATACTACGTATGCAACGGTCATTGCCTTCGAAAGGTAACCAAGATGGATTTCGGTCGTGACCATGTAGAACGTCATTGTACACGTGTTGGTCATCACCGCGGCGAAAGTTACGAGAAGGGGTACAGATAAATTTTTCCCCACTGTCAGAAAAAGTTGCCTAAGGTACTGAACAGTCACACGGGCCTCGCAGAGAAACTCTGCACTCCTACTTGTCCTGATCTCTGAAGAAGAACCTGCGGCAAAAGAAAAAAAAGAAGAAGAAGAAGAGCACATTATGTGATTGAGTAAGTGAAGCGCCAGTGAGTTCTCAACCTTCGTCGGCATCAGTGTTGAGATAAGCGCCGTCAGACTCAAAAGGAAATGAACACCCCAACTGTTCTTTCGCTTGAATATATTTTTCTTTAGTTCTTCAGCTTTACGTAGGAAAATCACGATATTGCTATACGAAGCATGCCGTAGTGAGAAACTTCGGAATAGTTTTTAGTACGTGGGATCCTAATGAACACAAATCTAAGTATAAACACGGGTTTGCTATCACTTCGCCCTTATCGTTACGCTTCCACCCTAACAGGGAATCGAACTCATGTCCTAATTGAGCTTAACCGCCCGACACCTCAGCCGATATGATCGATATTTTAACTAGATCCCAGAGCAAAATTTTAGTAATACACTATATTTCAATTTCTCACACAAGTAAAGTGCGCCTCTTCGATGGATATCACGTACTGATTTACTGGTTAAGAAACTGCGCATGGTCGGTATTGAAATTAATAAACTACGGTAAATTTGAATTCAGCACTTTGGGTATTGACAAATCTGGTCAGCAGTACAGGCAGTAAGGTAAATAATCGTCTGTAACATTTTTCTTTTGCCAAGCTTCATTCATTCGGGAACTGCCAAATAATCAGGAAGTCACGATGTAATTGTTGCCAGCGAAGGGCAACGGGTGCAGTGAATATATCCCTCTCACCGGGAAGAACGGCATGGTTTCGACAGAGTGTGCACGCAACATTTAGAAGTTATGGAATCCAAGAACGAGAGATATATAGATGACGGCCGCGAGAACTGCACGAAAAGTGATATGATCACTGCACCGCAACAATCGATTCGAAAAAAAAAAAAAAGATGGCGGATCTCACGTGCAGTGGGAATCAAGGAAATGCGAAGCATGCGTCAGGAACGTAAAATGGATCTGCATTGCTGTCTCGCTATACCGATTTTGGTACATACGAAGTTAACGAAACGGCCACAAGAGCAGCAAGACTGTGGCATGTAAACCATGCCGCTCATGACACGCAGGTCATGATGGTAATGTTATGACCTGTCATTTACGTTCGTCATGCAGTCGTGTTGTGCCATACCACTTTTGGTATAGATCCCATTAACGAAACGCGTGGCATGTAAATCATGCCGCTCATGACATGCATGTCATAATTTTTATGTTATGACCTGTCATTTATGTTCGTCATGCAGTCATATTGTGCCATACCAATTTTCGTATACATCCCATTAACAAAACTGCCGCAAGAGCATCAAGACCATGGCATGTAAATCATGTCGCTCATGACATGCGTGTCAGATGTTCATGTTATGACTTGTCATTTATGTTTGTCATGCAGTCATGTTGTGCCATACCAATTTTCGTGTACATCCAATTAACGAAACGGCCAGGAGAGCACCGAGACCGTGGCATGTAAATCATGTCGCTCATGATATGCATGTCATGATTTTCATGTTATGACCTGTAATTTATGTTCGTCATACAGTCGTGTAGCGGCATACCAATTTTTGTACACATCCCATTAACGAAACGGCCAGGAGGACACAAAGTCGTAGGCGGATAGATAGATAGATAGATAGATAGATAGATAGATAGATAGATAGATAGATAGATAGATAGATAGATAGATAGATAGATAGATAGATAGATAGATAGATAGATGCATGCGCTCAAAGTTGCCGAAGTTCGCTAAGAAATGCCGGACTGCATGAGAACGGATGCTGAGGTACCGAAGAAATGCCTTTGCACTGTATGAAGCGTTCAGGATAATTGACAAGGTAGTAAATGTGATGGTTGAGCTGTATGACGCACAATGTAGCGTATAAGGAGGGAAATTCAGATCAGTTTTGATCTTTTGGGGTTTTGACGCAGCGAAGTATCATCATCATCATCATCATCATCCCATCTTATGTAGGCCTCTCCCAATCCTCGCCATCCTTGCCTGTCCTGCGTTTATCCGTTTACCCGTCTTCTGCACCATGCGCGCAAAATGGCAAGTTAGGGTGTTGATTACCTGTAGCAGTATATATCAATGTAACAGATACGCATTTGCACTACCCTGATTTTCCCATTTTTCATCTGTGTAGTAACACTAGACGTTACTGAGGCTGACTGCAATAAACGCATAAGGAAAAGATCCGGAGCCGGTATGCGCCTCCGCTAGCGGAACCGACGTTTGCTGGCGTACGGGACAACAGCTTCCATTGCACCGCCCTTTACTTTCTATGCTCAACATGTAATCACAGCGTTCGTCAGCACAGGGACTTCACCTTCGGGGAGTACAACTATTTATTGTCTCATTTGGTGTATAAAAATAGCGGTAGGTCTCAAAGTGAGCAATCATGGAGTCCTGGACCTAACCATAATTTTGCTAGAGTGCAGCGCCACCCCCTCACAGCTTCCTTGCCCCGTATGCCACGAAAATCGTAAATAACGGATCATTATGCTTGAATTAGCACGAATAATTAGCGGGAGAAGCTACTGAAGAGGTACAGCGTTAAAAACTAAATCTGTGATATCGCCTTGCTCAGTTCGCCGTCGCATAGCCACTCAACCACTGTACCACAAGTTCTATTACTCATCATCGTGCACTTTACATTACGCCAGCATCGTACATTTCTCACCGCACCACCCACGCCCTTCAGGTTTTTCGTCCACGGGTCCGAACTGTTACTTTTTCAGCTTCCTTCTTTCCACGTGTAGCTAAAGATTGCAACGGCCTTCCCCAACATATCGTCTACATCACCTGTGCATCATCATTGAGCTGAAAATTTAAGTAACCTTTTCTGTATATAAACACATGTGCATTTTTATTCATGTTTTGCTGATCTCACCCCTTATGTAATACCCCCATGTGGGGTCTTTAAGGAAATAAAATGAAAAGAAATGAAAAGGTGTTCGCAAGGGAGTGCGAGCACGGGCCACTACAGAGCGGGAAATTAAAGTGAGTAAATGAGACACACGAGGCCAACAGGTCTTATCTGAGTGGGAGGGAATAAACATCGCAGAGCGATTGTGCCCGGCTTCGTACGGTCGGCAGAAAACAAGGCTAACGATCAGGGTGGCCGTCGGTAGCTACTATATTAGCTACTTTCCGACCCTGTTTGAGGACGAAAATTTCAGGTTGGCTCCACGGCTATATCGCTTTGAGCTTCTATTTTGGCGTAGTTAGTAGCCATTTTTTCTACTATAAGTGCACAAAATAGCAAGAAAGCGTAAGGACTAACAGAAAAGCGTAAGACACGGACAAGCGTTGTCAGTGTCACTCGCTTGTGACTTTTTTCTTTTTCTTCATTTTCTTTTTTTTTTTGCGCTGTTAAACTACGGAGTACGAACTCGCCCAAACCTTCACGTTAAGCAGACACGTTATCATCACGCTGCTGGAGCTGACCGTGATACGTGTTGACAGTAGACACCACCTTTTAGTGCTGCCGCGCAGCGGGTGTTCGCACTCAACTTCACAAGAACGACGATCGGCAACAAAATGAAGCTAGACTGTACATCTTCAACCTAATTTCATTAATTGAAGCTTCACTAGTACTATTAACACTCTAATTGACCTCGGTGAGGATATATAAAGATAAAGCTCCTTCAACGCTTAATGTTCCTTCTAATTTTCCTAGGATGTTCCACAATTACCCTGGCAAGAACTCTATTTTTAGATAAGCTATGTGCAGGCGCCACCAACTTATAACAGTGTTTATATATATATATATATATATATATATATATATATATATATATATATATATATATATATATATATATATATATATATATATATATATATATATATATATTGTTACAGCGCGTCAGTGGTTCGAGAGAAGCGCCAGTGACTCGAGAGAAGCACGCAGAGAAGAGAGGAAGATGATTCAAAACGATGGCAACATCGATGAGGTGCAGGAGTCTGATGACATGGAGCTGGATCCCCGATCTTTAAAGCGTACTCGATCACCGTTGTCAAAAAAAGCACCTTTGGCTATTCCCTTCAAATCCAAAAAACAACTCAAGGACAATCTATCTAAGAGCAATTTCCTGAAGGAAAGTATCCTAAGCAAGGCAGTTGCTGAGGCTATTCTTGCGAAACCATAGCGTCCCTCAAGATTATTCATTGGAATTGTCGATCTATTCACTCCGCGGTAACTGATCTATTGTACTTATCATCAAAATTCAGTCCAGATATTATAGCACTACAGGAAACCTGGCTTTCAGGGCATCAATCTTTTCATTTAAATAGCTATCGATCGTTTCGATTGGACCGCCCATCTGAAGGTGGCGGTTTAGCATTTTTTATAAAGCATGGACTAAGTATAAAAGCAAAAATATCATATAAACACATGTGCCCAGACAGTGAGATATTTGCTTTAGATGTAACTCTACCTGGTTGCCCGCCCTTTTCATTAGTTAATGTATATTTTCCTACAGGTGTGCAAACCACTAGAAGCTTGGACTTAGCTCTGCCTTCATGGTGCAAAGACAAAATAGTTGTTGGAGATTTCAACTCACACCATACGTGTTGGGGTTTTAAAACTGACCAATGCGGTAAACGTTTGTGGGAGTGGACAAATGACAACAATCTTAGGTGTCTTAATTCCAGAACGCCTACATTTATCCGTGATCGGTTCCGCTCTGCCTTGGACTTAAGCTTTATTAGTTCGTCAATTTCTAGTAGTGCGTGGAGTGCTTTGGACTGTGCCACAAATAGTGACCACTTCCCAATCATGTTTGATATTACTTGCCCAGTAAAGATTGAAGGTATACAGGTTCGAGTATTTGTCAATTATACAAAATTTAAAAATGATTTAAAATCAGCTTTGACATCTGATTATGATGATGATGAGGACAACAAAGCCATGAAACTAAGTGCTGTAATTAAAAGAACACACAAAAACGCCGAGTTTAAGGTTGCATCAGCGCAGACTCCTTCGTACAGCCCTTGGTGGACTGCAGACTGTACTCGGGATCACCGAAGACGTCAGGCAGCATGGAAGAAGCTTATGTATAACCAGTCCCCTAAAAACTGGGCAGATTACAAATTTTTCTCCGCGACATTTAAGCGCACAGTCGCTATAGCTAAAGAAGAGTACGATAAAAGACATTTTGAATTCCTTTCGAATCCTAAAAACAAGAAATCCTTGTTTAGATATCTCAGGTCTCGTAAAATCCTACCAACACCAGTTAATACAGATTACGTAAGGCTGTCACCAGATGAAATGACTAAATCGCTAGAACAGATTGCTGTTGGGCTGGCAGGTAGATTCACATCGTCCATATCTAAAGTGCTGGAAAAGCCAGCCCCAGCGACTGACTTTACTGAAATCTCATTATCTGAGTTAGATCAAGTGATCAGATTATTACCCTCTTCAGCTCCTGGTCCTGATGGCATAACGGTATCGATGATAAAAATCTTATTTAATGTGTCTCCTGGCGATCTTCTCAACACTATAAACTATTCGTTGAAAAAGGCTTGGGTACCCTATGAGTGGAAAGTAGCTAAGGTAATCCCCTTACTTAAAAAACAAGAATTAGGGTATGACATGGACAACATCAGACCTATTTCTCTTACGTCGAATATGGTCAAGTTGATAGAGAGAGTATTGCACGGCAGAATAACTACCTGGATGACGGACAATCTGATACTAAATCCAAATCAAATAGGTTTCAGAGTTAACTGCTCCATCTGGTGTGCTCATGCTGATTTAGAAAGCCGAATCCAACTTGCTCAGAAAAGAAGACAGCATGCAGCCTTAGTGACACTGGACATTGCTAAAGCATATGACAGCGTAGAACATTCCGTTTTGCTCAGTACTCTGCAGGGTTACAACTTTCCTAAATACATGATCGCGTGGGTAGCAGAATTTTTGAGGTTCAGAGAATTTTATTGTTTTAAGGACGGATGTTGCTCGTCTAAGTTTAAACAGACCCGAGGTGTTCCACAAGGAGCAGTTTTATCACCAGTACTATTTAATGTATTAATGAGCTCAATCCCCAAATGGCAGGGCGTTCAAGTTTATGTATATGCAGATGATATTGCGTTTTTTGCGGCAGACAGTGACATTTCGGCGCTTTACCAAAATTTACAAAGATACATGGGTATGCTCGAGGTCTGGTTGGACAAACTTTGCATGACGTTAAATGTTAGTAAATGTGCATTACTGGTGTTCCCATTCGCAGTCCCTATTTCCATTTCTTTAGTGTACAAGCATGACGTTATTCCACAGGTGACCTCTCTCAAATATCTGGGAATTACTTATAACGAAAAACTCAATTGGGGACCGCACATAGAAAACGTAGCTTCAAAGGCGCAGCATGCCTTAGGTATACTACGCCGGTTGAGCAAAAAACAATACGGTCTTCGTAGAGACACTATGTTAATGATTTATAAAATGTACATGCGCCCGATTCTAGAATTTGGTTGTATTCTATTCTCTGGCTGCCCTGCTTATAAAATTAAGCCTCTGGTTGTATTAGAGCGTGAAGCCTTGCGTCTGTGTCTGGGACTCCCTAAGTTTGTCGCAAACAATGTTCTGTACCAAGAAGCGCGCCTGCCAACATTGCCCTGCCGATTCCGCATCTTAACGGTCCAAACGTTTCTAAAATTTTACAGCGTTCCGTTTAGACGATCGGAATATGTCTTTATAAAGGATCCTGATTCATTCTTCTTAGCTCATTGGCCACGCTTTCACACACCCCAAATTGTTTTTGTACAAAAACAGTTAGATAGCATAAATGTAAATATTAGAGAGGTAATTGCAATAGCGGAATCAAATCAGAATATAAATATTGAGTTCGATAATGTTTTCCCCAATAATTCTAAATTTCATTGCCACAAGCTCTTAAACAACTTGTTGCAAGATTACCTTGCTCAAGCACAAACTAAATACATAATAGCCACAGATGCTTCCGTGATAGAGGAAAAGGCAGGGGTGGGAATTTTCTCCTCGTCGCTCACCTGGTCGTATGCATTAAGACTCCCAGATTACACCCCTGTATTTGTAGCTGAGCTTGTAGCGATAATCTTAGCCTTGCGGAAACTCCCGTCAGATGCAGTCAGTGCGGTGATCTTAACAGATTCTCTTTCAGTCTGCACTACATTAACAGCTTCTCCTAAGTCTGCTGCCCTCCAGACGTTCCTCACTTTAGTCCCGCCACAGATAAACCTAGTAAAATTATTGTGGGTTCCTGGCCATAGTGGGTTAAATCTAAATGAGATGGCCGATTCGTTAGCGAGAGCATCGCTTAACGGACCAGTAGTATCGGTTCTTCCAGCATTAGAATTTCCTACTGCGCTAAGATATCGGGCATACGCGATACACAGGGACGCCATTGAGACAATAACAACGTGGACAGAATTTAGACATCTAAAATTCCCGTGGAAAAGACAATGGTGTCCGTCGCGACAAGCTGAAGTGCTGATTACGAGATTATGCTGCAGAGTCCCTCCATTAAATCTTTACTCGCACAGGGCTGGTCTGGTGATATCGCCTCTGTGCCCATTCTGTCTTGAAATCGAAACAATTGACCATTATTTTTAAAATGCCGCCAGTATACATCAGTAAGAAAGAGAGAACTGGAAATTGTGCTTTCTAAATTTGGGCTAACATTGTCATTGGAAGTCATTCTTACTTTTGGTGCCTCGGTATTGGGCTTCAGCCACAGGGACATATTTGATGCAGTATGTGGATTTATAAAGGCCTCAAAACGACTACGTTTGTGATTATTCACATTCCAAAATTCTTAACTATGATAAAGCCTATACATTAAGAAAAAAGGAAAACATTACCTGTTTTGATGGTAGAAGTGCACAAATAGTTTACATAGCTTTTTTTCCCCTCTGTTTTACTTTTCTCCCGATTATTATTAATTTATTATTCTATTTTATTCGTCATGTTGTGGTATTTGCACAATATACCAGCTAAAAGTTAAGCACTCCAGGTCTTGGCCAATCCCCCGTAGTGGGTATGCGCCATATTTGAAGGATCATCATCATCATGCGATCGCGACATCCTCGGTGCCTCGGCATTCGCTTACGCATTAAAAGCCCCTGAAACCTACGTGGTTCGTAACAGACTTGGTGGAAGTGCTGGGCACCACGAACCCTACGACGGAAGCACTACTGCGAGGACTTCGCCGCAGCCGCCGCCTTGCTGGACTCTCGCCTTCGTCAAGTTTTTACGGCCGAAGTTCACCCGGCCACGGGGGCGACGCCGTTACGCCTAACGTCGACGCCGGAACCCGGCGGCCTGGAACGCCGACGGCGTCGCACCGGCCACCCGAGGTAACATGGCAGCCACCGCGTCTCACCTGCGGGGTTACGATCCCGAAGGCATGACCTGGACTACAGTTCCAACAGTTCCGACTTTTCGGCACCAATCGCTGAATGAAGCGGTCGCGCGTCGCGCATCCGTTCAAGCAAAGACAGCGGCGTCCACCGCCATCCCGGCCTCCGGAACACCGGCCGGCAAGACGCAGCCTCCTGTATCGCGCGCTGCAGGAGGCAAAGGCAAGGCTCTTACGAACTGGAGGCCTCGCCCACTCCCAAAACCGGGCCCAGACGACTTCGTGGTCGTGCTCAAGCCACGCGAACATGTGTCGCTGCACCAAGCTTTCTCGGAGAACCGCTACGGAGCCGCCTTTACGGCCTACCTCGGACCCGAGTTGGCAAAGTCAGTCACGGTTCCGTCTCGTGAACAAAACCTCGTGTTGATCCACACCCCGAACCCGGCGGTGGCGGATCGGCTTCTCGGGGAATTTTCTGTCAACACTGAGCGTGATTCCGCTCCATGGATACCTTCGACAAGATGGAGACGATGTGTGCCACGGCGTCATCGTCGTTAGCAACTCGGACACCACTGAATCGCTTCGAGAGCAGGTGTAATGGAGAGCAGGCACCATCGTCGAGGTGAGGAAATTCGGCTCCTCTAACAAGGCTCGGGTCACCTTCGCCGGGAAGGTGAAACCGCGTTTTGTGCACTATGACAACATGCTTATACCAGTGCGAAACTACTACCGGACTATTCCAGCCTGCGGCCTGTGTGGATGGATGGAAAAACTTTTATTATAGAGGAGAGAGGTACTGGGCCAAAGCATGACCTCGCTACATGGTCGGCGTCCCTAGTCCGGGACACCGCATGACGAGGCCCCGTCTCGCGCCCATCGCACCAGAGCCCGTTGTGACTCTAGCGATGAGCTGTTGAGGAGGGCAGTCTCCCATGCCTCTCGGGAAGGGGTAGGGGAAGGGGGTAGGTGGGGATTTTTCGTGCATGCCCACACCATGTGGAAGATATCGCAGGTCTCCCCACAGTGTGGGCACCACCCATCTGAGTTCGCATCGAAGTGCTTTAAGATTGCAGGACAGAGTAGAGTACCTGTCTGCAGGCGCCTTAGAGTTCGCTCTTCCGCCTTACTCAGCCCCTTTGCAGGAGCCGTGAAAAGGCGGTGAGTGTCGCGATAATATGTTAGAATTTCTTTAAACCGCAGCAGCGGTGTATTGGCCTCCGAGCCATAAGAGCCAGGGTGAGGAGTGTGGGTCCGTCGGTCATCGAGCGGATGCGTGTCCCAACACGCAGCCCAACACGTGCGGACTCTGCGGTCAACAAGCTCCTCTTGTGGAGGGGGTGCGGGCCCCTCACGAGTGTGTTCCGCGGTGCTCGGTATGTGGTGGTGAACATGCAACAAACTCGCGAGAATGTGCGGCAAAATTCCGTACACACAAGGTGATCGCTCTGAAGGGCGGGACAAAAAAGAAATCGGCAACCAAGAAGAAGAGTCGCCATCTTGGCCTTCCCGGTGAGTCACCGAGCCGGGACGACAACAACACCGCGAAGCCGGCACCATCTACCGGCAACGACGGCAAGCGGCCGCCGACGCAGCCACCACCACAAGGCGACAAAGGAAAACTGTCGACGACGCCACCACGCGGCGAGGCCAGGACCTGGACCAAAGCTACAAAACATGGAACGCAGGTGAGCGGTACGGGCAGGACTGCCCCCTCTTCCCCCCCTGCGGCACGCAGTGCCGAGCACACCAAGATAGCAGCTCTCGAGGGCAAAATTGAGATGTTGCTAAAAAAAATAGCGCTCCTAGAATCCAAATCGCAAGTGCTTACCAATCCCTCCTCACCCGCAACTGAGGCTATGGAGAGTGAGCCCACGGCCCCGACGGCAGCACTGAGCGCGGAAGCTGCACTTGAGGCTCGTCTGGAGGCCCGCATGGACGCCCGTCTTAATGCCTTAGAAAATCAAATTTCCGCGGCAATCACCTCTGCTATCGCCAAAATGACCGAAACAATCCCCACAATCATCGCCCAGCACTTAGCACAGTCGTCGCGTAGCGTCCGACGAGCCGGCGGTCTGATTAAAGACGTGTCTGGCCGCTATCCCAAAACCTCGCGTCGCGCCATAGAAAATGATGTAGATGACGATGACAGCTGCACGCTCACAGGAATTGAGGACGCCACCCTCGCCGCGAGTGCTGGCTCCGCAGCTGCGTCCCTACAACCGCTTTTTAACTTCAATGACCATGGCGGGCAACCCTCAAGTTAGACGCTTTCCATGTTACAATTCGGCCACCCCCATTCCGCGCCAAGCGGGCTCACCTCCGGCTTTTCCTATCAAATCTCGCTTCACTTCCCGCGGTGGTTGCCCTCCAGGAGCCAGGGAGCGGCGCTAGCCTTCCAAACTATTCCACGTTCCAGCAGAACCCCTCTTCCTGTATATTCGTGCATAAAAATTATACAGCCAACCAAGTTGATTTGGAACTTAATACTGAATATTCCTATGCGATGGTCACCCTCCTTCCGCTTAAAGGGCCCATGACACCAAAATTTCAAACCCGATATGTTTGTGTTGTTTGGTTGTCGAACATCTGAAGGCACTTGTGGCCAAGTATTAACGGCGAACGTTGTCGTTAAGATATTTTAATATGTATTTAAAGTGACCAGAAATGCTCATCTGGGTTTGCGGCACCTCGCGACATCGTCACTAGTATGACGTAGTTTGTGGGCCATCTGTGACGTTTCACTTTTGTAAGTTGATATCGTGACGTCACAGAGAGACACGGGCGCGCCGCGCGCTATGGCCTCCGAGCGTGGCCTCCAAGATCGGCTCTCGCAGCCGATCGCGGAGGCCACGCCAAAAGCCGTATTTTTCTGCTTCCTCTCCGTGTTGGTCCCTCAAGCGTACATTGTACACATGCTATGATGCAAAGCGAGTGTGGCGAGCTGGTCTGGCGCTCGCGCTCTCCGCAACGTCACCGAATCTTGAGCTCAAGTGATCAGTGCATACGCTCACTTCCGACAGCCGCCGCGCTAGCCCCGCGGCGCTAGTTTCTTGCAGTTTTTGGCGCGCGTTTCGAAGCTTCATTAAAACTGAACAAAATTAACGATGCTGTGACTAATTAGACTTCACGCTGGAGAATTTGCCACTCCATGCCGTGATTACAAGACACTGTTCTACTCATTAGAACATAAAAGTATCCAACAAAAAATAGCTGTCATGGGCCCTTTAAGAAACGAGACGCACCATTACACATACTCAACATCTACTGTTCTCCCAAACTTAAAGGTCCCATGACACCAAAATTTGAAACGCGAGATGCTTGCGTTAATTGGTTTTCCTGCATACGAAGGCAATCTTGATCAAGTATTAGCGGCGAACGTCGCCTCTAAGTAATTTTAATATGGTTTCAAAGTAAGCGGGAATGCTCATCCGAGCCTGCAGCACCTCGCGACATCGCCACTAGTGTGACGTAGTTTGTGGGCCATCTGTGACGTTTCACTTTTGTAACTTGATATCGTGACGTCACAGAGAGACACGGGCGCGCCGCGCTATGGCCTCCGAGCGTAGCCTCCAACATCGGCTCTCGCAGCCGATCGCGGAGGCCACGCCAAAAGCCGTATTTTTATGCTTCCTCTCCGTGTTGGTCGCTCAAGCGTACATTGTACACACGCTATGATGCAAAGCGAGTGTGGCGAGCTGGTCTGGCGCTCGCGCTCTCCGCAACGTCACCGAATCTTGAGCTCAAGTGATCAGTGCATGCGCTCACTTCCGACAGCCGCCGCGCTAGCCCCGCGGCGCTAGTTTCTTGCAGTTTTTGGCGCGCGTTTCGAAGCTTCATTAAAACTGAACAAAATTAACGATGCTGTGACTAATTATACTTCGCGCTGGAGAACTTGCCACTCCATGCCGTGATTACAAGACACTGTTCTACTCATTAGAACATAAAAGTCTGCAACAAAAAAATAGCTGTCATGGGCCCTTTAACAATGTTTCTTTCGCAGCACTCTTCAGTCGCGCCCTGAAGGCTGTGGGCAGGGATCCCCTTGTGATCGTGGGCGATTTCAACGCTCACAGCACACTCGGGGGTACGTGCATGATGAGAAGCGTGGGCGAAAGCTAGCGGAACTTGCGTCCACGCTGGGCGTCACTCTTCACACTGACCCTGCACATCCAACGCGAGTTGGTAACTCCGTGACTCGGGACACGTGTCCGGACCTTACCTTCACCAAAAACATTAGACATGCAGACTGGGCCAACACAGAGGAAACCCTCGGCAGTGACCACGGCATACTCAACACAACCGTCACAACCACACCACTGGCAAGACCCCACGCCCAAGCGCGCGCCTACCCGACTGGACAAAGTTCCGGAAAAACTACACCAATCTGGCCCCTATTCACGAAACAGGTTACCACGCGTGGTCACAAGAATTGGTTACCCACCTTCTTTCGACGGAAACTCAAGTTCAACTCTCAGAGGCTACGCCAGGGGTGGACAACCACCTCCTTCACCTCTGGGAGGCGCGGCACAGCCTCGTCCGCAGATGGCGCCGCCAAAAACACAATCGGAAGCTCAAAATTCGCATTGCCGAGCTCACCCAACGAGCGGCAGAGTACGCGGCCCAGCTCGCCGACTCGAATTGGGTGGACCGATGCAACACGGCTGCTAGACAAATGTCCAGCCGGAACACTTGGCGTCTCTTTCGCGCCTTGATTGATCCGACCCAAACCAGAGCCGAGACACAAAAACATCTCCAACGGGCTATCCATGCCTTCGATGGAGACACTTCAAAATTAGCATGCAAACTCCGCGATCAATACCTCTGTGTCCGACGTGACACCCAAGGGCCAGCGTACTCGTATGCAGGTTCCGACAACGCGGAGCTGGATCAACCGTTCCGGCTCCATGACCTGAAGGCGGCCCTGACTAAAATGAAGCGAGGAACGGCGCCGGGGAGAGACAAAGTAACAGTGAAATTACTTGCCAATCTTCCCGACCCGGCCTACGACGCACTCCTTGCGTACATAAACACAATCTGGCTTGGTGGGACACCCCTCCCAATCGAATGGAAGACCGCCCTGGTCACTTTCATTCCAAAAGCCGGCAAAGCCATAAACACGGACAACCTTCGCCCCATTTCTCTCACGTCTTGTGCGGGAAAGCTGATGGAGGCTATGGTGCGAAATCGGCTATCCGAGTTTTTGGAGAACCAACACGTATTTGCAGACACCATGTTCGGGTTCCGCCCGCACCGGTCCGCACAGGATATCTTGCTTCAGTTAGACCGCGAAATTCTAAATCCCGTCGAATACCCCCTTAATGACAAGGCAGTACTCGCACTCGACTTGAAGGGAGCTTTCGACAACGTCACACATGACATCATTCTGACGCACCTTTCCCAAACCAACTGTGGACACAACACGTTTCGAAACATTAGAGAATTCCTCTCTGACCGACAGTCATATATCCGAATACAAAATGGAGAACACGGCCCCTACCAATTAGGCACGAGAGGTACCCCAAAGGGCGCAGTCCTCTCACCCCTACTGTTTAATCTGGCTATGATGAACCTACCGGCTCAGCTGGAGAATGTTGAAGGCATACAGCACGCGCTTTATGCCGACGACATTACCTTATGGGCTAAACACGGATCGGTAGGAGACATAGAAGCCAACCTGCAGCAAGCGGCGGAGATCGTGGACGCCTACGCCCGCCGCTGCGGCCTTCAATGCTCCCCGACCAAATCGGAATTTGTGCACATCCGCTCCTCGCCAAAGTGCACTACCAAAATTGAACTGTCCTTGCAAAGCGGACACGATGAGATCAGAGTACTGGGTCTGTTTATTCATAAACATCGCCGAGTCGATGCAACATTGACAAAACTGCGTAAGGTGGGGGACCAGGTGGGCCGTATGGTCCGCCGGGTTTCCAACAAGCGCGGGGGGCTACGTTGCAGAGACGCCTTGCGGCTGGCGCATGCATTCGTAACCAGTCGAGTCCTCTACTCGGCTCCTTACCTCCACCTGCGCAAGTTCGACGAGAACACCCTTGAGGTGATTCTCAGGAAGATGTACAAGCGTGCCCTCGATCTCCCAATAAACACGTCTAACCAGCGCCTTATGAGCCTGGGGATGGTAAACACTTTAGCAGAGCTCCGGGAGGCGCACTTGACCAATCAATACACGAGACTTTCAAAGACTCCGTCGGGTCGCCGCCTATTAGCCCGACTACACATCCACCATCCAACAGAGACGGAGGAGCGCGTACGCATCCCAGAAGTCTGGAGATACGCCCTGCACGTGCGCCCTCTTCCGGCCAACATGACACGTGACGACCACAGTGGCAGGCGCCTTGCGCGGGCGGAGGCACTGGCCCGCCACTATATATGGGAACAAACACGGCATCTTTTAGGTGGACGCCTCCGGCCCTCACCATGGGGGATAGTACACGGCTGCAGTCGTCCACCAAAACGTCGCGGTGAATGGCCTCACATTCAGAGCACAGGACATAACACATGCGGAGGAAGTCGCCATCGCGCTAGCTGCCGCAGACCTGGACTCGCGCGTCATCATTACAGACTCGAGAGGGGCCTGCAGAAATATTCAACGCGGGTATGTCCCACACCTGGCGTTCCGCATCTTACACAACAGCAATTACGTCGGGGCCCCCGCGTCCCGAAGGATCATATGGGCTCCAGCTCACATGGGCCTCGAAGGCAATGAAACAGCTGACGCCGCCGCCCGCGCGCTCACTCTCCGGGTAACGCCTTCAGACCCTTCCGAAATGGATCTCGAACCTAATCCCGCCTTAACATTTCGAGAAATTACTGAATTCTACCGATTCGGCCACTCAATTTATCCTAAACCCTGTAAGGGCCTTACAAAGGCGGAGGAGCGTTTACTCCTCCGCCTTTACACCAAAACACTGCTGTGCCCGGCAGTTTTTAAATATCTCGATCCTGCCTGTACAGGAAAATGCCCGCACTGTGCGGAGAAGTCTTCGGACATCTTCCACGTGGTGTGGGCATGCCAGTCAACCCCTCGCCTCACCCCAAAACCGAACCCCACCCGGGAGAACTGGGAGGCAGCCCTGCTCGGCTGCTGCGACCTGGCGAGCCAGAAGGCCCTGGTCAACCGAGCCCGAGTCGCGTTGGACGCCAATGGGCTTCTGCAATGAGGAGCCCACCTAGTATTTGTGAGGGGTGGCTCGCACCGGGCCACCTCCCACCTACTCCCTGTATATAGATAGAATAAAGTTTTTTTTTTTTCTCTCTCTCTCTCCGGTGCTTCGAGGGCAGCTCCAGCGGGTTCCATGGCGTACTACAGAGTGCCACCGAATTTCGGTGGGACCTCAGGAGAAGACGTCGAGGATTGGCTTAAGAACTATAATCGGGTGAGCAGAAGCAACGGCTGGGATTCTGCAGCGAAGCTCAGTAATGTTGTGTTTTCACTGACCAACATCGCGCCCATGTGGTATGAGAACCACGAAGACCTATTAACAACTTGGGAAACTTTTGTTCAAGAGGCCCAAAAATGCTTCGGCGATACTGACGCAAAGAAACAAGCAGAGCAAACATTGGCTCATACACTCTTAGCACGGTAACCTTTAGTTTATTCTATAGGTACACAAAAATGTGAAAATATGCTCCTTTATAAAGGTTAAAGTACGTGCTTTTAACCTTTATAAAGGAGCATATTTTCACGTTTTTGTGTACCTATAAAATGATTTAAAGGTTACCGTGCTAAGAGTGTAGGGCACAGCTTCCAGGGGAGACATGTACGATGTACATAGTAGAGATTTTGAAGCTGTGCAAAGTAGTGAATTCCAGAATGCCGGAGGAAGATAAGGTTGGGCACGTTCTTAAGGGGATAGCCGAAGACGTGTACAATTTTCTTATTGGGAAAGAGAGCTTGAACTCCGTGTCCGACGTGATGCAACACTGCCGCACGTTTGAAACGCTGAAGACGCGCCGGATAGTACCAAAATTCGGACGTTTGTCTAACGTCGCCACAGTGGCTACGTCGACACAATGTCGCCCAGCGATCTTTCCTCGACAATTCGGCAGATTGTACGAGAAGAATTGCGTCGACATGAGCAGATTTCTCAGTGTCCCGGCGATTGCGAAGACATCTATGCGAGAGAAACCCAACGTGTGAGAGCTCCGGCAACTGCAGCTCCATGACAACCTTCAGTTAATGTAGCAGACGCCACTGAACACCGAGGGCGACTGCGATCTGGGTTCTCAAAATGGACGCCCTCCAATTTCGAACGGCGCTTTCGCCCGCCTCGTCTTTCTCGGCAGTCGTCTCCTGACTACGGTGTCCGAGAAGATCGGCGCTACTACCCTACGCCTAGAGAGGACTGGTTATTATGAGCAGCAACGTGCACTCGTACTTTTCCAGTGTGCTACACAGTTGTGGCGTCGCTGGACACATCACACGATTTTGCAAAAATCGCTCGTCATACCAGAGAGAGCCCTCGTTCGTTCCTTACTCCCAGCCTTTCGACAGCCCGTTCTCTCCGCAACGGCCACCACACATGCCTACACTTGTACGGTACTCCTCGCCGGCCTCTGACCGAAGCGTAACGCCGCCACCAGCTCCACGTGTCTAACGGCCTCCATCGCCGCGCCGACGCACCCGGTCACCGCCGCCGGAAAACTAGTTGGTGCGGCCATTGGGGGTGAAGCCGCAGGATACCAGGCATTTCCGACAGATACCCCCGTCAGCGTTATTACTAAAAAACAAAGTTTATGTACTTGTTGATGGCGTGGCTACAATGACACTTGTGGATACTGGGGCGACCATTTCGGTGATGAGTGCGAGTTTTAAGAACATTTTAGGTCAGAAAGTGATGTTTTCTCCAAGTCGTGGTGCGACATTCCGTGGTGTCAGTGGTGATACGTTGTGTCCTGTGGGTGTTTGTACCGCAAACGTGTTTTTGTGCGGTATAGTGTTTTCCACGGAATTTGCAGTGATACAACGGTCCACGCATGACGTTATTTTGGGTCTTGATTTTTTGAGGGACTGGAGAAACTGTTGACTGTAGGAGCGGGAACATCTCCGTGCATGGTAGTTGTCCAGCTACGCTCTTCGAGAATTCACCCTGGACCGACTGTATCTTCTTTGTCTCTGAAGACACAGTTGTTCCCCCGTTTTCTGCCATGTGCGTTTCAGTTACGTGCTCCAGTGACGATGGGAGCGCAACGGTGGCGCAATGGTAGAGCGTCCGCTTCCGATGCGGTAGGTACCGGGTTCAAATCCCAGTGCCGGCCGGACACCCACCGGTTTAAAAACGGGTAGAGGAGTACACACCTGGCGCTCGGTTTACGTGTACTTATCTCGAAAGGTGGCCCCATAAGGACGTGGCAGGTCCCCTGGGCACACCTTACCCACCACGGCCTTGGTGAAATAGTTGAGCGTCCGCCTTGCTGTGGTAGGCAGAGAGGCATCCGCCACTGCCGCCGGGTACCTACCGGTAAAATAGGGACAAGCGCGCTTCCGCCTGGTGCTCGGCTGTTGGAAGGTACTGTACGCTTGGGAGGTCACCCACCCTTGTGGGAAATGGGCGGCATGGGACCGCCCGACCTTAAATTAAGGTCAATTAAGAACCGATTCATTCAGCATGCATAAAAAAGAACATTTTAGTACCTCAATTGCATGGTATCTGTAGTTGAAGGACGCACAGGAGTATGGACTGTTAATAGTTCAATGAAACCTGCAGTATTACCCCGAGGCATGAAACTTGCTTTGTTTAAACCCGAATTGTCTACGACCCTAGTTGCCCTTGTTGATGCTGCATGCTAAAGAGAATGCGCGTTTACGTCCCAAAGGTTCCGACGGTTCGCAGCTTTTGCAAATGATCAACAAGTCACTTAGCCCAAGTGAGCGTCATTTACTTCTGGACGTTCTCGCCAAGCACTCGGAAGTGTTCGACTTTTTACAGAGCTGCAAAACACCTTCAATTCCAGCGTCTCGAATACGTCATCGGATCAACACCGCGTCAGCACACCCTATACGGCAGAAACCCTACAGAGTCGCACCATCCGAACGCAAGGTTATCAACGAGCAAGTGCAAGAGATGCTGTCGAAAGGAATAATTCAAGAATCGGTGAGTCCCTGGGCCGCTCCCGTCATCCTTGTGAAAAAAATTCACAGCATATCCACGGAGTGAATGATGAGTGGGCGAAGCTCCGGAGGTTCATCGTAGATCGTGCCGAGTTCCGGATTAAATTAGTTAACGCGCACGCTACGAATCCTTATGGTTCAACTACGCACAAGTGAAATCTCCCACCGGCACTTCATTGCAAGTCAAGATCCAGTGCCTGTATATATATATGGGTGGCCGGGGGACGGTTCTCCAGCGCGAGCAGTCGGTATTTTTCAATCAAGAAACTCGCTAGAAGGCGCTGCCTGCGTCAACGTTGTCTCTCGCGGGTGAGGGCGCGTTCTCCTTCTTTGCGAGCTGGTAGAGCGTTCATCGAAGAAAGAGCGTTTCCATTGTCAACGCTCCGTGGATATGCGCCGGGAGGCACGCACGCGCCGAGGGCGAGCGCGAGCGTGGCTGCGACGCGACAACGAAACAGCGAGCGCCGCAGCGCCATCTATTGATCAATTCACGTACTAGCTAAGCAGCACCGCAGCGCCATCTCGTGATCATTCTGAGATCATTCAAGAGCGAGCGCATTCAAGAGCGAGCGGTCTCGTGCGCCATGCGCTCCCATACTACGCGTTCCCATACATCTGAATGAAGCGAGCACCGCAGCGCCATCACGCCATCTAGTGAACACTTCATGAACTAGACGAGGTGGCTACAAGGGACAACAACATCAAAGGATGGAACAACCCACGGCGTAAGGAGCTTCGCCCCCTAAAAGTAGCAAGAAGTAGCAAGAAGCCGCGCGTGACTCAGACGCTGTTCCACGAGCCAGCTGACAAGCTCACCTGCAAGCTTCGAGTGGAGAAGACGCCCAAGTGATTTGGTGAATAGGACTCTTATGTGTTTTGTTCTTTGTTGCAGTGCATGAGCTTGTTCGTGTTTGCTGGCTTTGTGTGACGTTGTAACCCATCTGTGTTTATATTGTGAAGAGCCGTGTTTTTGTAAGTTTTGTGTAACTGCCTATTTGATGAGAATATATTTGTTTTGTTTGATCACTTTTGGCTATGACTCTGTCTTTGAACCACTGCTGGCGTTTTGCTAGTGTGCTAAAGGGGACCAAAAATCTTATTGTCCAAGCTTTCGTGGGATCTTATTCGGGGAACCAGGACGTTGTTTCTTGGAATTATTTCCGGCGATCGCGTCCCGTACATCACAGCACGGGTTTGGTGACACCGGGCATCAGTAAAGAGCTCTCCAGGATTCTCAGAAAAGTGGGGGTCACGGTGATTCACAAGCCTGCGTCAACACTCACCTGCTTGCTACCGCGGACGAAGGATCGGCATTCTAAGGAGCAACACCAAGGCGTGGGCTACCAGGTACCATGTTCTGAATGTCCAGCCCGCTACATAGGCGAGAGCAAATGTTTCCTGGAAAGAATACGCCAACATAAGAACGACGTCAGGAAGATAGAAGTGCAGCGCAGCGCTCTTGCAGAGCACTGTGAGAGGCACGACCACAAGATCGACTTCGACGGCGCTTCCTTTCTATAAACAGAAAGGAATCTGGGAAGGAGGCTCTTGCTCGAGTCGTGGCACATTCAGAACACACCTGCGAACATGAATCGGCCGCTAGGAACAATGCCCTCAGTTCAGTATATGTTCATGGCCTCCGAAACGTGAGGGAAAGTGAAAGCAGGAGCCGTGGTGAAACAAGAGGAGGAGATGCTTCCATGACCAACACAGTCACCCCTTGAGGAAGGGACCGAATCGGTTCCGAAACGTCGGGCTCTCTCTAAACTGTGGCTGGAGCCAGTTCAAATTCGTAAATCTTTTACCCAGCCAGACAGATTTCTGTCGAAATGTTTACATTCAAGCTTCAACAATGCATTTTTGGGGCGTTACGTCTATTAAGGGGATTCTAGCCGCCATAGGCATGCGCAAGGGGAGGGGGGCAGGGGGGGCGGCCGCCCCCTCCCATACATTGACATAATAGGGAGGGAGGGGGCGCTGTGACGTACCTTCGCCCCCCCCCCCCTCCTGAAGGGGAACCCTGCGCACGCCTATGCTCGCCGCTGTAAAACGGGCAAGGGAAACATCATCAGCCGTTCTCGCCAGGCAGTCGAGGCAGTTGCAAACGTCTCTATGGAGCCACTGCAGCCACGTCTGTGTGCGTGCACATGATTGCGGAAGAAAAATGAAAAGACACTCTGCAACAGCGAAGCAAACGAGACTTGCGTCTTACTTCAAGAAAGTCCGAACAGATGGAGCGGACGCAGAAGAGCTGCCTCCTTCGAAGGACAAAACTGCCCCTTCCTCAGCACAGATGGAAAGCCAATCGCGTCGGAACTTCTGCAGCGACTCAGGAGAATGCACCGGCTTATGTGAACCACCCGAGAACGAACACAAAAACGACACACGCGCCGCCGGCAGATGATGTCGGCTGCCGTGCAACTCCAAATGACCTAGGTTCTACAGTCAACGCTGTGCAAAGTGACAGCAAGGTGAGTGGCATGGCACCTACACATTCTGGTTCGCCTTCCGTCTGTGCGACAAGTGCAAATATTTTCAACTTGGGGCTGTTTGTCTCAAAGAGTGAGAATGTAAATGATCCAGAAACGATGGAGAGGCTGCTGCTCAATCCGTGGACCCCTCCTGCTAACTATGACTATCCAGCCACTGGGAAAAGAAATCTCAAATTCCACCTCACTGGGTAGATCGTTACCCATGGCTCGTTTATTCATAGAAGCTTCAGGGAGCCCTATGCAAATATTGCGTAATCTTCGCAGGTGAGCGTGCGGGAAAAGGGGATCACCAGCGCTTGGGCTGTTTTGTGACTAAGGTGTTCACCAATTACAAGAAAGCCATCGACGCCTTAAAGTAAGAGACACGCATCCAGCTGTTACCACGCCTTGTCAACAACGCTGTCGGAGAACTTTGTTGTAGTCCAGTCCCGCTCACAGCAACATCTTGACAAAACTTGACCACGGCCTTAAAAAGCAGGCGGAAGAAAACCGCAAGAACTTCTGCCAATCATAGAAACAATCTTTTTCTGTGGCAGGCAAGAAGTGCCGCTCCGCGGCACTGACGACTCTGGTCCTATAAATATATCTGAAGTGCTGCCATTGACAAACAACGGATATTTCCGGGCACTGCCTAGGATGAGGGCAAAATGTGGAGATACCGCCTTGAGAGCTCACATGGAAACATCTCCGGCGAATGCCTTGTACACGAGCCCAAAAATTCAAAATGAGCTGATCACCCTATGCGGTAAAATCATACAAAGAGAGAGTTGAAAACGTCAACTCAGGTTCATGTTTTTCAGTGCTAGCTGACGAGGCCACTGATATATCTCACACTGCTTACATTTCCCTATGTGTAAGATACGTCGGACACGACACGTTGGGAGTACCCATACTGAAAGAAGGTTTTGTGGACTTCGTTCCCGTGTACGATCTCGCTGGCAAGGCATTGGCGAACACCATCCTAAACAGCCTTAGGGGTCACGGCTTTGACCTGAATCTACTTTGCGGGCAAGGATACGACGGCGCGGCATCAATGAGCGGCCACCTAAGCGGTGCCCAGGCCTTCTTCCGCCAAACCGCACCCAAAGCGTTGTACGTGCATTGTAGCGCCCACTCATTAAACTAAACCTTGCTCTGGTTCGCGCGTGCAAGCTTCCCAGCATCCGCAACTGTTTGGGGACTGTATCCGCAACCTGTGCGTTTGTGAGAGCTTCGCCGCAGAGGACGAACCAACTGCAAGACAAGGTAGAAGATTTAACACAAGAAAAAAGAGAATCAGTTCTCTCCTTTTGTTAGACAAGGTGGGTAGAGAGTCATGATGCCCTTCAGCGTTTTCTTGAGCTGTACGTGCCCATCGTCCAATTTCTCGAATATTTGGAAGGCGAGGCCGTGTCATCTGATACTTCATCAAAAGCTTCTCAACTGCTCACTGCCATCACAAAGCCGGAGTTTCTTGTTGCACTTCAAATCTGTAGTGACCTCTCTTCGTTAACACTGCAACTTTGCAAGTTTCTTTAAAAAGATGACTGCGACTTGTCTCAAGCGTGCGATCACGTAGAGAATGTTATAGACGTTCTTTCCAGAAAAAGGGCGAGTGTCGAAACAGAATTTAACAGGATATTTCAGAAGTCCGTCGCTTTGCTGATTATCACAAACGTTGAGATGGCCCTACCACGCATCACTGGAAGGCAGATGCAAAGAAGCAACGTACCTTCTGCTACTCCGGAAGAGTACTACCGGAGGAACGTGCATCTGCCTTTGCTGGCGGACTTCGAAAATCAATTAAGGGACCAGTTCAATGCCCATAAGAAGGACGTGGTTGGCCTTAACATGCTGCTGCCGAAATTCTGCGGATCGGCTAGCCTTTCTGCTATTGATGATGCAGTGTAGTTTTACCTTGGTGACATTCCTTCGGCTAATGCCACCGAAGCAGAGTTCACAATGTGGTTGAGCAAGTGCTGCCAGATCGAAGAAAAGGATCGCCCAGCTTGCGCTTTACAGGCCTTAAAGTTGTGCGACCGTGAGTTTTTTTTCCGAACATCCACAGACTGTTTTCCATCCTGGCGACGTTACCCGTGTCGACGTCGACCCCGGAACGGACTTTTTCGACAATGAGAAGACTGAAGAGCTACCTTCGGAATCATACGGGCAACGAGAGATTGACTGGGCTAGCGCTCCTCAGCGTCCATTGACAAATTGAAGTGACCCCGGAACAAGTCCACACAGACTTTTGCAAGTTGCCTAGAAGGAAGAACTTTCTCGTTCGAACATGTCTCAGTGCTTCAAGAGTCGATTAAAAGCTAGCCCCAGCTACCCAAGCTGCAACCCTTCTATTATTTCGCGATTCTGAGGAAGCTTCCCAGAAAGCAGAATGTGCCAACGGTAACAAAAAGATCGAAGTGTCGGGCTACTCGTTTGTTTGTTTGTTTGTTTGTTTGTTTGTACATCCCGTTTTCGTACCGCGGTTACATTGTTGTTTTATCAGGAGACGTCGGTATTCACATGGGTCGGTATCTCGTCAAAAACAACCTTGCGACCCACTTAACGTGCGTACAAATATTGCGTCTGCACGTCCAACAAATTTCAAACTATACGTAATTAGATATACCACCACCATTCGGCGTTTGCGATAAGTGCAAGCATTCATCCACTGTACTCGTGTTGTTCTGCGTCTGCTCGTAAACAGAACAAGGATACTTTTTCGTCGATGACCTCGTATTCCGACCGACAGCATGGCACGCAGTAAATGTTAGGTATCGCTGTCATCACGTGGAGAAATACGTCGAGGTGACAGCGAAGAGAAAAAAAAAATCCACGCATATCCACGGAGTGAATGGTGATGAGTGGACGAAGCTCCGGAGGTTCATCGTAGATCGTGCCGAGTTCCGGATTAATTTAGTTAACGCGCACGCTACGAATCCTTATGGTTCAACTACGCACAAGTGAAATCTCCCACCGGCACTTCATTGCAAGTCAAGGTCCAGTGCCTGTATATATATATGGGTGGCCGGTGAACGGTTCTCCAGCGCGAGCAGTCGGTATTTTTCAATCAAGAAACTCGCTAGAAGACGCTGCCTGCGTCAACGTTGTCTCTCGCGGGTGAGGGCGCGTTCTCCTTCTTTGCGAGCTGGTAGAGCGTTCATCGAAGAAAGAGCGTTTACATAGTCAACGCGCGCCTTTCGCTCTCTCTCTCTGTCTCTCTCTCTCACAAGACAGCAGATGGAAGAGTGAGAGAGCTCGCGCGCAGGGAGGCACGCGCCGAGGGCGAGCACGAGCGTGGCTACGACGCGACAACGAAACAGCGAGCGCCGCAGCGCCATCTGTTGATCAATTCACGTACTAGCTAAGCAGCACCGCAGTGCCATCTCGTCATCATTCTGAGATCATTCAAGAGCGAGCGCATTTTATAGCTCTCACCCCTAGCGGTCTCCCATCGCACTGCATCGAAACATCTCGAACGATCGCCTCCATCCAATGAGGATGGATGGATGCTATGATGGATGGATGCTATGAGCTTCCCCTTTGTAACGGGGCGGTGACATGTGCGCCACCAGGCTCGTAAGAAGATTTAAGAACTTTTTTTTTCTCTTTTAATTTTCCTCACTAGAGGCGTGCTCACGCGCGCCATCTAGTGATCGCTCATCACACTATGCGCTCCCATACATCTGAATGGAGCGAGCGCCGCCGCGCCGTCTCGTATTTTAATTCGTCAACTATGCTGCGCTAGCGCCATCTACTGATATCCCGTCACACTAGCCTTTACCATGTATCTCTATGGATGGATGGATGGATGGATGGATGGATGGATGGATGGATGCTATGAGCGTCCCCTTTGTAACGGGGCGGTGACATGTGCGCCACCAGGCTCGTAGAACTTTTTTTCCCTCTCTTTAAATTTTCCTCATGCCTTTTAAATTTACTTCAATCAAATCGATCATACTATAGCAAAAACGGAAATTCATAGCCCAGTTCCCTGCCCCTTATGGCAGAAAGTCCATATTTTTCCCTATAATTATTTTTGTCCGTTCTCTCTAGTTTTCTGCCACCAGTATTCTAACCGTCTCTTACTTATTTCAATCGCGGCCATGTTCAGCTTCCCGTTGTTCGCCCTAAAACCCAAGGCTTCCTGTAGGGTGGTGCCCAAACGTACACCTGGGTGGATATTTCCGCATTCAGTCAGAACATGCTCCGTCGTTTCCCTATCTTCCTCACAGCATGTGCATTTTTCTTCTTCTTTACTGAATTTCGCTTTATAAATACGCGTTCTAAGGCAGCCCGATCTCGCTTCAAACAATAAAGCGCTTCCTCTTGAAATATCATAAAATGCCTCCCTCTTTATTTCGTTTTTGCCCTCTCGGTAGTTATTCAGGGTCGGTTTTTTTTTTTCCATCGCTGCCCTCCAGTAAATCTTCTCCGCCTCTCTGACTTTTCCCTTTACGCTCTTTGTTGTCAGTTCTCTTAGAGCCGTATATTTACTCGTGAACCTCCCAGTTCTCTTTCTCCACTGCGTGTCAACGCTCTTTCTATATAAATAGCGGAACACCTTCACTGCCCACCTGCTCTCTTTAATATTCCTTAGCCTCTCTTCAAACCTTATTTTGCTCTGCGCTTCCCTTGCCTCAAAACTCGCCCATCCCATATCGCCCTTTACAGCCTCGTTTGTCGTTTTCCCGTGGGCACCCAACGCGAGGCGTCCCACAGTTCTTTGATTCACATCCATTCCCGATTGTATCTCTGGCCTCATGCACACCACTGAGTTCCCAAATGTAAGCCCCGGTACCATTACCCCTTTCCACAGACCCCTAAGCACCTCGTACCTATTGTGTCCCCATAATGCTCTGTGCTTCATTATTGCTGCGTTCCTCTTTCCCTTTGCTGCCAAGGCTTTTTCGTGTACCTTCATGTATCTATCACCCTCATTTACCCATACGCCAAGGTACTTGTATTCGCTTAACGACCAGGCGGTATCCATACAGGGCCGAGAAATACCGAGAGTAAGGCTCTCGCCTTAATAAGTGGCACCATTGTCAGCAAGAGCAACAGTATTTTTATTATGAGTCGAGTCATCTTACAACAGTAACTCAAACAAGGAAGAGGCGACACGGTTCCCGGTTTCCCAGTTTTACTGCTACCAACCGGCCCCGCTGGTCCCGCCTCTGCCCGCCCAATAACACGCAAAACAATGCCGATAGCAACTGTCCTGCAAATCTGTCAGATCCCACAAACTCACAAATGAACCTACCTAACGATTCCGCGATGTTTACAAAGACCGAAAGCAATATCTTGCTGAAACACACGCAACGAATGCACGCGTCCGCACAGAGAGCCCGGCGAGCAAACAGCCCAAGATGGCGCCGCCGCTAGACGTCGCTAGCGGCATTTCATGGCGGCGCCCAGGAGGGCTCTATTGGAAAGGTCTATATTCGGAGAGTTGGCCCGCGCACGCGCGATCCTTAAAGAGGAACGACTTGACGACCTGCAAGCGTCAACGCTGTTTATGCAAAACAACAATTTTGGTTGGAAAAGAAACAACGGAAAGGGAATAGCAAAGAAAGTCCACAGGTGTGCCGACACCGATGGTAGTTCGATCGGAAAGGATGCAAAGACCACTTTAGAACGGGCTGGCTTGGTGTGGAGCGCAGTGACACTTGATACGGCGAAACGGTTATTTTTCGGCAAGCGACTACAGGGCCCACACTGCATATTTCAGCGCTCGTTCACTAAAGGATCCGAAGAGTTGCAGTGCGCTGTGAGCGCAATTATCGTCCCCAACAGTGCTGCATCGTCCAGTATATAGCAACATCATTCGCTTGTTAGAAACCACAACCGCTACTCCACAATTTTTGAACTGGCTGCAAAAACAAACCGACGTTTAAAAGCAACCGCATTATTGCTACGCAGCGGACAGATACCACTTTAAGCTCTTCCCTGCGTAACACACGCACGAAATGTGAAGAGTTCAACAAGAGGAACATATGAACTCGTGGCGGACGATATCTGCAAACACCGTTTCATAATGACAGAAACTTTGAAAGTGCACCTTTGTCGACACACGATCGCCGTTAATACAAACGTGTGTACATTCTCCGTGATGAATAGGAGGTTTATTTTCTGGTATTCATTGTAGTAAATGATGCTGACCTGTACGAAACTAGCCAGTTTCCTACGATTGATCATGCAGTGCGCCAGCTGCGAGTATCGCTGGCCGCGACACCCCAGCCAACCATCAATATTCAGAGGATGTCCACAAATGGTCTAAATGTCCAATGTTATTTGTGAATATTCAGTGGATATTGGGTGGACCAGAGTATTTAGATATCATATAGTGGATATTCATAAAATATTTGTGGATGTTGTCTTACTAGCATATATTTTACTAACAGCAGAATATCATGCGGTGGATATTTATAAAATATTTGTGGATGTTGTCTTACTAACATTTTAATAATAGCAGAACCTATGTAGATGACGATTGCTGAACTTCCAGATGAAAATAAAAAACACGTTCCACCTGCGTTTTCAGTCGAAATTAATATCCGTTGACCTCTGAAAACTTAAGCTGCTATTTTTCCAACTGCAAACACTTGGAAGTAAGTTTAGCTGGAATTGCTGCTGTTGCTGGAAACAACTGGAAATGTGAGTTTGCTGCTGGAAACAGAGTCCAGTTCAGCGTTCGGAATGTTGTTTACTCGCGAGCTGTAGATTGACTGGGGTGAGGAAACGGCGCTGATATCGCCATCTCAAGAAGTGCAAGGAAAAAACAAAACAAAGAACGGCCCAACTATGACGAGGACGAGCAAATATGACACGCAATGTCTTTTTCTTTTTTTTTTCGGAAACATGTACACCTATAGTCGCCTCGCTCTCAGTTCTGATACTCTGTTCAACCGCTGTGTTGCTGCACGGTTTAATATTTCAAACACAAGTAGGTAGCGTTGTTCTGTCAGCACTTTCATTCAACTTTTGACAGATCGTATGCAGGGTCCTCCGTGCTTTTTCCCATACTGTGCGCGCACCTGTTGCAATGCATCGGCACCCTTACAACGTTATCGACGTCGAACAAACAGGCATTTATCATGATGAAGCATACGAAGAACTTGCTTTTTAAACGCACGAGTAGATAGCACCGAAAGAGTGACAAGAGCTTCCAAAGCCACCATTTAAGCAGCGGCCATGTTTGTTGTTTACCAAGAGCGCTGTTGCCTCAGCGTTAGTAACGTAGTACATACATTCTTATGCATTATTTTATGCGCAGAGTAACTTACATAAACCAATGAAGCTGTTAATTTATCTCAAAAATGGTGTAAATTTTATTAACAGTAAATAGAAGAATTACAGATGCAGGAAAAATTTTAATAAGAACAGCCGCGGCCCCGCCGATTCGTAAACGTGACCTATGTGTCACGGCGGCCGTGGCGGTGTCAAACGTGGTGTGCGTGTTTGTGCAGTGAATCAGCAGTACTTAAAAGAAGAATTGGTGCGCAAGTCTTGTTTTTACCTGTATTCTGGTACAGGTTTACACGTGAGCTGTTACTACTTACAACTGCTGCACGTTAGCGGCCGCTTCTTTCTGTACTACGTGTCGTGGTGATCCTCGGACAACTCTACTACTTGGAGGTAACTACATTTCTTTTCATTTCTGTTTCAACACCCATTTTCAACGTGCGTGTGCGCGTCTATGTCTATTCCGAGAAGCCCGCTTGTCAGCATGTTAATGTTTGACGGCTTGAGTGTGATTTGCGTGATACGTTGCTTGAAAAGCTGTTGGCAGTTGTCGACTCGTTGTGTGAGACAAAATACCAGGAAAAAGAACGCTGTTGACTAGACAACATAGAATCTGGTCAAGGTGTGGTAGTGTGTAAGGTAATTGTGATATTTTTCATGTCAGCCCTGACGTGCTATGCGATGCCCCGTTGTATCAAACTTGATTCTGGTACAATCGAGTTTATTAAGTTGTGTGCTTTTGGACTGACTACATCTAAATATCTCTTACAGGTGGTGAAGTGCAAGAAATCTGATAACAGTGTGCCCGAGAAGTGTCTTTGCAACGCCTGCTGCAGACATCAAAAAAAAAAAAAAGTGAAGATTGAGAGACACGTGCTTCTGCCCGTCACTCTTGAATAAATTTGACTCTTTCATAAAGGCAGTGATACTGAGTGTTCAACTTATTATATACTAATACATGCTGCTCCTGGCTGCATGGGTCCCTGCACCTACGCATAAATGTCATTTGATATCGTATGAATATAATAAGTTGAACCCATGAGGACATTCAGTGGATGTCCACTAACATCCAGTCAATCTACATGTGGAGCAATTGTGGACATCATGTGGATGTCCATTCTGTTCGAAATGGACATCCTCTAGATATTTATTTAACATTAGAATAACTTTCGTAGATATCCTATAGACATTAGATATCTTATTGTGGATATCTAATAAATGTCCAGAGACTAATCTTTTCATTTTTTTTTCTTTTTCTGACCCTGCGGAGATTAACAGCGCTGTTAATCTCCGCAGGGTCAGAAAAAGAAAAAAAATGAAAAGATTAGTCTCTTTGGTGTATTCAAGCCACTTTCCTTGGACACACCAAACGTCTTTCAATGCTCGCCTCTGGCTCGGAAAGTGCTCAGAGCGGCCCTGCGTATTACATAGGTTGCGTTCGTAAAACCAAATAGCTGAGCGTCGCGGTAGAATAACAACGTTAGCGTACCCATCCGCTCATTTTCCCCGGGCTCCCGGTCTCGTAGTTTTCCCCGTTCACTGCATTGAACCACTGGCGGCAAATCTGGGCGTTGTTCGTTATGGCTGGAATCGCCTGAAATGAGCGCACTGGCAGGGTTCCGGTGGTGCGTTGTGCTCGTCGCAGACAGAGCTTAACAATCTCTTCCTCTAGCGCTGGTTGCCTTGGCATCCGTAAATGGCACAGTAGCAGCCAGACACCTTCACGTATGCAGAAGTAGCAGAATCGGATACTTTTTCCGAGCCTGAGAGCTGATGCTTGCCATGTTTACTTGCCGGAGATACACGCGCCTGCATACGCGCTCTCCGCCGTGGCAGCTCAGCTCCGTCGTCTGCTCGCGTACCCTCGAAACCGGTTTGCCTTCGGCGGTATGCGGGTGCCTGGATGCGGGACAGGCGTGCTGAAACCGCGTTTTTTTGTAAATGAGTGACAACGCGTGTGTTGCCTTTCGCGGACGAGAGCGCGTTCACGTTCATTTCCATCCATGTCAGAAAGAGAATGCGTGGTGTGGAACGAGCGCCCTCTCGTATCTGCGTTTCGATTTGCATGGTGCTGTGCCGTGACCACTTCCTCCGTGGCCGTGACTGACGGACGTTTTCGCGGGCGTAGCGTGTTCCACACCACACACACGGGCGAGAGGGCGAGAGACCGTGACGGATTCTTCGCCCCTCAAAAAGTTTTCTGAGCGGTAGACAGTCCCTTTAATCTTAGCATAGCAATAATAGCAATGGTCCCTGTTATGTCTTGGGCCGGCGACTGCCAGACGGCCCAATGTGGAAGGGAAGAAAGGGACCCTCCGCGCAGGGAAATGTGACCATGACCGTTTTCCACTTCTCAGGCGTTCGAGAAGGCAGGTGTTACGGTGTAAAAGAATTGCGGTTGACGCCAACGCTCGCTAAAGGGATTAGCGGAGTCAACTGCATGACGGCAGTAATTTCGTGAGTTCTTCCTTCCGTTCAGCCAGAGGCCGAACACCAGGCTGAAGTGAAGAGTCCGACGGGGAAGTTCTTGAAGAAAGACTTTATACACACAGAATATTCACAGGTAAAGCAAAGCAAGGAAAAATTATACACTGGGAACAATATTTACAACGTGGGACTTTCTGCCCGGGCTACGCCCGGCCTCGAGAGACTCGAGTGCTGCATCGCAGCTTGCCTGCCAGAAAGAACCCTTCTTCCAGCGCGCCGTACCGTTTTTGTAAAGGAGGGGTAGGCGGCACCCCCACGTGCAAACAATGCCGCGTTGACTGTTGCCAGTCGCTGTTCCGAGAAGCGCTGCCCGTTGGCTAAAACATACAAATCTCGCTGGCATGTTGGCGTAACATCGGCTCCCACAGTGCGTGAGACCTGGATTTCCTTGTTCTAATAGGGTTTCACATTTATCGCACTCATGGTTAAGAAGCAATCATTCGGGTCCGTTTTCGCAGCCTAGTTCATTATCAACTTCGGTCGAGCTCTCCACTTTTTTTTTCTTTGAAGGAAGCGTTTTGAGGGAAGTACCAGCACACACTAGAAAGGTTCCGGGAATGTGTGTACAGCAGCTCACATAAGAAGAAGACAGACCGTACGTTTCTTGGCTGCTGCTACAGACTGAAAGTCAATGAGGAAGTGAAAAGCTCGTCGCACAGGCCGGAGACATACAGCAGCAAGGACAAAAGCAACAAAAAAGAAAGGAAAAGAAATGTCCGTACTAAAACCCCTTGCTTTGGTAGTACCGCGAAACGCGTTTAGCTCTCATGGTTCAAGCTAATAATCGAGTAGGGAGAGAGAATGAAAGAAGAAATCTGGGACATTCGTGCCATATACAAAGAACGGAACGGACTAGGGTTCAGGTGGTGTTGGCGACATCAGCGTTAGACCGCGTGGGAACATGAGCAGTGCGGCGTTTTGGCACGAGTAAGTCAGTGAGTGCGCAGCCGCACTCCTCCTGCGCAACGTTGTGCTCGCTGCACAGATGTTTACGTGCAGAATTTCTCTTCTTCTGGTTGTAGGTGCAACCGTAAACAATGCAGTTATGCCCTGTCGATAGGCTGTTCTTAAAGGACATTTTAAATCGCTCTAGTGAGTGAAAAACAGCGCGCGCACCGCGCAAGCACGGCAAAACGTATGGGCGGCTCGGCGCAACAAACAGCCCAACGAAGGGGGGCGTGGCGCGGAGAGCTCTCTCCCGCGCGCTAGCAGACGACAAAAACAGGTTCCGGCTCGCCGGTGCGAGAGTGCCGATGGAAAGGTCTATAAACCGCTATGCGTCATTGCCCCACGGGTTTTAGATGTTTTTGAAGGTAACAATCGGTATGCAACGTTTGGGGGGGGGGGGGGGGGCGGGTCGGCCTGTGCTTCATTGGTCCTCGCTGAGAAGAAGGCCGCAGGACTTTAGGCGCATCCCGAGAAAAATGTCTCTGATCCAGTTCGCCCTATGCTGCTCCTCGTATTCTGAATCTATCTTGTAACTCAGTCTTCCTAGTGTCAGTAAATCTCTCGTTATCGTTTTCCCAACTCCAGCCTCGACAGTTTCTCAACCCGAGGACCATGACACGGAGCCAAGTGAGGTCTGGGTTCCACGCAACCCTGCGTTACGACATCCCATAGCGTCGAATGCGGATTGCGCAGTAACAACTGTATCTATATTCCGATTGTAAGGGCTTTGTTCGAATTAATAGTTGATACCAACTACAATCGTTCAACCAACTGGAGCCCCTAGCTCCTGTAGAGAAACGGATCGGGAGCCGGGTTCCTCTGGGCACCCCCTGTATTTAAGCTCCGGTTTAGATCAGGAGGGTTCAGTCTACATTTTTCACATGTCAGCGCAAGCAATTGAACTGCGCTTGCACGCACTGTATGCTGCGCTCTCTGGTGCAGAATTTACTACACCGTCATTAGTTGGGCAAACTATTTCGCAGGAAAGCTTTTACAATTATGAAAATGGTGTAAATCCTAAACATAAGATGGGTCCGGCTGTCCCTTAAAAATAGAAAGCTGCTGTTTCACAAGCGATCGAGTCAAACCCAGGGCACCCTCGCGAATACATCCGTAATAATAGCCCAAGGAGAAAGAATGTGTCGTGATTTAGACGTTCTCATTCTATGGCTAAGAAACGAATTAGTTCCTTGTGGTGTAAGGAGCAAATCTTTTCCATGGAGAAAGGGGCAAAAAGCTAGGAGAGGGCGTCACGTGAATCGTGCAACCGTTGGAAATGAGCCCCGGTCACGTGGTAGGCAAGCGGTACATTAATGCGCGGTCAAGGGCCACTAAAGGTTACCGCGTCCAAACAACCTCGATAACCTCGAGCGGTCCGGCGACTATATATATATATATATATATATATATATATATATATATATATATATATATATATAATGAAGGGTCTAATCCTACCCGAGAGTTACCGCGCACTATCACCAGAAGAGGTTTGCTTGTTGAGACTAGCGGAACCACGTGACGCCGCTTAATTACTACTTTTTTGTAGTTATTTTCTTTCCTCTATGATCGTTTCTAAGTGTCGTTTGGAGAACATCCTAGGAAAAAAAAAACGGCCCAGCAATCGATGAAGACATGCTTCATTGACTCTCGTTGACAGACTAAACAATCTGCGCACCACGGTTGAATGACGCCTCTTTGTTCTAACCACGTTGTAACTGCCAGGCAACGCGCAAAAAAGATCGATTTACGTTTTAACCCACCCGGTACAGGCATATTCGACCATTTTACTCTCTTATTTGAGAACGTCTCGTCCTTGGGAGCTTCACTTTACAAAAAGCTCGATATTAAGGGCCCATGAGGAAAAACGCTTTCAATCAAATCTCGCATCAAACGTTTGCGACTTGCACTAGACAGCTATAAATACTCGAAAATAAATCTGCAGCACTGAGAAAGGGAACGGCGGACACTACTTCTCATAGAAAGCTGCTAACACCATAACGAAACTCATCACCAGAGGTGACAAGAAAGTTAGGTAATAGCTGCATGATGCAAAAATGGGTCACGTACTACGTATCGGTATAAAGGTAAATTTTGAAAAGACCTGCCTCCAGAAAAGCTAGGGCGCAGGGCTAATCCTCCCTGCTTTAATCTTAAGAAAAGATTGTTACGGCTTTCCTTTTATAACGGGAGATCGTGTACGCCGAAAGTCTGAATCTGAACTCTACGCACACACCCACGCTTGCGAGGCGTTGCATTGGTGTTTCTTTGGTATTGCTTCTGCTAACGCAAGTGTTTCTTGTGTTGGAGCACCGACTTATAATCTAGCTGGATGCGTGTGTATGCCGTTATAGTGCTTTTAGAAAGGGACAGCTTTTCTGTCTAACGAATTTGAACTGGCAGTGCCTTTTTTTTTCCCTTATAGTTAGTGATAAAGATTTCCACGCTTGCGCTGCAGAGAACGCAGTACAGACGGTACAGACGTGGCAGCGTAGGCTATATATTTTGCTGCCGGCTCTCTCATTCTTCTTTTTCAGTCTTACGTACTTCATCCCCCCCCCACCCCCACCCCAAGGTTCTTACTTTTCGATTGTCTGCTCTTTTTTTTTATTCTTCCTCATTCTCGTGTCGGATACAACTCAAGTCTGCAATGAAGCCCTTCTCACGCCCTTATAACCGCTAACCATTGTACCTCTGCGAAACTTCAAATAGTTGCATGCTTCTTTGGACTTTCTTCAAAGGAAATCGATCCAGTGCGCTCGACATCACTCTGGTCTCCTCTAGCTTTGCGTCTATGGCTACGTGGTTTCCAGACGTAGAAAGTCATGGAAGCGATCATATACCAACTTACATCGCTCTGGGCCCCATGCAGTATCCAAAAGCCCGGGCGCTTCGCTGTACTGACTGGGAAATATATAGGGCCACACTGGAACACTCGGATACATCAGATATGACGTATGAGGAATTCATAGGCGCGCTAAGCCAAACAAAACGCAGTAGTACGAAATATCTAAAGCTGCCTGGAAAGCGTACGACGATTGACATAGAGTACGAGAGGCTTCGAGCAATGCGCCGCAGATCTGAGAGGCGCGCCCGTAAGACATTGTCTAGAGAAGACATTCGCGAAGCTAGGCGAATGCAACGCCACATTCAACGTCACCTCGACAAGCTGGACAGGAGACAGTGGCGCGCCTTCTGCTCCAAACTTGATCCCAGAAAACCTCTGTCAAGGATATGGAACATAGCGCGCAGCCTGAGAATCCCGCCAGCTCAAAAACAGCATTTCAGTTCTGTCGCACTGTTCTGTAAAGTCAGCGAGCTGGACATGGCGGAAGCTTTCTGCGCAAAGGTAACTGCTGTTACGTCTGCAACTATATTACAGTCAGCACAAGCCGTTACCGATGCCACAACAGACTGTACAGCTGTGACAGACGAACCTTTCACTTTCGTGGAATTAATTGGTGCTCTGGCGTCGGTAAACAAAGCTTCATCCCCTGGACCCGACTCTATCAGCTATGCCGACCTGTCCCATCTGGGTGAAAAGGCGAAGACGCAACTCCTTGACATCTTCAATACCAGCTGGAGGAAGGGCCGACTTGAACCAAGCTGGAAACAGGCCAGAATCATTCCTGTCCTAAAACCTGGAAAGCCTCCTACCGATATCAGCTCTTATCGCCCTATAGCTCTTCTTAGCTGTGTGGGAAAGCTCATGGAAAAGATGGTGCTGATGCGACTGGACTGGTTGCTGGTGAGCGCTGACGCTTATCCCCCGCAGATGTCGGGTTTCAGAAAGGGTCGAGGCAGCATAGACAATGTCATAAGCCTTGCCAACTGCGTTAAAATGAACAAGCTTGCGCACAATATCACTGTTGCCGTTTTCCTGGACATAAAGGGCGCATTTGACAATGTCCTACACGAGCCGATCTTACAGGCTCTAAGGTCTGTAGGAGTCAGTGGCCGCATGTACCACTGGATAATGGACTATCTATCTGACCGCTCGGTGTACATGTCTACAAAAGATGGTGACACAACTCTTCGCACAGTTGTTCGAGGAGTTCCGCAAGGCGGAGTATTGAGCCCGACCTTGTTTAACATCGCTCTCATCGGCCTGGAGAAGTGTATTCCGGCAACGGTCGAGATTTCCTTGTACGCAGACGACATCTGCATATGGTGCTGTGGTCGAAATCGACGTGTTCTGCGTGCAAGATTACAGAAGGCAATTATCTCCATTCAGACGTTTTTACGAAACCGCGGACTAATCATGTCACCTGAGAAGTGCGCCGCCATAGCGTTCACTAAACGGGATATGTCGCGCTATAAGTTAAAGGTGGCAGGATCTCACATCCCATACGTACCAAGCCACAAGTTTCTGGGGGTCACATTCGACAGATCCTTGACGTGGTCGCCTCATACAAGAACACTGAAGGCTAAACTGGAATCATACGCAAATATTTTTCGTATGATGTCCAGCAATGCTGGTGGCTGCTCTGTGGCTGCTCTGCTGCGAATGTACACTGCTCTCTGCGAAGGTCTCTTGCGGTACAGCTTCCCTGCGGTACAGGGACTTTCCAAGTCTAGTATCCAGGCGCTTACCAGTATGCAAGCTACAGCGCTGAGGATATGCCTGGGCCTGCCTAAAAAGACTTCGATCGTAGGAACCCTTACAGAAAGCCGGCGACTTTCGGTGCCACTGCTACTGAAGCAAGAGTTTCTTCGAGCCTGTGTGCGTTTTGCTGCTAGGGTTCACAACCATCCGCTTGCATCAGCCACCACATCCGAAGTACAGACCCTTCTTCCGCTGATGTACGAAAAGCCATCAATTCCGACAACGCCGCCATGGAAACTACCCTCTTGGGCCATAGTCACGACTGTACCGGGCATCAAGAGTAAAAGTAACACGCCAGCTCCAGCACTGAAATATTTCGCCCTGGAGCATATTAACGCCAACTACAGATCCTGCCGCCACATTTACACTGATGGCTCTGTTACGGACACATCATCGGCAATAGGTCTGTGGATCCCGTCGGCAAACATGTCAATTTCTGCCACCTTGGGTCACCGCACATCTGCCACAGCTACTGAGCTGGCTGCGCTGCGGAGAGCGCTTATTTACATCGTAGCTCAGACACCTGATTCCTGGGTAATCTTCTCTGATTCGCGAGCGGCGCTGCAGTCCCTGAAGTCACCACGAGCCCAAGAACAACTAGTTTTGGACATCAAGCGGCTAGGCAATAATGCTCATGAACTTAATCACCGCGTTGTATTCCAGTGGTTACCAGCCCACTGTGGAATACAAGGAAACGTTCGGGCCGACAGTGCTGCCAGAACAGCCCATGGAACTAAAACACCACCAACAGCCATACCCCTTTCAAGAAAAGATGCGGCGACTATGGTATCGACATTTGCCTGGAATCAGCAGCGACACTTCTGGTGTGATCCAGGACATCAGTATGGACCACTACACGCCATTGACCCAGCCTGCAGCTTCCACGTACCTCAAGGTTTAGCCAGGCGAGATGAAGCGTGCCTTCACCGATTAAGACTCAATGTAGCATACACGAGAGATTTTAAGCACAAAATACAACAGTCTGATTCTCCATTGTGCTCCACATGCAACACACGAGATGACATTGAACACGTCCTGTGCAACTGCCAGCGCTACGAGTCGGATAGAAAGACTCTGAAGGCAGCGCTTCACTTGCCACACGGTACGACCTTGGAGCTGCGGCATCTCCTAGGCCCGTGGCAAGACAGCGCCTGCGCACTACGTAGCACCAAGGCGCTGATAGCGTTTCTACGGGCAACATGCCTCAATGAAACGCTGTAAACTGAGTTATAGTGTATATATGTATATATGAGTGTGTGAGTAAGTGTGACCGTATGTACGTGTTATGTTAGATGTGATCACTGTAAATATCATAATCACCGCAAAGTACCTGGAGTAGCAAGCCAGGCGATTAACCAGGCTGACATCTCCGGTTCATCAATAAAGTGTTCTCTCTCTGGACTTTCCATGTTACCAAAATACAACGAGGGTGGCAAAAATAGTGGACAGATGGATAAATTCTGATGCCTTGATTCGTTTATTAGAGTGGAACATGGAAAGGATCATTCTTTATTGAGCTGAAACAAGCGCTTGCAACGCAACAGCCCGACGCGTCACAAGCTCCGCCACCCGAATTTTTCAACTCAGTTCAGTGAAGTTTCAGGCGTAAAACTGGCTCGGAAGCGTAATAAACTGTACCGCGGCCTTTTGCAGATGGAAACGCTCAGACTCCACACATTTTTGCCCATGCTTCTTGCAAGTCTCATGGCTTCTAGCGGTGAATTAAAGGACTCAAGAAGAGCAGACGCTTCGCAGGTACCGAATTCATAAACACAACGCCATTTTAAAAAGGTCGCATGACGACGATTTCGTTTGCTTCTGTGATTGGCTGGCGGAGTAACACCGACGCGCGCTGTCCGTCGGCCCTTGTCGCCAACTGCTGTTCTTTTTTAAAGTTGTATTCTACTAGTATAGAGTATTTACCATCTTCTTGAATATTTCTCGTCTAGCTCCTTCGTCCACTTCTGCGTCCTGATGATGATGATGATCCTTCACATTTGGCATCTACGTGTCTGTGTTTTCTGCTTCTTCTCTTTGTTCTTTTATTTCGTGTTCTCCTTTCTCTTCTTCATTATCGTCTTTTTCCTCGTTTTCGTTCGTGAAAGCATAGTCATGGCATAGTCGCGGCTGGCTCAGGATCGGGGCTGAGAACACGTGGTGAGAATCTGTGGTGGCTGTAGTGGCACAGGCGGCACAGGCGTGGAGCTTTTCTTTCTTTCTGTTTCTTTATTGCAATGAAGCTGATAGCGGTTATACGGACACGGGCGACGGCGGACTCGATCTGTAACGAGCCCGTAACAGCATGCGCTGTAAAAGGGTGCTGCCTTGTTCTCGGCGTCACAGAATCCCATTTGCGTGCATGTCCACCGTTTATAGGTAATATAAACCCCATAAACGTAAAGTCCCTGTGACATTATAAACGTTGCGCACAGCGGGAGCACGTAGCAGACGACGTGCGACCTGTTTCGTTTTCCCGAAACGTCGTTGTATAAAGCGTATAAGTGATTACTGACCGCTAAAAAAGAAAAAAAAGAGGACAAAAGCGTTGGGGGAAAAAATCTTCTGTGTGTTACCTCCAGCCTGGCCTTCACATTTTTTTTTAACTTTTATTTTTGCACCGTCAGGCTTTTGCACCGTAGAGATGGCTAACCCTGTAGGAACAGTTCCGTTTCCGTTGTTGAGCCAGTTTTTGGTTAGCGTAGCGTAGTCCGTGTAGTTGCCTGTTGCCGTGACTGAAGCCCAAAGAAAGTTGTTTAAGTTGTTATGTTGCATGGCGCTTCTTCAAACACCTAAAGCTTTAATACAAATGGTAAGACAAACTCAAACTTTATTAGTCTTTCTTTAGTTCACATTCGCCAAAAGCTGCATTGTTAGCGATCTTGCTCTTGCAGTTGGGTCTGCCAGTTAGTTTGCCTGCACTTCTGTTTTGTCTGCGTCCGTAATGATCACGTTTCTATTTTTGCTTTTATGTGTGCAAAGGAAGCCAGAATACCGCTGCCCGTGGAACCATTGCCCCACGAGACCGACGACAAACGAATATGGGTCGGAAATCTTGACAGCCGTCTGACTGAGTGAGTTAGGCTATACCAACCTTGTTTAAATGTTGTTAGGAAAACAAAACAGCTTGTTCTCGTGCTCAACGCCTATATAGCCGGCATAGTGACTATCGTTTGCTACAATTTCTGGAAATCTAGGTTTTCCCGACGTTTGTGTCGGCCAGTAGAGACGAAAATCGCGGCCTGCATGGCACCGAAGTTTTCTGCATGTCAAACTCAATTACCTTTCGCAAAATTATGCCGAACGGAGGCGTCTGACCTGGTCTACGCGCGACAGACACACCTCCACTGAACATGTTTTTATGCTAGCTACGGCTGTTGGACAGGCGTCATAAGGTGTTAAGAAATGTACTTACTGTAGTGGATAACAGCGCATGTGTATTAAAGCGGCAGAAACAAGGAACATCGTGTCAACTTAAGAAGACGGCAAAGAAAACAACAAACGCAGCAACAAAATTCACGATATATATATATATATATATATATATATATATATATATATATATATAAGCAGTGAAGAAACGGACGAACGTGCAAGAACTTTTTTACTTTCAACGTTTCGGCCGGTGGTCCGGCCTTCATCAGGAAATACAGTGCATATGAAAAATTGCTGTTTATATATCTGCATGACCATAAGAGGGGGCCCCCAAACACACAACTATCGTATCATTGCTATCGCATGGACGACTGAACACTCGTGCATCGTGATTGCAGGATGACCGCATGAAAGCCAATCAACAGACAATGTTTGTAATAGAAAGTGAACTGTGCGCAATGACATACCGATTTTACAGGTAGGCACACGACGGGTACATACGCAAAGATTATACATGTATGGCAGAATTGAACGAATCCGGGATAACAGTGAATATCGCCGATTAACACAAGGGCAGGAATAAAGCAACGAGAACCTGTGTAAACAGGTTCTCGTTGGTTCTCGTTGCACAGGTTCTCGTTGCTTTATTCCTGCCCTTGTGTTAATCGGCGATATTCACTGTTATCCCGGATTCGTTCAATTCTGCCATACATGTATAATCTTTGCGTATGTACCCGTCGTGTGCCTACCTGTAAAATCGGTATGTCATTGCGCACAGTTCACTTTCTATTACAAACATTGTCTGTTGATTGGCTTTCATGCGGTCATCCTGCAATCACGATGCACGAGTGTTCAGTCGTCCATGCGATAGCAATGATACGATAGTTGTGTGTTTGGGGGCCCCCTCTTATGGTCATGCAGATATATAAACAGCAATTTTTCATATGCACTGTATTTCCTGATGAAGGCCGGACCACCGGCCGAAACGTTGAAAGTAAAAAAGTTCTTGCACGTTCGTCCGTTTCTTCACTGCTCATATATATATATATATATATATATATATATATATAATCTACTGTTGCACAAGGGAGGAAACATTGAACAATAAATGTATGTGTCCTCCCTTGTCATTACCGAAAGAAGGTAATGGGTCAAGGGCTTGTTTTTATTTGTTAAAAGCAACCTAGTGAAGCTGACAGACGATGAAGCCTAGCATAGGGGAACGTACTGTAGTTTCTTATTTGTAGTGTAGTAATTATAAAATAAGCAGAAAGAAATTAAAGTGGACGAAAAAACACACTTTTCTTTAGGGACCGAACCTACGACCTTTGGATAACATGCCTGATGCTCCACCACCTGGGCTACGATGACTGTCGTTCTCCCAGCCACGTTATTGGGCATTTATGTATGTATAATCCTGGGAATGTTAGGCAGAGTCACTCGTAACCATGGCAGTGAGTGTGGCACACTCTTTTTGCCAGAAGGCGTCATGTAGAATGTGATCTTATGACAAGATGGCTGCGGCCCCATAAAGCCTCGCATGTTACCTAAAGGCACCAAGTCTGCTGCGATGAGGCCCAAGCTATGAAATAATGAAAAAGGGAATGGGTTAAGGGGGGGCCCGTGTTTATTTGTTAAAAACAACCTAATGAAGCCAACGCAGTTGAAGCTTAGCATAGCATAGGACAAGGTGTTGTAGTTTCTTAATTGTACTATGGTAATTATTGAACGTGGAAAAAACTTGTGAAGTCAGTGGGAGAAGTCAGTCAAATTGGTTGTTGCATGCCCCGCCTCTTCCCCAGCCCCCACCCTACTCTTGAAAAAAAAAAAAAGAAGAAACTGGGAAAAAAAAGTTTGCCAGCAATTCTGAACACCCCCTTTCATTTGTTGACAAGCACGTAGCAAATTCAAATGTGCTCTCTCACTGCCAATGTATGAGCCTATGTCTTGTGTCCTGAGACCATGCCCATGTCTCTCGGTAAGTGTTATGGGATACTGCAAGCAGTAGCCCAAGTGGTGCAATGAACTGGAGTTCAAGAGGCAATGAGAGTGAGTGGCCGACTGTCGCACACAGAGAGCGGTTGGTTCATTTTGTGCGCCTCTTTTTCCTTTCACTTTCGGCAAATAATAATAATAATAAAATAATTGCTTTTTCATGTGTCTCGTCGAAATAGTTGGTGTGAAAAAGGGGTGTGGTGTGCAGTTACTTTGGATTTTTCGAATCTGAGCACCCATCTTGACTTTGGGTATCACTCTCATAAGAAAAAGGAGGGGTGCTTAGAATTGGGTAAATTTCCTCACAGATTTCCTATAATTTTAAGCTACATGAATCACATATCACTGCAAGAAAAAGAAAAAAAAAGAACCTGGTGTCATCAGGTTCGTTAAACAAACTGATATGTTTGTGAAGTGCTTTTGACAAGGCCTAGAATAGTGTTCCTCCCATTACTCTTGAAGTGTAGTTTTCATTCTTGACAATTATAAGAATTGATTGCTATCCTTTTTTGTTTATTTAACTTGGTCTTGCTACGAGAACATGTGTTCAAAGGGAACTCATTGCAGCTGCAATGAGAACGACGTCCTCTATGCACCTATCCACCATTTTGTGGATGTTTAGAGCTTTGCAACTCAGTCTAAAATAACTGTGTCAATAGTCATGCCATGTGTCTATGTAGAAATAGGAATTCTGTGCCTCTGAGAGGCTGTAAAGAAGGGAGTTAATGGAATTATGAAGGTGCCATGAGATTGGTGCTTCCTACATTAGTTTGTTCCTAAACATAATGTTTGTCTAAATTATGGCACATCAGGGTAGTCGGATTATATAACAAGAATTTTTCTTTTTCAGGTTCCAGCTCATTAAGGTATTGAAGAAGTACGGCAATGTTAAGAAATTTGACTTTCTTTTCCACAAGGCTGGTCCTCTGAAGGGCCACCCGAGAGGCTACTGTTTTGTCACCTATGAAACCAAAGAACAGGCTGAACACGCTCTGAACTGCTTGCATGGAAAACTGGTTTTCTCAAAGACACTTGTGGCAAAGTGGGCGAATCGTCTCCCAAATGTGAGTATGTGCACCAAAAAAAGAACACCACATTTTGTTCTGAGTAACTGAATTTACATTTAAGCTAAAAAAAAGTGAGGCTGATTTTACTTTTAGGTCAAAAAGTAAACAGAATACGTTCCTTAGCCAAAACCACTGCAGTCAATTGCACACCTAAAAGAATAAGCGCTACCCACGAGACCTCACTGCACTCCATTCTCATGCTTCTGTACAGAAAAAGAAGTAATTCTCAAAGAATGACAATTTTAGTGTATGAAAAGTGTGCTTTGCAAAACTGCATTACTATAAAAATAAACACGAGAAAGCTTTACAAAATTCTTTAAAGCATGGAGTTTGAAACATGCAAAGCTATAGTGCTATATTAATTATTTAAATTGCACCCTCCTGCAGTAGATGTACTGGAGTCAATTAAAAAGATGCTCATCTCAGTGGCAGTGCTTCTGAGCGGTATTATTATTTTATATATGAGGGTTATTGAAAAAGTAAAGGCTGTTTGGTTGTAAAGAGAAATGTTTTTATTAGTTAATGTTTTTTGTGGCAGATTTAGTTTCATACAACTATTCTTCGCTTTTCTTTATAATCTGGTTAAGTTTCAATCACCTGTAATAGTGCTGCACCAGCTTATTCGGTCCATATGTGTAAAGGATTGGCGCCTGGAAGTCGCCAGTTCACAACAGTGACAATTCACTGTGACGCTTTTGATTTCGGGGGTGGTGTTTCGGTACAGAAGAGTGATGTCAGTGCATTGACTATCTTGTTTTTGCATTTCTGCAGGATGCCCATGTCTTGACGCCCTTAACAAATAATGAAAGCAACGCATTTAACTTTTTTTAATAGGTGTTCATATGCCATTTTTTCTTCCTTGTATTGGCCAGTGAGCATTTTCTGTAGCCACTTTTTAACAGTTTGGGATGTCAGAACCTTTCCTTTACAATTATGTAAGTACTGGAGAACCCCAAAGGGTAAATTTATCTACCCAGACATCAATTCCCCTATGTCAATGATCTCGCAGCTATTGTTTAGTGTAAATGGTTTGATCAATACGGATAATGGGCCTATAGCACCGTACTTTTCATCAGGTGCATTTCAGCTGTCATTTTTTTGAAGTGCCCACATCATTTTGTAGCCTCTTCTTTTCACAATACTGCTAGTCTGTAAACTAGAAAAAAATCTCCATGATTTTTGGCCGCTGATGATTTTTGTGTACACAATAATTTCATCCCACCGTACACTTTGTCAGTGGTGGTAGTGACTATTTTCACGAGCATTGTTAATATGCATTTTCCATTAAGCAAACAGTTACTGGATCAAACGATAACTTCAGTGCCTTTAAAGTCTTTCAATAGATAGCACTGCATGTCTTGAACTTTGTTAGGCCTCGCCAATATTTAGTATAAGCAAACGACCCACACTTCATGAATAACCCTCATATAAGCATAAGTGCATAAGCTATATAAATATAAGGCACCTGCCTTTATGTAAGGTTTTAGAATATGTTAATCATTCCTGTTTGTTTTTGGAAGATGTAACAGTGATATTGCCAACGCCATCTCCAACTGCTTGTTCTTTTGGAAACTTTCTGTATCTACAGCAACAGTGGATCATAGCAAAACAGGGAAGGGGTTGTGAGCCTTGACTGTTGTGTTGCTGTAAACTGCTGCATCTCAATAAACATTAAAAAACGATTTCTGTCACAGTTCCCCATTATATTGTGATGTGCGCGCAAAAGTGTGTGCCCTAGAGGGGCTGACAAAGACGCCGATGACGACGACGACGAGGCTGGAGCACGCGCAAGGTTGCGCGAGCGGAGGAGCGTTTAAAAGAGGAGAGAAGAGGAGCGAACTGGGGAGACGGACTGCAGCATTCGACACAGTCGGGTGTTTGGGCCCGAGTGTCGAGATTCTTCTATCGGTCCACGAGTTGGAGCTCTGGGCTTCACGTGGCCGCCTGTATGTCCTCCCCGTCACCTCTGCTGCTCCAAGGCTGCAGTGGCCGGCCGCATTCTTCAAGCCGCCCGTAGATCACCTCGTCGGTCTCCTGCACGTCGGTGTTGTACTCGTTGGTCTCCGGCACGCTCTTCAGCAGGCAACGCTACCTCGGCTCCCTCCAGTCGCCCGTCCCGCCAGACGGTGAGCCTGTGTCCGCCAAGACTATTCGACTGTTACTAGGGACGCTGATGAGTTTGGTTTGTTGTTTTGTTTATCCGCTCTGATCATTGTGTGTGTGTAGTGTGCGTCTTCTTCTCTGTGTATAAAGTGCCATTCGGAACGCACAAACAGCCTCGTCTCTTCGATGGGAACGCCCGCGTTCCCAGCATAAATACATTCCCCTAGAACCTATCATGACAATGGCGTCCGCGACAGGACGAGGCTGATTGTTGCGTTCCATTTCTATTTTAAGAAGAATGGACTTTAAGGAGCTGGTTAGCATAGGCGAGAAGCTAGGCCTAACCGTAGACGCACTTACACAATGGCTGCACGAGGAGGGAGCGCTTGCAAGGGAGGCGCGTGCCACCAAACGCGAAGCAGAGCGCGAGCAAGCAGAATTGGAGGAAAGAATCCGGCTACTTCGCTTGCAGGTAAGAGAGGCCGAAGCAGCTTTGAGTAGACTCGCAGGTCCGTCTGAGGTCACTGACCGTTCCGCGGAAGGGCAAGTATGCACCCGAGACTTTGTGCCCCTCGTTGCTGAACAAGGAGATCTCGATGTATACCCTGCGCAGTTCGAAGAGGTGACCACGTGTCTAGTGGGTGTCGCAAAGAGGAAAATGTGGCCCGAAGATAACTTAGCCACCGCACCGAGCACGCTTATCCTGCACACCCAATACAGTAAGACGGGTCAGTTTGAGCCCGATAAAGCTAAGAAAGGACTCGGTAGTAAGAATCCTACGGATTCCATGAAGGAACAGTTTCGCTATAGTGCCTCGTGGAGGCCAAATGCAGGGAAAGATGAGGTGAACTTGCCTCAAAACTGCTACCCTGCAGGAGCATCGATAGTTTCCTCGTGCAAAAATGGTGCGGGTTTGCAAGAGAACTGTGAAGCGGTTGTTGCCGATGCTTCATCTGCACCGCTCATAGCGGTTGCGGGTGACACGACCATGGCCGAAGGCCACGTGAATGAGTTGTTCTTGATGGCACGCCGTTTTTCTGTGTCCGGAAGAGATGACACTCATCTGAGGAAGCAGGAAAACCCGTGGAAGGTGACACAGTCGGCGTGTCTGTAGAGTCTGTTTTCTATAATGAACTGGGTATGAAGGATGACCAAATGATCATGCCCACAGTGTCAGGGAAATGACCGATGACCTGGCAGGTCAGCTCAGTCATAACACAGCCGTAGGGCTTTGCTCTCTGAACAGTAAGGAAGCCGGTGCATCTTCCACAGCATCTTTGGCTGCAGAAGATCTTACCCACAAGGTGTCACGGGCATTGTCAGCTTATCTGGCTATGCAAGACGCTGGTTCTTGGGAAGACGTCAATGGTGTGCTTCCGACTCGTTTCGCACCGCCGCAACGCCTTCGGCTGCGTTCCAATCAGTTTCGTGTGCTTCTTCCAAATGGTGCCTGCCAAGGCAAGGTTCTTTAATGTGGCAGTTCCCGCAGTGTTTTCTTACGAATGTGTATACGCTGCTGTCGTCGTAAATGCCCCCTAGCGGTTACTGTGCTTTGGTGGACAGGCTTGGAAAGTGGCATTCGTCTCCTGTGGGACGCTATCACATGAATGCCGACCAGTAATAACCGACTGCCACTTTTAGGTACGACTCCGACCTCACGGTTTTAAATTTTGTTTGAAGTTTGTGTCAACTTTGTGTGAAATTTTCAACATGGTCAGAAGGACATGTGCAAAGACGTATGTGCAATTTGTCAATCGTGCAGTGTTTTCTGTGTTATTGTATAAGCGCGCATATTTAGCCTTTTGTTTACGTGGACATATAAACAAAAGACTTCAAGGGGGCCTGTGTGATGTGCGCGCAAAAGTGTGTGCCCTAGAGGGGCTGACAAAGACGCCGATGACGACGAGGAGGAGGCTGGAGCATGCGCAAGGTTGCGCGAGCGGAGGAGCGTTTAAAAGAGGAGAGAAGAGGAGCGAACTGGGGAGACGGACTGCAGTGTTCGACACAGTCGGGTGTTCGGGCCCGAGTGTCGAGATTCTTCTAGCGGTCCACGAGTTGGAGCTCTGGGCTTCACATGGCCGCCTGTATGTCCTCCCCGTCACCTCTACTGCTCCAAGGCTGCAGTGGCCGGCTGCATTCTTCAAGCCGCCCGTAGATCACCTCGTCGGTCTCCTGCACGTCGGTGTTGTACTCGTTGGTCTCCGGCACGCTCTTCAGCAGGCAACGCTACCTCGGCTCCCTCCAGTCGCCCGTCCTGCCAGACGGTGAGCCTGTGTCCGCCAAGACTATTCGACTGTTACTAGGGATGCTGATGAGTTTGGTTTGTTGTTTTGTTTATCTGCTCTGTTCAGTGCGTGTGTGTGTGTAGTGCGAGTCTTCTCTGTGTATAAAGTGCCATTCGGAACGCACAAACAGCCTCGTCTCTTCGATGGGAACGCCCGCGTTCCCAGCATAAATACATCCCCCTAGAACCTATCATGACATATATGTAGCAACTGTGCCGACACGATCGCAAAGCCTTTTGCAAGTGGTCATTCATACGCAGCTGTATGCGTTCAACATGAGTGGCTCGTTGACATTGCAGACGAATGAGCACAATGACAATCAGTGAGTGTGGCAATCCTCACATGGGTCTGGATGTTTTACCCAAGCAATACGAGAAACGCAGGCCATGCTACAAGTTGCCACTTCACAACAGTGCTCGATAAAACACTGTGAAGGATGTTCTGAACCACCTGCACTTCAGTAAACTTCAAATGCAGCAGAATCACAAACTTCCATTTTTCAAATGGCAAGTGGCAATGATACTGACGTGCATGTAGGTAACAGTACTAAATAACTTCTTTTGGAGGAAACAAACATCACATGAAAGTAGGGTTCACAACATTGAGTGCTCATACTGCAGCAAACAGTGCCATGCTGCACGTTTCATTGGTTCGCAACTGCAAAGTCATAAACAAGAGCTACCATAGTATAATGGGCATGTCTACAAATGGACAGTGGTACATTTTACTTTTTATTCTTAGGTTGTCACCCGCTATAGGTAATTGCATGATGGTTCTATGCCATCTTATAACAGAATGTTTTAGTATTACCAGAGTCCTTCAATGCTTTTCTGGTCACGAAAGTGCCGCCTCGGCTTCATATGGAGCCAGCACTGGCTGCTAGGGGCGCAGCTGTGCACGTGAGGGCATGCTGCCGTCTGTTACCGCTGCGGTAGTGTGTTCGTCTGCTTTGATTTCCAAGCTTTCTAAACTTCTGCAAAAATCGTTTCACTTTGCAGCACTTACTTGGAACATTCAGCGTGTGTCGGTGACCGTGAACGCGCCGTCTGCCTTGAAATGAGCACCCAGGAGAAAAGAAACTAACAGCTCTGGACATGCAGCTCGCCGCAGTCGCAGTCAAAAATGACACAGAAATTCGGGGTTTGCCGCACCAGAACCATGACATGATTTTGAGAGACGTCGTAGTGGGGGATTCTTAATTAATGTTTAACAGCTGGGGTCGTTTTTATATGCATGTAAATCAAAGTGCACGCCTGTTTTCTGCTCTTGCGTTTCGCCTCGTCGAAATACAGCCGTCGTGGCCGGGGGAGGGCCGCTCGTTCGTCGCAACACTGCAACTGGTCCAGCTTTACAAAATTTGCCTGAAATCAGACTCTGTACATTAGCAATAATGCACTTGCTGTGCCACTTGTAAACAGAGGCGAACATACGAGTTGTTACACGTCCATTCGCCCGCAAGTGAGCGAAATATCTCGACTGCGCAAAGTTGCCCATAAGGCCAGATGGTTCGCACGGCACGGCTGCTCAATTTCTATTAAACTGTGAACATTATCAGACTCCTGGTGTCATTTTATTTGACCGAAAACCCAAATAATTAAACCATCACTGCAAGAAATGCTTCCGCAGAATGCCTTCTTTTCAAGACAAAGAAAAAAAAAAAAAGAACAGCTGTTCCATGCGCTTCAAATTTCTCGACCTAACGATTAAATCCCACTACGAGCCTTAGGTACAATATATGTAATATCAGAGTCCATAAATGCCAGCAATGAAGGACTCTGGTAACACTAACCTCATAGCAGTCTTCGGTGCGGCGTGTTGCCCCGCCACGGTGCACCCGCGGCTGCAGATCCGAAGGCTGCGAGATCTAATCCCGGCCGCGGCGGCTGCATTTTCGTTGAGGCGAAATGTTAAGGCCTGTGTACTTAGAGTTTGGTGCACGTTAAAGACCCCAGGTGGTCAAAATTATTCCAGAGCCCTCCACCACGGGGCGTCTGTCATAATCACAGCTGGTCTTGGGACGTAAAACCCGATCAGTCAATCGGTGCGTCGTTTAGTTTATGATCATGGCGAACGTGAAAAGTAAGGTCGAACACACTTGACAGTGTATTGTAATTAGGCCATTGTTTTATAAGCAGTCTCATATAGAAGAGACAGTAAACCAGTAACTTACGCCGCTCGTGCTTTCGACAAAAACACACCAGAAGTTATTTTGGTTCCTTTAATGCGCGTCGCCGTTGATATTCATATCATAAGAAGTGACAATGTCCGAGGCGTCGAAATGCTTTGCACACACACGTGTATATTTGGACTCAAAGTTGAAGTCGCCACTTTCCTGCCGCGGTATGGCCCGCTTCCATTTCTCGCGCTGCTCCTTGTCCGATGGTAAAGAAAACAACGACACCTTCTTGGTCGTTCCTCTGTAGCCGGAACGGCACCCCGGCACGCAACACGTGTTGGGCATCGTCGTCTTACAACATTTTGTCTAACTCGGACACGTACGCACACTTTATCCACCAGCTTGTCTCGCTGCGCGCACGCGTTTCGGTACGCGAGCAGCCCGAACGATGCCCTCTGTGGCGCAGTGGCGCCGCGTCACGGCAGTTTTGGGCAGCGTATGAAGCTCTCCCATAGAGTGACGGTGGAGTTTCGTGACCAGAAAAGCATTGAAGGACTCTGGTATTACCTTAGGTAACCCATTCAGTCATCATCATCATCAGCCTATCTTATGTACACTACAGGATGAAGGCCTCTCCCAATGCTCTCCATCCTTGCCTGTCCTGCACAAACTGATTCCATTTGATGCCTGCAATCTTCCTAATTTCGTCCCCCATCTTACTCTCTGTCGTCCCGTTAAAGAACCCCAGGTGGTCGAAATTTCCGGAGACCTCCACTACGGCGTCTCTCATAATCAGAGCTGGTTTTGGGACGTTAAACCCCACAAATCAATCAATCTCTCTGTCGTCCCAGGCTATGCTTACCCTCTCTTGGTATCCATTCCATTGTTCTAACTGTCCATTGGTTATCTATCCTTCTCATCACGTGGCCCGACTTACAGCTCGGCCCAACTTACAGCAAGGCCGAATGGGATGCGCTTCTGCGCAGCCCAAACCTTGAAGACCAAATCCTGGCCGTCCAGTGCGCCCACAACAGGGCCGTTAGGCTAGACCTGCCGGTCCCCACATGGGAGTAGCCAGGTGACGCGAGGCAACCTCAGCATCTGCATTGGACTCTAATAAAGTTGTTCTCTCTCTCTCTCATCACAGGGCCTGCTCATGTCCATTTTTTTCTTCTTAATGTTGTTTATTATGTCGGCGACCCCTGTCTATTCCATGACCCACCCGGCTGTCTTCCTATCTCTCAATGTACGCCTATCATTTTTCGTTCCATTGCCCACTGTGTGGTTCTTAACTTCCTCTCGAGATTTTTTGTAATTCTCCAAGTTTCTGCCCTGTATGCCAGTACTGGCAAAATGCAGTAGTTTCTGCTTAAGTGATAGTGTTAGGTTTCCGTTCATGAGTTGGGAATGTCTCCTGTATGTGCGCCATCCCATGTTTATTTGATGGTGGATTTCTTTTGCATGGGCGGGTTATCCTGTCAGTAGCTGTCCTAGATATAGGTATTATTCTACGACTTCTGATGTCTGGTTTTCAGTCGTCAAGACATGTTTTCATCTTTTCACGATTGAAATTCATGAAGGCACGTTTTCATGAAGACAGCCTTAACCATACACTGTAACTCCTCTGAAAGACCCCTCCCCCAACGGGGGATTTGGACAAAAGATGCATACGGGCTCACACAACCACCATGCCTCAAGTGCGTAACTCACCTGAGCACCAGAACAGGAATTGGCTTCCCTGGTGCAGCACCATGGCCAAAACATTCCAAATGGTTGAACCAACCAAGCCCATTGAGTAGTGACCTTGAAATATATGGTGAGCCATACAAGTGAAGAAAAAACCCACGTGACTTGTATGGAAGTGAATACAAATGCCTTTACCCAATCATTTGTAGTGCATAATGGTTTAGAGCATTGACCTCCAGGAGATGGAAAGGCATATTCCTTATCATATGTGGTGTGTGCCCCTGTCCAGCATATATGAGTATACGCTGTACATGATTTTACATTTGCTAATACATTAAAAGGCATAGCTCTCACATGTGTAGTTGAGAAAATCTACCACGCATGGATGACACATGTACTTTCTCACTGGGGCTCATTAAGTCTGGCTAATGTCTTGTTCCAAAATGTATTTTGAAGATGTATGGCTTTTATGTAACTGCGCAGCAGGATTTCACTTCAGGTGTTACAGAGTTGTAACAATGGTCAGAATTTTTTCCCAATCTTCTTTGCTGTGTGCATTTAGAACCTAATGCTTCAAGAACAGGTTTGAACAGAGAAAAACGTTGCCACCTTCCAAGACACCTGTTTCTTTCAAGTCAGCATATGCAGGCTGATTGTATTGTCCCGATTTATAAAAGGAGAAATGAGTTGAATAGGCTGGTAGCTGCAGCTTTGAGTAAATTACTGTAGCTCCTTAGCAAAAAAATTCCTTGATTGCTTCTTAATGATAGAGCTTTGTGCATCAGCTGACATGGCACCTGTCACTCAAGGCTTACCCAGTAGCTGTCAGTGAATGTTTGCTTCAAGATGTATGCTGAATTACTCTTATGATCTGTTTATAGAATTCCTGTATCATTTATAGTACCCCTGAAGGTCTTTGTGGCGTGGTATTAGGTGGGAGTTGGGGCAACATACACAGAAGGTAATAAAACATTACAGAATATAAGTAATACAGCAAAACAAATATATGGTGGGTAACATATCAAGATATTATTACAGAGTTATAGTATTGGTGAAAATAGTTTAACATCTAAATAAGTCTGCCTGAACTACTGTCAATATGCATGTAACTTTGGCTAAATATGGATTATAACATAAGGTATAATGTAGGCTATGTATATAAATAATGTTGGCTATATGACATTACCTTGCACTTGTTCCTGATATACAGCAAGGTGAGATACACTGGCAATATGCCCTGGTAACTTATTCCATTCTAGTGGCTTGAGGTATGAATGAGCAAGCGAAAGATGATGTACTACAAAAGATTCACTCTACTTTGCATGGACAACTGCAGGGAGGGAAATGTGCATCTAAGTCCCTGCAGTGACTTAGGACTTGCCAGCCCCTCTCATTTCTGGTGTTTCCTCGATTTTTAGATTTTATGTTATTTACAGGTGAGGGGGAGACGTTAGCTTTGTTAAGTCTTTAATTGTCATGCCTTTTTAGATTGGTTACCAGTGATTGGTCATTTGTCTTCATTTTTAGCTTATTCAAATAATTTATCTGACACATATAATGCTGGTTAGTACGTAGCCTAGGAATGAGATTTTCAGAATTGAGTTCTGGGGGGGGGGGGGGGGTCTTGCAGAATAGCTTCGATTTTGGTGCAGCTTTTGGTAAACTCAGGCGTGCCCCGCCACGGTGGTCTAGTGGTTATGGTACTCGGCTGCAGATCCGAAGGTCGCGGGATCGAATCCCGGCCGCGGCGGCTGCATTTCGATGGAGGCGAAATGTTGAGGCCCGTGTGCTGTGCGATGTCAGTGCACGTTAAAGAACCCCAGGTGGTCGAAATTTCCGGAGACCTCCACTACGGCGTCTCTCATAATCAGAGCTGGTTTTGGGACGTTAAACCCCACAAATCAATCAATCAAACTCAGGCGTACATGTTGTATAAAAGGTTCTCGTTACCTTGGGTCTCAATGTGCATTTGTCATGATTTCATTGCACCAACTTCAGATATTTGTGATGTGGGCTGTTAGGATTTAGCAATATGTTCTACTCAATTGTGTGCCACTTATTGAGTGGTATTATGTTTGGAAGGAAATGGTGGTAGCTATTTGCTGGCAAGTTAAAGTGCTTAGTGGTTTTGTTCATCTGTAAGCTGTTCTAGCTCTAGAAATCTGGAAAGCTAGAACAGCTTTACATTGTTTAAAGCTGAGCTCATCCAGTGGCAGCTGAGGCTTAACAGCAAAGGGCATATGAAAACCTTATTCTGTAAGTAGCACCAAGAACTTCAACACCATATGAAGATGCAGGATAGGTGAAACCCCAAGCCGTGCAAAGCAAAGTGCGAAGTTAAAAAAAAACTTTTGCTGCGGCAGGTTCACTGTCTAAGTTTAACTCGCAAAAGTATGTTTGCTTCACCCATGACTTGAATGGCTGTCCACATTGTGTGAATAACTAAAAAGCTGTGTGCCTCTTGGGCTTGGGCAAAGGGTCTAGTTTTTGAGGCATTGGTGGTGTGAGCGGATATAAGCACTACTATTTAATGTGGTTTGTCAGCCAATATGACAATTGGTCATTGTGGGTCGCTTGCTGCTTGTGGCCACTCACAATCGGTTGCATGACCTCCATCAATTCCCATTCTGAATGAGCTCTAAAAATCACTGCATTGTACAAACTTGTACAGTGTGGCGGTCCAGTGGCAGCAAAGTGAAGCTCTGTATCCTCTGGTTGTGTACAGCACAATGCAATGCAGAGACCGTATGGGTGTTATTATGCACCCTCAGGTTAACTTGCATAAGCAGGCATTACTGCTCAAAGAGGTGGTGTAACACAAGGCTGTTTTGTTATGATTTTATTGTAGAGTTGCTGTTCAGTGCTCAACTGTGCAGTCGAGCACTCTTCTCGATTATATAACATTTTTGCTGCCATCCCCCTTCCACTCACCTTTTCCTTCAAAAGCAGATGTCGTTGCTGCCTGCACCAATATCTTTATCTCCATTTGACATGAGTTAAGGAATGTATAGCTGTAGAGAGGGATTTAGATGGGTTAATCTTGTAAAACAAAAGCAAAACACCAAGGGCCTGATTGTTGTGCCTGTGTTCTTGATTGGTGTGCTTCACCTTACTTGCTTTGTGGTGCCTCATGGGCTATCAGGGTGGCTTCTGTGAAAGCACTAACCATAATGCATTGCTGTTACTAGCAGTGCTTAACCTTTTGCATGGAACTGCTACTCTTTATTTTCATGTGGTGTATTTTCTCTTGCTCACCAGGTGGACCCAGCAAAACGAAGGCAAGGATTAAGTCTTGGTGTTGCAAAGAAAGAGCAGAAACCAACTCTCAAGTAAGTTCCTTTTGCTGCAATTGTTTCCAGTCTGCGTTTTCTTGGGTTTATTTTTATTTAACCTGGCTGCGCTTATCTTCTCATCACACCTGTTGGAAACATGTAAATGCGAACTCGGATCATTTCTGTACCTAATTTCTATGGTGCCTCTTGCAGCAGCAGTCAACTGTGTCATTTTGTGTGGTTTTTGCACATATACAGTTAATCCTGCATATATTGAACTCAAAGGGGATCGCGAAATGGTTCAGTGTACCAATAATTCGAAGTACTAAACATGCCTATTTGAAGCTCTTCTTAAATCGATGCAAGTCTGAGAACAGTTTCCCTGGGATTGTAACAGAAGGTAACTCACCAATTAGCCCCCAAAATACACAAGGATAATGTGAAAAGAACCACTTTTTTTTATATGGAAAGGTCTGTAAGCTTGGGTTGCTTCTTCTTGTGAGCTGTCTAGTTCATCACGCATTCTCGTTATCATTGAGGCCCTGCGAATCAACAAATCAGCCCTACAATCCAGTGCGTTGCAGTGTGCCACAACAGCAGTGTACAAAGCTGAATGCTGAGGCAAGCTCATGGAGTGTGGTGCAAAGTTGTTGAACAGCAGCTTAGACATATTCATTACTGCTCTGTTCTGGTCTCAGTGTTGGCCACAACCTTAGCATTGGTACGATCTGAAACAGCTCTTACATAGTCCTAGACACTGATGAAGTCGCTTGTAGCCCCACCACATGCCAAATGGTGGCTGGGAATGCTGATGACTCTCGAAATTCATCGAGGCATCCTACAGTGCTGTCTGCAATGATGACACGCTTGAAGTTCTAGTTGGCACCAGAAAGGCTGCTTTACAGAAACAATCCACAACGATGCTTCGCTTGACATATTTCCAAGTGCCAGTCATTATTTTGTGTTACAAAGCTTGATCAGAAGAAAGCGAGACGCACACATATCCGTAATGCTGCAAGAGACGCAAGTACAAACTTCACAAGATGATCAGAATGGTGTCTCAAGTAATCTTAGCGATGGTGTTAGTATTTGTGGCTTTGTAGCAGGCGGCAACTAGCAAAAGCATGGCATTCGAGATCGTTCATTGTTAACATGTAATGGTATCACGGGGTTTCTAAAGGGTCCCTGAAATAGCTGTTTGACATTGTGCCACTGATTCGGCTATGTCGTCAAGTCATTCACACCATAGATTAAGCAAGATACAGTGGAACCCCGTTGTTATGTTCCTTACTGCTGCGTTTTCCCGGCTGTTAAGTTGTTTTTCATCGGTCCCGGCATAGCTCCCATAAGGTCTCATGTATTGCGAACCCCGCTGTTACGTCGCAACTGTGGGCCTGTTCCCGCATGATGCGTAGCAACCTGGCATGCCGTACCCACCCGGGCATCGCTATTTTGATTTGACTTTTGACAGTCTTGGTCACGCTTGCAGGAATCGCCGCCCGCTGATGGCTGCCGAGATAGCACGAGCGCCAGCGCTGGGGTCTCGGCAGCCATGCATTCGCTCGGCAGCCGAGCGACACTCCCCCCTCTCCTGCCTTTGCGCCTTTTCATGCTCGTTAAAGACGGGCGGGGCGTTTCCTCCCCGCTTCGACAGCAGGTGATCGGATAGGGGTGATTTTATCGCCTCCGAGCGACGGAGATGGGCCGGACGCATTTGATCTCTGCTTCAGCCGTTTTTGTCACCCCCACTCGCGTGCTTTTATTCTAGCGACCGTACTTTGGGCTCTGGGGGCTTCCGGAGAGAAAAGAATCGGAAAAAGGGGACATCGCACTCGCAGCCCCTTTTGCGTATGACTGCGCTCGCGTGCGCAGCGAGGGGCGCGGCCGCGCGGCTGTCCAAAGTCTGTCCGTGCGCACGCCGGCGAGCTGGTTCGGGCCGGACGTCGAGCGCAAAATATGCCAGGATTATTATTTTTTTTTTCGTAAGCTGGCTAAATATCAGGGGTGCGCAAATTATGCGGGTAAATACGGTAAACAAACACTGAAGACGGAACGTGAAAGCGCTATCGAGTGATCGCAGTGATGGGGCGACTTGCCTCTAAAATTGGCGCATCATGCTGGAACTAAGCCTCAATGATCACAGCTTTGATTGCGATCTCTGAGGCCATACTTTCTCTCATCGGGGCGCCGGAGGCTATAATGGCGGCCCATTCACTGCGCTCAACAGCTGCGAACGGAGTCCAAATTATCGATTTTAGAGCTAGAAACCATCCGAAATATTGGTTGTTTTAACACATTAAGTCTATGGGGGCACTGGCGGTACCGCGCAGCTGTCCGAATTATCGGTCGGTGACCTAGATCGGTAGCAAGATCGGTAGCAAGGTCGGCGACTTTGCTGAAATAAATTGTTTGAAGTCAAAGCGGCCCTGTTCTCATTCATTTTCGGAGCGTGCCTCACTCTTGCGTTTTCCCGGCTCTTACATTTTTTCCCCCCCGGTCCGCTGAAAAACGTATGAACGGGGTTCCACTGTACCTTGCATTGAGGCACCCATGGGCTTTTTTCTTTCACTTTCCTTGTTACCACTGCTGTTCCTCCTCAACTTGCTTAGCTGCGTGGTTCATGCTAGCGACGACTGCCAGGCCTCCCACATTAGCCACTGTGCCGAAGCCTCACTAGTGACACGTCACAATGTCACTACTGGGGCCCACTGGCCTCAGTAGTGCTGGGGAGGCTAGAATGCTAACCTAGTACAACACTAATGACAAGCACTTGGTGGACTGGCAACACAAGTGTGCACCGTCAGCTGCTGCGACGATACCGCTGGCACTCATGACGATACCTTTTGTACTCATGACGTCAGCCGGGAAAGCCATTGCATGTGCCCATTGCACGGCCCGTGGGCGGGATCAATTGAAAACTCTTTGAGTTGTATCGATCTTTCACGATGCGCACATTCAAAACCTTGTAGTAAATTATTGTTAAAGCTTGGTTTAATGAAATTGAGGGGAGCTGCCAATTATTTCATTAAATTGGGAACTTTGTTAAATCGAATGAGACATTTTGCAGTCACTTAATTCGGTACATTCGATTATATGGTGTAGCAGCATCCAGAAAGCTGCTGTGGCATACCTCAAAGCATAAGTGCACCAAAAATGAAATCGCGGCCTTCGGAGTCATCTGACACCTCTAGGGTGTATGAAAAGAAGCAACAAAAATTGATACCTCAACAATAAGGGCAACAGGGGCAACAAATTTATTTCCCAGCAAAAATGTCGGCGATCTTTGCTTGCTTGCGTTGTGTAAGCAACGACCGCATGGATTTTTCTTAGGTCTGAAGTGCGTCCAGTGCGTCTTTCGTCCCCTCTTGTACTCCGGTAAACTGCCGCAGCAAATCAAGGGCATCCATCACTTGACTCGGTGTTGGTACGGGAACCTCGCCTTCTTCAGTGTCAGCGTCTTCGGCCGCCACTCCCTCCATGCTTACTATAAGCCGTACGATATCTTTGTCATCCAAAACTTCTGTCGTCACCACATTTGCGTCAGCGCTCATATATTCAGAGAAACTTATCTCTGTGGGCACTTCATCCACTGAGCAATGGTACTCCCAGGCATCTTCGTGCTGCTGCACGGCGCTCATGCAGTGTGGTGCAGCTTTGGCAGTTTCAGGGCCTTGCGTACCGAAGCCAGCAGTCATGAAGCAGTTGACAATTATGGACTGCCTCGTTCCTTTCCAAGTCGCCGCCACCATCTCTGTCGCCATGAAAATGTCGATTTTTGTCTCGCACTTAAGCTCCCCAAGTTCAGGAGAACTGTCAATGACCTAACACCTGTATGCGCAATTGACACTATTAAGGGGGGACGTGGCAATGGGAATGCTCAATTTGGTCAAAATCTTTCATTTTTCAATTTATTTACTTTCATGATCCTCGGACCTTCTTTTGGTGGAATATTATAATGAAATTCGCGGTAGTAGTAGGGAAAATGCCACTTTATCTATGTGTTGTCATCCAAAACCGTAAGAAAATCGGGCTTCTGAAAGTGCCGCCATCTTGGAATCATCGTAAAAAGGAGAGATCGAACCTGAGGATAGTCACACCATCGTGTTTCTCCAACAAAAAATACAACCAGCAAAAGCGAGCAAGAACTTAGCTGCTCAATGTTAACGTTTTACTGTTTTCATGAAGTAAAACTTTGAGCTCCGTTTTCTCAGCTTCCATTTTTTGAGCAGTTGCTGTCAGTCATCCCAGTGCCATTTCATAACTAATGAAGCTAAATTCATTCTGTTTTTTTTACTTAGATCCTGAAACATTATTGAGTGCCGTAAAGCTATTCATTTCTACCTGCACGTCACGCAAACATTTATAACTGTGTTTATGCAAAAGTTGTTAGTAAGAAAATATGTCGAGGACATTTGAAAAATATTTTCTGTACTCATTTGGACACAAAAAAATTAAAGAACAGCTTTACGGCACATAGTGGGCCTTAGTGTATATGCTTAAGTAAAAATGGTACTGAAATTTTGTCTAATTAACCGATTGATTAGGGGGTGACTGTAAGGGTCTATAAAGTGATGTAACTCAGAAACTATGATAGGTAGCCTAAAACCGATTTCATTTGATATCACCATAACAAACTACATCAGTGTGCCAAGTTTCATCAGTTTATAGCCATAAATAACAAAGATAGTTTTCATTGCCACGTCCCCCCTTAATTCCTTGGTCCTGCGGCTGAACCACGGACGTTGCGTTTGCGGGGAAGTAGCGAAGCTGTAAAATGGTCAGCTCACCCGTGGGCACGTAGTGGCCCGTGCAGTTGTCAAGCAACAGGCACACTTTCCGTTTCTGATGGCACATGTTGCTGTCAAATTCCTCGAGAGTCGTATGTGACAATGGTACGTGACATCCAAGCTTTTGTGTTGGCAACATACTTCACAGGAAGCTTTTTCAAGCCTTTAAAACATTGCGGCCTTGCGCTCTCTCCGATGGCGAATGTGTCTCATTTGTCGGTGTCGTCCATGTTGACACACAGCAAAATGGTCGTCCTCTGCTTGCTGTGTTTACTGCCTTTGCACCGCTGCCCCTTTAGAGGGAGCATTTTTTTAGGCAGCATCTGGTAGAACAAGCCGCTCTCATCGGCGTTGTAGATGTTGCTGGGAGCATAGTTCCCCAGAATATCGGGCACGTTTTCCGACAGCCATTCACCGACTACAGCCACGTTCACACTGCTAGCTTCATCATTAAGCACTTTCGTGGCAATGCCTTTCCGTTCATTGAAGCCCGACAGCCAGCCGGGACTTGCCTTGAACTTGTCATCACTCAACAAGCATGCGAGCGAGCGAGCCTTTGTTGGAGCAGATCTCCGCTCACAAGGATGTGTTTTGCCCGCAAATCCATAAACCATGCGAAGAGGGCCTCTTCCACCTTGCCATGGAGACTTGTCTTCAGCGCTTTTTTGCATGAGGTATTTTTAGACGAAGTGGCGCAGAGGATGTCATCTTTCCCTTTCAGTATTGTAGAAATAGTACTGGTCAGAATGCCCTGTGCTACAGCCACGTCACATTTCTTTTGGCTACTTGTTACAGCACGAATTATGTCTGCTTTCTTGTCCAGGGTAAGCCTTTTTCTTTTCTTGTGCGGCTCCATATCCGACATGCCAGGTTAGTGGCGCGCTTGCTCACACACGCCACATCCGCGTCCACAAAATATCAAGGCTAGACTGACTGTAGACTTAACAAGTTGAGCTTCATAAAGACAACATGCGCTCAAAGGGGAGTTTGTGAAAGAAGGCCACAAGCACGGGGGAATGCACCGCGGAAGAGTGGCGGCGGGAACAGTAAGCGGCTGTGCGCGCCATCTGAGGCATGCGAGACGAAACGTTTTTACTGCTGTTGCCATCTGATAAACGCAACTCAAAGTTTTGATTCGTTTTGTGCCGCACAGTTTAAATTGGATGAAGGTGCTCCACGATGTTGCCATTGGCTCACAATCTATAACTTTTTGGGCATTCTCTACAAAATAGTTTTGTTAGATCAAACAGAAAAAAAAAAAAGAACAGAAAAGGTTAGTTAAATCGGGACAGATCACGAAATTTGTTTCGTTATTTTGAGTTAGTCAAAGCATTGGACCCTATGGGCATCTGAGGGGTAATTGGGTTTTGTCAATTCGAGCTTTAACTGTACATAGTTAACATGGAGTGCTGATATTGGTCTGCTAATGATCAGAAGGACTTGTGCTATGAACAGAATGCATTTGTACAAACTTGCCTAGTAAACTGTTTCATGGTCACTTTACCTCACAGGGTGTGCTTTGTGCACTGCATGCAAGAAAAGGCATTGCAGTATACAGATCACATCAGTGCAAGTTGAGGCTGCTGGTGCAGACTAGTGCTGGAGTTACCGTATATTGCCACGTATAAGTCAACTCCACATATAAGTCGAACCCCCTAACTTTTGACTCCCAAATCAAAAAAAAAAAATGAAAATGAATTATTAAAATAAATGGGCCGCATTGACGAAAAAAAATTTATTGCCAGCAAATGACATGTTGAGGTCTTCATGTGGCTGTCGTGATCGCGCACTTCACGAAAGCTTCGCGCACCATGCTGTCTGGCAGCCCATACCATGCATCGCACACGCACTGGCCACAATGCTCAAAGGAGCCCGGTTCACCTGTTCCGTCGGCGTCTGGGGCTTGTCGTCCTCACCCATCCAGTCCTTGTATAGTGCCGCCACCCGATCCTTAAATGGCTTGTTCAGCGCCATGTCGAGAGGCTGGAGCACAGGAGTCAAGCCGCCCGGGATGACCGCCAACTGGCAATCAGCGTTGGCCATGGCTCTCATCACACGTTCCGTGATGTGACCGCGGAACAAGTCGAGCACCAGCGTGCTCTTGGGCCTGAGGAGACCGCCTGGGCGCCTGAGCCAGACGAGGCGGAACCATTCCAGCACCGTCTCCTTGGTGAAAAACCCCTTCTCGTTCACGCGAACGATAACTTTTGGGGGGAATTTCTCCTTGGGCATAGTTTTCCGTTTGAAGACAATGAAAGGTGGAAGTTTGTGGCCGTCAGCGGTACAGCAGAGCATTACCGTGAATCGGTTGTGCTTGTTTCCCGTCATCATCAGGCGCAGTTGTCGCTCACCTTTGGCTGACTCCGCTTGCTTGGCATGTCGCACCAGACAGGTGTCTGATCAGCGTTGCCGATTTGGCCAAACGCGAAGGCATGTTGCGCTTTCTGATCACTCACGAAGTTCAAGAAGGCTTCTTTTTGTTTCTTCATATTCATCGGGTGGCTTTTGACACACATTAGTGCGCCTCCTGAGACTCGGCCCATTCCGACTTGTGAAGTTTGTCACCCATTTTTTTTTATATCTTGAAGTCGTTGCGGGAGATTTCCAACCCGTTTGCAACACTGCGAGCCTTCACCTGAATGTCCTCGCAGGACACACTCAGGCTTTTGTCACGCTGTTCAGTAACCCATTCTTCGACTGCTTCTTCGATAGCAGGGTACTTGCCTTCCTTAGGGCCTTGGAATGATTTTTGCGATCCTGCAGACGTGAACAGTTTTTTCTTCTGTAGTCGCCAACTTCGGACGCATTTTTCCGACACGCCGAATTCGCGCTCCGCTGGAAGGTAGCTCGTCGGCGTGAAGGATCACTTTCTGCTTAAACGCGGCATTGTAGCTGCGCCGATGAGTTGGCGCCATTTCGTGATCAGTCAACGAGGGCGAAGCTACCGAGAAGCAGAGAGCTTGCTTAGCTTGCTAGGCCTGAAATGTTCAGAAATAACGCGCACAATGCACCGCGACGCCAGTGTCTCCTCTATGGCGCTTCCGTCTTCCGTATTCACGAAAACCGATCCGAAACCGATGCCGAAACCGATGCCGAAGCCGAAGTTGTTCAAACGACCTCCGAGATTTGCGCGTGCGAATGAGAATCTCGGGAGGCTGTGTTCGCCATAAAGAAATGAGTAAAATATATTTTTAAAATTGTTTTTGCTGTAATATGATTATAAAATAGGTGCATAATAAGAATAATAAGCTTGGCAAACACTAGAGGGTAAACGCTGGTTGCCTGATGTTTGTTATTCCCTCTACACCCCCCCCCCCCCCCAACCCCTTGTCATGTATGGCTCCGCTTATAAGCCTACCCCCCTAAACTTGCCGCTCCGATTTAAAAAAAAAAAGTCGACTTATATGCAGCAATATATGGTAGTTGCCTTGTGTTCACCTGATTTGGTGCCTTTGCTGTCGGCCTGTTTGAAAGACATTGGTACATGTTGCAACCTAAAAATGGTGCAGCAGACAAGCAGCTGCACTCACCAGCTATGTGTGCCCCGCCATAGCTTCATAATCACATCGCCTTTTCACCACCTGTGGATACAAAGATGGATCACAACTTATTGAATGTGGCTGAATGGTGATCAGCATTTATAAGGAGAAATGCATTCGCAGGGCATGGCCGTGGGCCAGCATTCAGAATCCCAGATGTATCAGCGTACATGTGTTCAATGTGGTATACTTGCATTGGATATTGAAGGGTCTTTTTTTTTTTTCTGTTCAGTATAGCCAATAAATTGATAAACTGAAGTTTGATGTATTGGGATTGACTGTATTATGCATGCTGTCTTTGTACATTGAAACATTGGCAGTTTGTAGTTGGTTATTTAAGAAGCCCACTTAATCAGAATAATTTCTGCTGTTCCATATTTTCTAATGTAGATTTGACTGGATAACGTAAGGTGGTAGTCCGTACTAGCCCAATTAATGAGGTTTCTGGGTGTTGTGCGGCAGTTTCTGATCCAAATTTCACTGCAAACCTGGGGAAATGACGGCCCTTTGTAGCCACAAGGCAATGCCACATAGAAATGTTTATGATTGATAGGTGAAGTACCCCAGCCTCATTTCTGCCTGCAGAATAAAAAAGTACAGTCCATGGTATGCCTCATGGACAGCTGAAATGCATGCTTACATAGGAGACATGCTTCACTTTGGCTAAGAGGTCACGTGAGGATGGATCATATACTTCTCACAGTGTCAGCATGTCAGGATCCTACCATTAGCCCATTCTTTCATGGAAAAGTGGACAAACAAAAAAGGTCAGTATGGTGGAATTTGTGATGTATGCAGACTTCCTGTCGTCTTTTGTTCCAGTAACTCATGTACTGACGCTGCTGGCAGAGTGCTTGCCTGCTACACCTGCTTCGAAAACATACTTCGAAAACTCTAGGGATCATATATTTCAGCCAGCATGCATTGCAAATTCCATCAGACCAGCCGTTATATTGTTGATTTTCCCAGAAAGAATGAGTGGATGGTTGCATCAAGACATGCTGGGCTACTGCTGTGTTGCAATGAAGCACATCATTTTTGCAGACACGTATTTGCTCAATTCAGCTATCACTGAGGCATACCATAATAGTACAGCTGTACATTGATATATCAAGCCATGCAAAAATTGTCAAATAGTTTTATACCAACTAAAGAATTTGATATAAGTGTTGCCCAAAGGTGCGTCATATCTTTGTACAAATAAATTAGGGAACCATTCATGGTGCAGTGAATACTCCTCTAAAGCTTTAAAGTATTTATTTCTTTGGCGGAAAAACTGCATCTTATAGCCTTTTCTTATTGACAACCATGTACTTAAAGGGGTTGAGACATCAAATTTGTGGCTTCTGTGTTCTTTGTTTCAAATGATTCTTATCGCTACAGAAAGCACAACACATGCTTCAACATTCACATATAATATCACATTATTTATAAGAACAAGTTTTGCTTTTGGTTTCTGAGGAGTCTGCTACAGTGTAGACCGCTTATAACGTAAGTCACAGGAGTTATAAAAATCTGCGCTATAAACGGTACCGCGTTATAACCAAAGCACGCTTTTTTTGGCCTTTCCCTATGCCAAAAGGGCGACCCACCTTTTAAAAGCAATTCATTGTACGTTTCACTCGCAGTCACATTCAACGCTATCACAACACAGCATGGAAACCAACCATTTTCTGAAGTCCCGCATCAGCGGAAGAATGCTGTTATTTTCGTCTGGCACTGCTTATGAACAGCGCTTCGAACAATTTCACCCTCCACAAAGCTTAAGCACTGAAGCGATTTCTCGCTCAAACTGTTCTTCACGCAGCATGCTTTCACTCTCTTGAGGTATTCTGTCGCGTCTTTGTACAAAAAATCTGGTTTTGGCGTTGGGTCGACATTGTCCTCGCCGTCCGAGTTGCCATTGGTTGCAACCTCCGCACTACCGCGCACTGCTACAACGATCGCGTCATCCGTGCTCGCTTCCTCGCAGACAGCAAGCTCCGACTCCCTGGCATCGATAAATTCTTGGAAGGTATCTGTGACGGTAACAAAGTTGCTCTCAGTGAGGCCGGACCACACGTCATCAGTGTTGAGTGCTTCATCAGTGACAGTGCCGCTTTGCTCATCGTCTTCCAGGGCCTCTACATTGTGCACGACTATGGTATCAGCCTTTACCTGCCATCATGAAGCGACCACCATATCAATTGCACCCCTTAAATTCACTTTAAGAGGCTGCTGCTGCTGCATGCTCAGCAAAACTCTCGCACATGCGCGTTTTGTACAGCGCCTTTACAGTTGTGATGACACCCTGGTCGAGAGCTTGACATTTTGCTGTTGTGTTGGCAAGCAAAAATTTTAAGTTGACTGCAGTCAACTTCGGCTTCATGTTGTGGGCCGTGTAATATCGAGGATAAGCATGACCCGTCGCTTCTCTGCCACCATATCCTCATCAAACTTGCAGCGCCAGCTTGTGAACAAATCCTGTGTCATCCACGCCTTTTTATTGGATTTGTAGGTCACTGGCAGGCACTCTCGCTTTTTAAAGCAACGTGGCCTTGCCAATCTACCAATGACAAACAGGCGGCGCTTGTCGCTTCCATCCATGTTAGTGCAAAACAATACAGTTATGTGCTCCTTCGAGGCTTTGCGGCCAGGGCAGGCTTCGCCTTTCAGCGTAAGCATGCGGTTGGGCAGAAGGTTATGAAATAAGCCAGCTTCTTCGGTATTATTATGCCTCTGTCTGTATAGGTGGACAGCATATTCTGCAAGTTTAAGCGAAGCCAGACTTCGATAGACTCGTCGTCGACATCGTCGCTTTCTCCGCATACCGCTTTGCAGCTGATGCCATGGCGATCTTTGAAACTCTGGTTCCACCCGTTACGTGGGTTGAAATCGTCATGGCCTAAAAGAGCTCCAAGAGACTTAGCCTTTGTTGGAGCATGGGGCCACTTGCTGGAATGCTCCAAGTCCTAACTTCCTGGAACCGTCTGAACAGCGCTGCGTCCACGTCTTGGTATTTCGATGTACAGTGGAACCCCGCTCATACGTTTTTCAGCGGACCAGAGAAAAAAACGTAACAGCCGGGTAAACGCAAGAGTGAGGAAAGCTCCAAAAATGAATGAATGAATGAGAACAGGGCCACTTTGACTTCAAACAATTTATTTCAGCAAGGTGAGCCACCTAGGTCGCCGACCGAGAATTCGGACAGCCGCGCGGTACCACCAGTGCCCCCCATAGACTTTGTGTGTTAAAACGACCGCTATTTCGGACGGTTTCTAGCTCTAAATTCGATAATTCGGACTCCGTGGCTGTCGAGCACAGTGAATGGGCCGCCATTATAGCCTCCGGCGCCCTGATGAGAGAAAGTATGGCCTCAGAGATCGCAACCAAAACTGTGATCATTGAGGCTTAGTTCCAGCGTGACTTGCCAATTTTGAAGGCAAGTGACCCCGCCCCGTCGCTGCGATCACCGCATCCTGTTTCGGCGCGCCGCGCGTGGTTTGTGACTGCGACTACGGCTGGTCGGCTGGGCGCGTCAGGTCCGCGATCACTCGATAGTGCTTTCACATTCCGTCTTCAGTGCTTGTTTACCGTATTTACCCGCATAATTTGCGCACCCCTGATATTTAGCCAGTTTTTCAAAAAATTCCTCGCATATTTTGCGCTCGCCGCCCGGCCCGAACCAGCTCGCCGGCGCGCGCACGGACAGACTTTGACAGCCGCGCCCCTCGCTGTGCAGGCGAGCGCAGTCATACGCTAAAGGGGCTGTGAGTGCGATGTCCCTTTTTCCGATTCTTTTCTCCGGAAGCTCCCGGAGCCCAAAGTACGGTCGCTAGAATAAAAGCACGCGAGTGGGGGCGACGAAAACGGCTGAAGCAGAGATCAGACGCGCCAGGCCCATTTCTGTCGCTCGGAGGCGATAACCCACCCTTATCGAGACGCCTGCCGTCGAAGCGGGGAGGAAACGCCCCGCCCGTCTTTAACGAACATGAAAAGACGCAAAGGCGGGGGGGGGGGGGGCGTCGCCCGGCTGCCAAGCGATCGCATGGCTGCCGAGATAGCGCTGGCACTCGCGCTATCTCGGCAGCCATCAGCGTGCGGCGATTCCTGCAAGCGTGAGCAAGGCTGTCAACGTTCAAATCACAATAGCCGTGTCCGGGCGGGTATGGCGTGCCAGGTTGCAACGCATCATGCGGGAACAGGCCCACAGTTGCTACGTAACAGCGGGGTTCTCAACACATGGGGTCCTATGGGAGCTATGTCAGGACCGATGAAAAACAATGTAACAGCCGGGAAAACACAGCAGTGAGGAACGTAACAGCGGGGTTCCACTGTACGTATTCTCTTCCATGACAGGGAAGCCGAATCTTGCTGCAGTTGCTGCCGCAATTTGTCCTTGTTCTTATAGATGGTCGACACGGTCATGTAGGAAACGCCGTATTTAGCTGCCACTGATGCCTTCTTCAGCCCACTCTCTATGACCCTTATAACACATTCCTTGGTCTCCAGTGATTCCTTATCACTGGAGACCAAGGAATGCTTGAATGCTTCACACTACTTGAAGACGCTGCCGACGCCATGGCAGCAGGAGCTTGACAACAGACATGCTCAGGGCACTCAACAAATGCAACAAGGCAAAAGGAGATTGGGGGAAAAAAAAAAAGCACACTACCGCTTCTGTCCCGCACTCCGCACAGCACGCACCCGGATTGGACGCTGCCATGGTGACGAAAACATGCTCCCTCCTTCTTCCAAGGGCTCCTTCCTACTGTACCCTCCCTTCTCCTCTGCTTTGTCTTTTTGCGGCTGGTCTCCACGCACGCACCCTCGCTTCCACTCCCAACATGCCAGCACGCCGGGAAACCATGCTCCGTTTGCCGATTTCATGGTTGCACGTTTAAAAATCCGCGCTATAACCGGTATTCTCCACGCGCCTACGCAATAAACGGTCCGCCTATACATTGAGTTTTGTGGGCAACATATCGGTGGTAAAAAAAACCACGTTATAACCGGTCTCGTGCTAAAAGCGGTTATGTTATAAGTGGTCTGCACTGTATTTAAACAATGCTTGACAATATCATTGAATTTTTTATGCGGACTTCTAAGGTTGGTTTTTGTTTTAGTTTTGGAGATAAGTATCCATCATTTACAGGTAAAATAACACAAAACAAATTTATTTGAGGGCTACTGTTGGCACATTCCCAGATACTACTAGAAAGCATAAGCCTCACCATGGTAGTATTGTTCTTTTATGATGATGATCTTTAACCAAGCTGTAGCAGTTTTAATTTCAATGTTGCAGGCATACCCATCTTATGCTCTAATTCAGTGAAAAACTAATATCTTTGGAGATTTAATTCAAAATTCACCCCTATAACTGTGTTCTTTAAATACAGCTGCATCTCACAACAAAAGTGACAGTGCTAGCTGATTTGAAGGAAGCTATACTGTTTTTTCAAGTTAACAACCTCAGCAAAATTTTCATTCTGAGAGATGGTTCAAAAACAAAGTGCAGTTCAATTTGAGCCAACTGAAGCACAGATCTGTAGAGACTGTAGATTTAATTCTAGTGTTGTCAGTAGGCATCAGGCATGTAGTGCTTGGAAACACCCGAATGTAATTTTCTTCAGTGCCCACAGTATGCTCTCTACAAAGGTGTGCTTGTGAACAGATCTTGTTGCTCTGCGGCCGTCCTTCTCCGCCATCCATTTAGTAACTGGGAGTCCATTTAGTAACTGGGACTTTCAGTTCCTTCAAAAGTGCTGCTTAGGCTGCTTCATTTCCTGCATTGAATTTCAACACAGCCTTAGCCACAGCACTTCGCACTTCGCACAGTGGTCCATGGCACATGTTTGCTGAATGTATCCATGCAGCAAAATCGAAGGTCTTGTTACTGTTCTGTCATTGGCACCGCTCAGGAAGCCTCTCATCTGACATGTTCGTAGATGGTAGAAAGTGCCTTGCAGACGTATGGTGGCAAGTCATAGCAATGCTTGGATATTGGCTTGTGTTTTGATTGGGCTGCATTCTTTCAATGCCGTGAGTCATGGTGTGTCGGGTGCAAATTATAATTCGACACCTCATTATTACATGGGACATGGTGATAGATGGCCATGACAGCTCTGTGCTTGACCTTCACATCATGAATAACACTTCGATTCAAGACATCACATATCACGACATCAACGGCGGCCGAACTCGCTGCTATACATCACTCGCTAGAATTGAGAGACCAAAGAAATGGGCCGTGTTTTGTGAATCAAAGCCTGCATTACAGTGCATGCGGTCAGTTCTGAGATGTGGACATCGCGAACAACTCACGTACGACATTGTGAAGTTTCGCCGTGACCTCAGTCAAAAAGGCCACGAGGCTGATTTCCAGTGGCTTCCTAGTCATTGTGGAAGCAGCGGCAATGATTCTGCAGATATTGTTGCTCGAACAGCACACAAAGAAGCCCACATCATTCCGATTCAGCTGTGTAGGACTGATGCCGCAAGGTAACTTCACCTGGCACGCAGTCTCCCTCTGATGGAGTGGAGCTCACCAAGCATCAGCCATACACGACTGCATCAACTAAACACACAGCTGGAACTCCGCCCTTCGTCCGGACTACCTCGACGTGAACTCCGCTTCTTTGTCGCCTCTGGTTTGAGAATGCGGTATTTCAGCAATTCTGTGAAATGTCTGTCCTTTGGAAGTGCTATGACGTGCCGGTCTGATATTTGGCTGTAGTGCAAGTGTTCCTTTTGTCGTCAAAGTAGACCTGGTAAGGGATTTAGTGTTCGCAACATTACTGCCACATCTCTGCACGAGTAGCACTTGTTTAGTATGTCTTGGCAGTCACAATCTCTCTGTTCGTTACGGGCCCCTCATGATCTTCTTGCATTGGGTACAAATCTTAATATTCAATCTGTCACTCTTAAAAGCTGTTCATATGATGAATAATTCTCAATTTCCACTACAGTAGAATCTCGATGATACGAATTTTAATGTTGTTTTGGACGGACTGCGTTGTATAAAATGCGCTGTCATTCGGTGTTATACGAAGTTTCCCCAGCCATTGCGGATGATACGAACGTGCAAAATGACCGCTTCACACGAGCGACTGACTAAAGAGGGAGAATGGCCACCATAGCTGCCGGCGGTTTTTTTACACCACGCTTGCCTTCACCTCTTTGCCCCCGCAGCGCAAAGAAGCGGCGAAATCTCTCCTCCCCATGAGCAGCAAACCCGTCCACAGCCATGCTGCACCCCACCAATGAGAAAGAGAAAACCTCTCCGGCACGCTGGCTCGGGAAACGAGCGTGCGAGGAGGAGAGTGGGGACAAGGAATGTGGGGCCTCCCATTCAATATTTCTTGTTTCCAGGCCGGGTCACGTGCCTGACAAATTTTGTACGTCAGTCCTTTCCTGGCAGCTCATTGGTGTTTTGTAGTGGGTTGTTTTTTGTTTTTTTTTAACTGCTATGTCGCGCACATCGTGCGTTTTCACGTGGTCGTGGTGCAGGCAGCGCAGGCTGGTGTTCTCTGGTGTGGGTGGACATAAAGATGCCCGTTTTGCTGCTGCAACTGCCCTGTGCGTAACGTTTGAGTTGCTGCACGTACTGGAAGACTGAAGCATTCGTTGACATGTCTCCGAAGTGGAAGGCCCTTTCTTTGAAGGAGAAAATTGAAATGCTGAGGAAGGTCAACGAAAACCCCAAGAAAAAACGCACTGACTTGGCGAAAGAGTTAGGCATAGCGCCGTCAACACTCTGCACCACTGTTGGGCGGCGAGACGTCGTCTTGAGGAATGCCGAGCAATTCGGCGCTAATGTCAAGCAAGCAAAGACGGCCACACAGATGAAGCAGGAAGAGGTCCTGCTGATGTGGTTTCGCGAAGTGACAGCAGCTGGTGTCAATGTGGACGGCAAGGTGCTATGCGAAAAGGCAGACAACATTGCGCTTTCCCTTGGTATCGACGATTTCCAAGCTTCCGGCGGATGGCTGCATCGTTTTAAAAAGCGGCACGGACTAGTGTACAAAGTTGTCAGTGGTGAAGCAAAGAAAGCGGACGAGTCTCAGGTCAGCGACTGGCTGAAAACGATGCCGGCGCTGATTTTGGACTACGCACCGCGTGACGTGTTTAACGCTGACGAGGCCGGACTCTTTTTCAACCTGCAGCCGGAGAGAAGCTTGTGTGTGAAAGGCCAGGCTTGCCAGGGTGGCCAGAAAAGTAAGGAACGTGTCACCGTGCTATTTTGCACAAAGGCTGGCGGCTCTGAAAAAAATTCAGCTTACCGTCATAGGCAAATCAAAACAACCAAGGTGCTTCCGATCGGCTGGACGTTTTCCTTGCTTGTACAAGGGATGACTGCAGATTTTGCTGCGAGTTACGACTTTGGACCGGAAAATGGCAGCGAAAAACGGAAAAATTTTGCTTTTCGTCGACCAGTGTTCGGCCCATCCCAAAGACTGCAACTTCAGCAATGTCACCATAAGGTTCCTGCCCGCAAACACCACGAGCCGTCTACAGCCGCTGGATGCGGGAATAATCGGAAATGTGAAGTACCGTTCCAAGGGATTGCTTGTGCGGAGGCTGCTGGCGAAAATTGAGTGCAAGGATGAAAACTTGCGGATTAGCATTACATTTCTTGGCAATGTCCTGGGATAATGTGACCCAGGACACAATCGCGAATTGTTTTTGCAAGTGTGGATTTTTCGCGGAATTGGATGTGGCTCCAACAGAAGAAAACCAAGAGCCTGACGCAGATTTGCACATCGAGGGTTGGGAGAACCTTGAAACTCGAGCTTCGGCGTGAGACTTCGTCACCATGGACAACGACATCACGACCTGTGGGTTGCGATCCATCGAAGAACTGGTCGACGAGGCAAAGAATACCTGAGTCCGAGAGTGACGGTGAAGATGCCAGTGAGTGTGATCTCCTACCATCAACGTCGGAAAACCTTGAAGCCTTCGATGTCCTGTGTCGCACCATAAGCGCTGGCAGCATGAGTGAAGAAACGGCAGCACAATTTCATTCCTTTCAGGCGGCTTTCTTGAGGGACAGCGAAGTTAAAAAAGTTCAAAAGAACATTATGGACTTTTTCAGCAAGAAGTAATTGGCCCCAATAAAGTTCTTGTTCATCTTCATGATCAGCTTTAACTTGTTTTGGCTCATACGAATTCTGGATGATACGAATATTTTATGTGCTCCCTACGAATTCGTATCATCGAGATTCTACTGTAGTATTGGTTTATTTTCTGTTCCTGTGCATTTGTGGCACTGCACTTGTCTTGATCATTCATGTGTAAGCTCTTGTGAACCATATTTTGTCCTCCTGGATTCATAGAGGTTATTCATTCAGGTCCTTTGCACCACACTATTGAGTTAAGCAGTGATCTTGTGCTCATTTTACGTGGGAATAAGTTCACTGGATCCTGTGCACTTTGAAGGAATGCCCAACTTTCTTGACATGTGGATTTGTGGAACGCATCCCTTTTGCTTGCACTCATGATCCAATGAAGTATGGTGATTGAGCCGGCTCAGCATGCTGCTTTCTGAACCCTTTCAGTAAAATGCCATCTTACATAGTCGCTCAGTCTTCATGCTACAACCGCTGCCATTAGTTCAAGACTTGTGAGCTACATGGCTTTTCGTTGTCACTAGACTTGACTCTCTCGTTCCATTGTTGTACAGCACAACCAAGTATGCTGCTGCTCTGTATGCTGTTGGACTTGCATAGCATCATACAATTTCTAGAGCTCTCAGCTCCTCAGCTTCAAACATCAGTCTCCTCCACTCGCCGCCTTTTATAGGTAGTGTATCATCCTATGATAATTCCATTTTCCAGTCTTTGAAAGCCTATCTTTGTGCGTATTGTCAACGGCGATAGCAATCTAAGTGGATCAAATATTTCCACTGCTGCTTGCAATGCTGTCCTTTTGGTCAAGTATTCCACTTCTGGTAAGGATGCCCACTTTTGCACAGGGAAGGATATTTTGTCTTTTGCGTGCATCCATATCATACCAAGAAGCATTGTGTATCTCTTTGAACGAATCTCGAAGTGAACACTGTCCTTCTTGTTTCCATAGATGATTTGGTTTGATTTCTCTTCATTGGTGTCCCATTTTTCTCAGATTCATCACTTTTCTTTCAACACCTGCTTTGCCTCTTTGTACAGCTTGACTGCACCCTCAAACGTTGCTGCACCTAGCATTACATCATGCATGTAAACTTTCTGTAGTATGTTTCCGTTTTACTTGAAAATCATTCAGTCGCTTGTTTTAGGTGGTGATTGCTTGTAGCTGCCAGCTTGTTGTCATACCATATGTGACTCTAATCATGCGCCGTGTCTGTACTACATTCAGCAGCTTTCTGTCAGCGTCATGCTTCCACCACAGAAATCTCATGGTACCCCTCATACTGCTTCTTCTGTGGATCTGTCCTGACAGTGTACCACACCACGTGGGAATGCTCTGCCCCACAGGGCATTCCTCCCATCCCCAACCCCACCCCTCCCTCTTGGGAGTCTGCACTGCTCAGCTCACACTGGCAGGAACAGCAGCAGCTAGTCCAGTGGGCTCGTGGGTCCGCGCAAGGCAATGGAGCCCTGGACTGAGGGCCCCACCCAATGACAGAGTTTTTGTAAGTTTAGGAATAAAAGTTTATTCATCTCTCTCTCTGTCGTCTTTGTTGATGGAAGTATGTAGGAATGCCATTTACATATCTGCTACCAGGGCTACCTTTTCCTTTTTGGAGTTTATCAGCAGAGACAGCACGTCATCATTTAAGTTCGGTCCTTCTTCCAGATTGTCATTCAGTGACATACCTTTCCTTGCATGTGAAGGTGTGTCAACTACTACACTAACTTTTGTCGTGGTTCGGTCCTCTCAAACCACCGCTTGATATGGCAAGTAGTTACACAGTGCTGTTAGCGTTTCTGAATATTCCTGCACTTCTGCAACTGCCAGGGTCATATATTCCGAGATAGCGACACAGCATCTCATTTTTCCTTATCGTTTTTGTCATTTGCAGAAGTCATTTCATTGCATTTTGTTTGTTGTTTTCCAAGCTGACGCTTTCTTTCCTGCAAATTAACCTGATATTGACCCTTCCATTTGCACTATCTTTTGTTTGAATTCTTGCAGTACTTCATCTTCTGCAGTGTTGTGACTGTCTTTTGTGATACCCATTGACTCCAAGCTCCAAAACCTCTGTAGCTCTTGTTGAAGTTCTGTTTCCACAGCTTCAACCTTCAAGACCATGCCAGCATGATTTTTGGTTAGCCTCATTTTACTTTGCTCCGGTGGAACTTGCACTACCCAGCCTAGCATTGTTTCGACTGCCATGAGCCTGCTTTCGTGTCTGCATTCTGCCAGAGCTGATGAGCAGTCCTGTTTCGTCTGCCGCTGTTGTCTTTGTTCTGTCATCAGCCGCTTGCGCTGCAGTTGCTGCATTTTTTCTTTGAAGTTCTCATTGAGAGCAAGCAGACAACTGTGAGATATATTACTTGCAGAGCTTCCATTTTGGTGACTGTTTTGTTGTCTCATGTTGCTATTGTCACTTGTGCAGTGTTGATTAGTTTGATTTTCTTGTCTCCATCGAAGGAACCAATCGTCAGTCTTTCCTGTAGCACCACCTTCGCACTGACTTCTTTCACTAATCCAGCTTCGATAAGTGTTTGCTGGCTACCACTGTCCAATAGCAAACGGCAATGTAGCCAACCACTTTGTCCCCCTATCCACACCAGAGCCATCTTGGAAAGCGCAAATTTACATTTTACATTTTCTGTGGTGTACAGAGTAGACGTTGGGCTTTCCACTTGCTGTACTGCTGCCTGCTTTGTCTTTTCTTGCCATACCGTTCTACATACTGACGTAGCATTTTGTCCCTTGCATTGCTTGCAGTACACTGTAGCTTTATGAGAGTGTACAGTATGTTTTGGATGTGTGCATCTGAAACACGCTCTGCTTTAGGCCATTGGATGGCTTTGACAGCAGTCTTAAGTTGCATTATTTTTCTGCTTGCAAAAGAGGTTGATTCTGCTGAGCTATAAAAGCTTGAAGCTGCTTGCAACTGTCTGGTATTATCCCTTGGTTTGGCATCTGTCCTCTCCTGTTCACACATTTTTATTCCTGAAAAGATACTTGCTCTCTCAGGAATGACTTAAGCCTGTCTAGCTTTTCTTTTCTTGACATGCTTTCCTTGCTGGTTTGCCTTCTGTGCTGGTTGCTGCATCTGAAATATTTATCTCTTCCTTTGACTTGTATTGATAAATCCGGGGGAATGGCTCTTTTCAACACTGGCAACAACATTGGTGTGTAACCCTTAGTTTCCACCTTTAGTGATTTTAGGGCCAATGTGTTGACCTGCTGCACTTTCGGCACCAGCCTGCAGAGATCATCAGTCTCTTGTGTCAATGTCACTTTCTCTAAATTCAACAGGTCATTCATGTACATTCATGTACAGCTCCACTGATTGTTCAGGATTTCCAATCATGTCTTGCAGTATTTTTATCTCATGATAATTTTCCTCAGCTGCTGCTTTTCTGGTTAGAGATGCTAATAGATAATCAAACTTTTGTCCCTTGCTCATGTTAGGTCTTAGGTGGACTGTTGACTGGTACCAAGCCCAGAAGCGATACCATTCTAAAGCTTTTCCGCCAAACTTTACCATTTCTAGCTTAGGTAACTTGGTTAGCACTGCTGCATCTTGCAGTGTCTCTTGCGCCGCTCTTGTTGACGCCTCCTATATGTTCCCATTGCTCAAATTTACTTGTACATGATCTCGGGTTCTGACCTTTGATAAAACAATCAAGACCAGTGACGCCTTGGAACCCGAATGTTTATTGAGGAAGTGAAGGTGAAATAGCTTGCGTGAATGAGCCATCTTCTTGTTATTTGTCTTTGAAAGTCTTGATGATGATATTTAACGGTGGGGCCCCATGACGCAGTGGAGCGCCAGTTGGCCTTTGAAGAAGAGCACTGTGTGGGCTCGGCTGTGTCCAACGTTACGGCCGCTGCTGTCCACTGCTTTCTCGTTCATCCTCGATAAATGCAGTGATGATGGCACAGCATCACTGCATTGGCCCTAAAATCGCTAAAGGTGGAAACTAAGGGTTACACACCAATGTTGTTGCCTGTGTTGAAAAGAGCCATTCCTCCGGATTTATCAGTGCAAGTCAAAGGAAGCGATAAATAAACAATCAAGACAAGTGACGCCATGAAACCCGAATGTTTATTGAGGAAGTGAAGGTGAAATAGCTTGCGTGAATGAGCCGTCTTGTTGTTATTTGTCTTTGAAAGTCTTGTTGATGATGATATTTAATGGTGGGGCCCCATGTTGCAGCGGAGCGCCAGTTGGCCGTGTCCTACGCTACGGCCGCTGCTCTGCACTGCTTTCTCGTTCACCCTTGATAATTTAATGGTGGGGCCCCATGTTGCAGCGGAGCGCCAGTTGGCCGTGTCCTACGCTACGGCCGCTGCTCTGCACTGCTTTCTCGTTCACCCTTGATAAATGCAGTGATGATGGAACAGCTACATCTGCCACTGTTATGTCACTGCTGCTTCCTACAATTGGTGACCTCAGACATCAGGACATGCAACCGATGCACCGCAGTCACCGACCCCGGCTCCTGCCATGCACTTCGACCCTGCACTACCACCGTTCCAGTCTTCAGATGTCAAAGCGTGGTTCACGCACTTCAAGGTGGTCCTGGAATGCAACAGCCTCTGGATTCCCGAATTCATATTTAAGGTACTCTAGTATGTTGTACTAAGTGGCCTCCAACACCGCCTCCACTTCAACTGGTACAGCCGTACCCGTTATGACAGCATGCACGAGGCCATAATACACTTTCATGGTGTCAAATTGTCAAATACTGCCCTGGGACAGAAACCGACGGCACAGTATGTGGCTTGACACCCCCACCTGTGGCGCCTAGCAGTCTGTGTTGCTTGCCACTCAAGGGCAAAAAGGGACCCCGTCCCCCTGATGGCGCCTTTAACCAGGCAGCAGGAAGTGCCTCCATACAACGTGCGTGGAAGCAGCTTTTTCTCTTGCTAATAGATAGCCAAAATTGTTTCCTGTCTTGATAGTGAACGGAGAGAAGCAGCTGCTGTGCGCAGGCACACATCTCAATGAGGTGAAAGGCCTTGGTCGAATATGCCCCCTTGATGTGTTGTCTTTGCCTTTATCTCAGATGTGCTTGCTTTATTAGCAGTTCAGCCATGCAAGTACCCTTCTTGGCAAGCCGGCTATGCTGGGCGCATTCCGGTCCTCTCCTGCGACACCTAGTCTTCTTCCCGCACCTTGCTCCACCTTGCCACCAGCCTATTGTAGTGCCTGCGGCCTGCTGTCCCGGGTCATCTATGCAGCGACTTGGCTCCTGCCTCCAGCCCTGCTAACACCATCAGCCAGCCTGGCCTGTCTTGCAACATGGGCAGTCGCTCTTGGTGGCTGGTTGTTCCACTCAAGCTCTGGCCCGCAGCCCGAGCATGGTCGCTCCAGCTCCCGATCCCAGCTGTCAGCTGTTTCGTCCAGCCATTCGTGTCAGTGCACAACACAGCAACCTCGGTGGCTGCTGCACGCAAATCGCAGCCACGCCTTGCACGTTCCCGGTAGCCTACTTCTCCTGTCTAATGAACTTCAAGCAGGCTGGCAGCACCAACTGTGCAGCCCACGCCCTTTGCTCTGTGACTGCTGACCTCGGCAGCTGTGAACTCTCACTGGTGTGTGCGACCTTGTGTGACAAAGGCAAGACATGAACTCGTGCCAAGGACTGCGACAACATCTCTTCTCCTTGCTGTGTGACACTGTTTCCCATGATCTGGCCTGGTTGAAGACGACACTACCATTTCGGACATTGCACTGCGCTTAGCCCCACTGTGGTTTTGTGAACCTTGCCACATGCCCTTGGTCAGCCTCCTTTGCAGGCCAGCCTCAATCTTTAGGAGGGGGTAATGTGGGAAACGCGACAGCGCCCATTTGCGCCTCGTCCCACAAGCTAGCCTGTGGCGCAGGCTCTGCTATCTCGGATGTCAGGAGCCGCGAGGAAGCAGCATAGTGGTCCAAGGTTAGCGCTCTCTTAGCGCACCGATCCGCCATTCCTGTGCAGCATTCTTTCAGGTGCTCTTACTCCTGGCTCCATGTCGCCATGCTAGCTAACGCCATCTGGAAGAGCTATAATTCGTCCCCAGTGGCGGCTCCTCTTCACGGGAGTTATCGCGCTTTGCGCCCCTCGCGCCTGCTTGTGCCAGATGATGCTCATGAGACCCGCAACGAGGTGGTTACATGAAGCCTCTGGCACGCTGCATCTCGTTCGTGCGCTTGGCGGACCCTGGCCCATGGGCACCTTTGGTTAGCCGTAAGCGCTACAGGCACGCATACTCGATCGGCACTGCGGTGAGCCCTTTTGCCCGCAAGCCGTGACTGTCACCCTGTGTTGCATTGTGGGTTAATAAAGCCCTCATTTGCTGACGAGCCTTGGTGGTCCCTTCTTTGTGCCGTGCCAGCAAGTCAACGAATCCGGTGGAGGAGCATCTCGTCTCGGACCACGCTCGTAGGGTAAGCCGTGGGGGCAAACCCATCGCCACAGTGGTGAGGCATTGGAAGTAGTAAGCAAATATGTCTACTTCGGCAGGTAGTGACCCCTGATCCGAACCATGAAGCTGAGATAATTAGGAGGATAAGGATGGGGTGGAGTGCATTTGGCAGGCATTCTCAGATAATGAATGGCAGCTTATCGCTGTCCCTCAAGAGGAAAGTATATAAAAGCTGCATCTTACCGGTACTTACTTACGGGTAGCAACTTGGAGGCTTACTAGAAGGGCTCAACTGAAATTGAGGACAGCATAGCAAGCAATGGAATGGAAAATGATAGGTGTAACCTTAAGGGAGAAGAAGAGAGTGGGGTGGGTTAGGGAACAAACGCACATTAAGGACATATTAATAGAAATTAAGAAGAAATGGATATGGGTGGGGCATGTAATGTAAAGGCAAGATAACTATCAGTCGGTAAGGGTCAACAGTCTATCCTTAGAGAATGCAAATATGGTGGGGAGTGGCAGTGTTAGGTGGGCAGATAAGACCAGTAGGTTTGTGGGGATAAATTGTTCACAGTTAGCATAGGACCAGGATAATTGGAGATCAGTGGGAGAGGCCTTTGCCCAGCAGTAGGCGTAGACAGGCTGATGATGATGATGAATGCAGCAAATGCTTTGGAACATTTTTTAGTAGAACTTTTCTATCAACTTGATGAGGTCATGCACTGAAAACACGCTATTAACTGTTATAGGTGAGTGCAATAGAGATCATACAGTGACGTTGGCAAAAAAGTGGTGGGATATGTCAGCTGTTCTATTCATGTAGTGGTGGCACTAATTTACAGCAGAATCAGTTGATGACCTTTTATGCTGTGCAGGGATACAGCAGTACTTTGTGTACTCCCTTGGAAACTTGCTTGCTTACAAAGACACTTCAATGCACTGCCACCGCTCGCGCCCCACCACAGTGGTCTAGTGGCTGTGGCACTCGGCTGCTGATCTGAAGGTCACAGGATTGAATCCTGGGTGCTGCGGCTGCATTTTGATAGAGGTGAAATGTTAAGGCCTGTGTACTGTGCAACGTCAGTGCACATTAAACTATCCCAGGTGGTCAAAATTTCTGGAGCCCTTAACTGCGGCATCTCTCATAATCATATCGTGGTTTTGGGGCGTAAAATCCAGGCAATCAGTCAATGCCACCGCTCATCATAGGTCTACAATTCAACTTCTTGCTGTGATGGCAGCACTACTTGTTCAGTCGACCTTTTTATCACTGTATAATACATGTAGAATAAGCCATAAGTTATCAAGGCTTCTCACAAGGTGCCTTAACATACCATATTTTCTGTGCTTCTGTGTCAATCTAAAGTTTTATTTGCTACCTAAGTCATGGACAACACAATTGATTTCATTGTGATATTTCATGGTCTTATAATTTCTTCCAGAATGTTCTAACGTGTTCTGTGTCTGTGTCAGTCCTTTTAAGCTAGCAGCAACAGGCAGCAGGTCATGTCACATGTTGTAGGATGGATCAACAAGATGTTAGTCTAGGCATGTGCCACTGATTCACATTTATTGAGTTGTTTAACAAAAGCAGGGCATCGAACATATTATTGACTGTGTAGGGGGACATCACGTTTCCTATAGCAATATTAGTGCTGCACAAGAGTTATAATGAACACTAAATAAAATAAATGTTTTTCTTTCTGTGAGATGAAGTTCGCCCGTTTTGTCTTTTCTTATTGCCAGAATCAGAAACAAGCTGTTTTTTCTTCATAAAATGTAAGATCTGTGTTCATTTCTACATACTTTCATCACTGCAGCATCATCTGCACATTACTTTTACACTTTGTACATAAAACGTTCCTACTACATGTTCAGTTTGAGGACATCTCATAATTGGTGTGAAAGATTAAGTCGTGTGTTTTATTTTTTTTCTGCTTCTTGCGTTCTAACCTTTGCATAATTCAATCAGTTCTGTCAGCCCAGCCAGAGACGAATTAATGGAAGTTGACTGTGCATGTAAAAGAACCTCAAATCAGCTGAAAAATGACTGGCATTGTCCATACGAGAGCCTTTTGCACCATGTGGGTTGTTTTTGGTATGTGATTCTACTTTGTGTGCATTTAAATGTCATTCATATGTTTTCATGCAGTGTAAATAGCCAGATTCATGCTATTGAAGCCAAGCTGCGAGCCATGGAACGGGACAAAGAAAGGGACCTGGGTCAGTGCTTGCTTGCCACACCACCTGCCCCATCACAGTTTGCAACAGTGAAGCAGTCCATGACGCAGTACCAGCCAAGACCATGCAGGCGTCTCCAGAAGACATCAAGATGACATCATACCACTGTGCTGCATTTAGTGCAGTAGAACTGCGACATGAATCTTGTCATCTCACCCAAGACTTCCATCTTCACCCCATTCATTTATCAGCATTTGATTGTACAAAATCTTAGGCCCTCTGTTATCTATTGCAGTGTGACCTATCACATACCATCTCTGGTTATCTGCTCACATACCCTGTAAGCTGGAGCATTAAAGATACACTGAAGGCAGGTGTATTCAAAAGATTACATATATTTTTTATTGTCAAAAGTGGGATGGAAAGCTCCAATGTTATGTTTGTAGTGTCAGTCTGGAAAAAATAAAGGCTTTGAGCATGTTTAGCGTGCTGCCATTTTGTTGCAGCTCAATTCCAGTTCAAATAAAGAATTATGACCAGTTCATAGACCAGTTTGAAACACTGACCTGATATGGCACAGTAAACATTTCCAGTATGGCGGCACATTCCACAGTGCTGTCAGGTGCATGTGTGGTGGACGAGCAAGTTTTTTCCAGGAGGAATAAAATGCTAAAATGAATAAAATAAAAGGATCAATTGTCATTGTGCACGTGCGTAATGACAATCGATCCTTTTCTGTAAATATTAATGAAGTTTAGTGTTGTACTGCTGCACCATGCATACCCACAAATGGAGCCATCTTAAGCAACGGAATCGCAAAAGTGCAATGCTTGAATGGTTACATGTATGAAATTTTCACTCTGTTTTCTGTAAGTGGTTAAAGGGACCCTGAAACGGTTTTGACCATTTTGTGCAAACATGGTGATCTCGTAGAGCGAGTCATTAGGATCATTAGAGGACAGATTTCAGCGCTCTGCATAAAGTGTGTAATTTACAATAAGGTTTTGAATGCGCATCGCAGAAGATCGCAGCGGCTCGCCAAAAGGTGTGTTCAAATGCCCCCGCTATCAAACGATGGATGGGGAAGCCGCTGATTGGCCCCTACCAGTGACGTGCACGTAATTTTCCCAACAACTGTGAACAACGTGCTTCTTCGTTTCAGCCAACGGTATTGTCGCGGCATCTGGCAGCGTACACTCGAGTTGCCGGTGCTCTATTACAGAGGCTAGCACTGCCGAGGCGGGCGACCTCAGTAAAGATATCAGGGCACTATGTCGCTATGGAGGGCTCGGCAGAGCAGCTAACTCGGGAGGCGCAGTCGTCGCTAGCATGCACTCCGCAGCTGATTGAGTTGAGGAGGAACAGCAGTGGTAAAGAGGAAGGCGACGTAAATAAGCCCATAGATGCCTTAGCGCATGGTGCTTCGTTTTATTTATGGTGTGAATGATTTCACAATTGTGTTGCCTAATCAGTGATGCAACATCAAAAGAATGTTTCGGGGACCCTTTAAGAATGAGCGAAATGATCCATATTTGGTACTTTTGTCTCGAATATTATGATAAAACACTAAAATGCTTTTCAGTAAAATTGCCAACGTATTTTATCACATAAAAAATTTTTGTGATTTATTTAGTATTGCTCAGTAGCGAGCACAGATGAGGATAAAGGTGAAAAAAAAAAAGCAAACTGAGCTACGTTTGTCACTAATATTGAATACTAATATGAAAATGTGCTCAATATTACATCTGGTGGTGCATTACATAGCTTCCAGATTAAAAAGCATTGTGAAATTACTGGTTTTTAACAAGAAAAAAAACAGTTGTCTCGTACTGCTCTCAAAATTTGTGTCTTGTTTCGTGGAACCTCTTGGCAGTCTATAAAGAATGCCTAGACACAAGAGCTCACATGTCAAAAGAATTATCTACTCCGTGTTTCTACGAGCCCTTTAAAAAATTCCTGGAGACAGGTTTGTCATCAGGAACATCAGGAAGCAGTTGTCTTCAGGAAATGTTTAAAATAAAGTTCTTTGCCTGCCTGAAAACAGGTTTATCGAGAAAAACAGTAATTCTCTGAAGGAGCAGGTCGTTGGATTCGGCGGAGGTATGTAATTTTGTGCAGCATGCAAATAGCATGGCTAATTAACTAAAATTGTCGAATTAACTTTTTAATTAGCAGAGTTTGGCAGTTATTGCCAATGTCGAGTTTGTGGCTGCAGATACTAGTTTATATCAGCTTTCTTTTTCAAACAGTCATTCTCTGACTGCCGCCTATGCTGAGCATTGAAGATTGGTAGCTATAGGGAAAATAGGGCATTGTACATTTAGAATTCATCGCCACAATCTTTGCCAATGTTCCTTGATAGGAGGAATGTTGATCTTTGCAACACGTCACCAGTAGAAGCTGCATTAGCATGCGACTTCTACCATCATTTTTGTTTCAGTGCAGAAAACAGCCCCAGCTTCCTCACTGTGCAGGTCTTCAGTCAATGTCTTTTTCTTTGTATCAAAAACTGATATGACATCATAGAGTTAATATACAATGTATTAACTCTATGACAACATGGTCTCCTCCATGGCTACAAACTTGCCATTAGCAATAACCTCCAAATCTGCTAATTAGAAAGTTAGTGTATTTTTAACTAATTAGCATGTTTATGAAATTTTGTGACGTCTACCACAGGTAACGTTTCGTCAAGAAATTTGTTTTCCTCAGATAACCTATTTTAAAGAATTGTTGAAAGGTTTAGCTGAAACACCCTGTATATGAGGACATTTGCACAGCTACCAAGTTTTCTTCACCAGATCAAGCATTTTCAGTCGAGCAACCCTCTCGTACATCCCTCTTTGTCGTCAATTGGCTTGGTATTTTCACGCCACTGGAATTTCATCAACGTGAATGTGTTCACCACATTTTGCAACCTTTGTTGCAAAACGTGCAGTAATTCTAGTTTAATCTTGATATAACAAACTTCATTATAATGGTGTATTTGCCTTTTCGCAACCTCGTGTCCACTAAGCACCATGTACTTTTTACCTTCTTACAATGCATGTTTATCCATGACTTAAATACATTGGAAGTTTCTCTGCTGCCTCAAAGGAAGACCGATTGAGCCTTCTGTTGGCACCAGTGGTGGAATGAGTGAATTGTGCATGGCCCTCGCATACTCATTTTTCAAATCATGCACTGTGCGACAGAGCTAGAGTGATCTAGTTCAGTCTAACAGAGCAGCCACTGACACGGAGTGGCGAATTTTCCCTTTTTCACTACCATGGTTGGGGGGCATGGGGAAGCCTAAATGCACATCTCATCGCCATCAGAGCCACCAGGGATCTTACACCCCACCCCACAACGCCTCCCCCCTAGTTGGATCGTTATACTCCCTAAAAACTTCTCTAGATAACCAGTGACTTGGTATCCACACCCACCTGCATGCTGGTTACACCATAGGCAACCACCAACCCCAAATCGAAATTCTGGATAAACCACTGATCAGAAGAACAAAAGGATAGACTGGTGGGCTAGTTGGTAAAGCATATCTTTTCAAGTATTCGCGCACACCAAACACGGATGAAGAAAGAAAAGTCCCATCTTGTTCCTTTCTTCATCCATGTTTGGTGTGCACTAATTTATGATCAGAGCTCTAGTGTCATGTTGCCTGTGCCGTGCATCAGCAGTGCCTCCCGTCAGGTCCCCAGTTGGTGATGTTACCCATGGGTACAAGAATCGGTACCCATGGAAGCGGTAGTACTAAGCGCAACGGGTTCTCCAACCAATCACTTCATTATTCGTTATACCACTTCCCCCCGCCCATCCCCCCAAAATCACAATTAATGTTGGATAAACCTTTTCATATGAACAAGCCATGGTCACTGGATCTCCGGTTCGACAGAATTAACATTTTGGCAAACGTTACTGAAATTAGTTTTTCATTCCTGATGCAAGTCCTGGTGTGGTGCTTGCTTTGTGCGTCAGCCAAAAACACCTGTATGCAAAGTTCCATTTTTGGCACTTCACGTGCGGGTGCAATACATGTATGCTTCGAGACTGTGGCTTGCATATACTGAAGCACAACAAATTTGTTGTTTTTGGAAGGCATTGCGCAAGTACATTGTGAGGTGTGTGCACACCTATTGTGAGCATACAAACTAAATTGTCTAAGTAATGCTCGACATCGCTTCACAAATCGCTCACCACAAAAAATTTTTCGAACCCTTCATGTACGAGCAAAGTTGGAGAGCTAAGTATGAGCGGAGTTCCACGAATGCAAGCGCATTCTTTCTTTTTCTTTTTACGTTCACTCATTGAAGGTACACGAAGGGGATGAAAAGGGCACAAAGAAGCTACGTCAGCGCTCTTCGATTGTGTTCACGTACTTCCACATACGCACTTCCATTATGACGACTAGCGAGCTGCCAGCGTCTCTAGATATTGGGGATGTGGGCATGACGGCACCCCACAGTGGCAGCGGTAACTGACCACGATAACTAACATATACATAGCACAAGTGTTACCACAAAGCCTGCAACGACAATTGCTTAGCGGTGGTTATGGAAATTATATCCATGAACTGAAAAGGTGCAGTAGCGCACCCAGGATCTCTGCCAGGGTGGGGGGTTCAATCTTTCACGAAGGGCCGGGCATGCGATTACACAGTTGTTGCGTGTGTGTAAAAAAAAAGTAAATAAAATGCCAAATAATATAGTAGCATAAATGATGATGATTATTTTATTATTTTTTCGGCGTTTTGCAGAGACATTAGCGCCACATTCTTCTAGGACATAGGAGCAGTTACGGAGTGGGAGGGGGGTTAGGTCGGCCTCAGGGAGGGGTTACAACCCTTGAACCCCCCCCCGTCGGTGCACCACTGCCAAGGTGTTTCCACAGTCAGGAAATCAGCCAATGCTAGGTTGATTGATTTCTGTTGTTTTACGTCCCAAAACCATGGTTTGATTATGAGAGATGCCGTAGTAGAGGGCTCTGAAAATTTCGACCACCTGGGGTTCTTTATTGTGCACTGACACCGCACTGTTCATACAAGGGCCCCAACATTTCAACTCCATCGAAATGCAGCCGCAGCAGCGTGGGATTCGATCCCGCGACTCAGATCAGCAGCCGAGTACCATAGCCACTAGACCACCTTGGCAGGGCGGCGAATACTAGGTCTGCCTCTAACTACATAGCCGGTGCTCCTAGTGATGTGTAATTTGTCGAGAGAATTAAGATTAGGCGACTTCCAGCTGTATTTGAAACAAAATTAGATTCTTTGGTGCGTGCAGTGGAATAATATTCGACTCACATGGTTCACAGGAGCCTTCACTGTACTAATCCTTAGCATTTTCCAACTACAATCAAACTGTTGCAGGGGCCCCCTGTAGTTGCACTGCAGCAGTGTACCCCCGCCTTTTGTTTTTAATGCAAAGGTGATAATTGATGGGGTCTAGGCATGCCAAAACCATGATATATGATTATTAGGCATGCCATATGGTGGATGACTCTGGAAATTTTGAACACCTGGCGTTCTTTAACGTGCACTGAAAACACGGTACAAGGGCCTTTCTCGTTTTCACCTCCATTGTGAGTGTGACCGCCGCAGCTGTGATCGAATCTGTACCTTTCAAGTCAGCAGACAAGCACTAGACCACCGCAGTGGGTTGAATATGCACACATTAGCATTGCAGCACATGGTTACTAAATCAGCTCAACATCATCTAGTGCCACGACTGCATGATGCACACAGCGTGTTGACCACTCCGTAATGAGATAGGGGAAGAAAAATTTTTTACATGTCCCGACACCCAGTATATTTTTCTGCAACTGATACTTAACCTCCACTGCATAAAATGATGAACAGCTAGGTCACTTAAATGTCAGTTCGCAGATGGTCCTGCAGAATGTTTTCAAATGTGGCCGGCAGTTACCAGTACTTGCTACATCGTTATACACTGCTATATACTGCAGTGCTCCTCGAAGAACTTCAGCTAGCATGCCACCTGCGAACAGCCAGGTAAAGGTTCAAGATATGCTTAAACATTTCACTGCATACAGAGCATACAGCAAAAGCCCAATTCATTTCAGGGCTTAAAATTTGTGGAAGAGTGGCAAACCACGATAATGTAGGGAGCATCCCACACTCCAGCCACCTCCCCACCTTGTAGACTGCCCTAATACCAGCAACAGAAACAAAAAGCTAGTCACCCTGGCACATCACTATTTTCTATGTCCTTGTAACCAGTGAGCAGATTTCACAGGTTCTGCAAAAGAAGGCACCAAGGGGCCTCATAACCTGTGTCCAGTCATGGGTGTGTTACCAGTTAAAAGTAAACATGGTACTTACCTAGGCCAAAAAAGTAACTCTGTTAGTTACATAGTTTCTAAATGTAACTTAATGCTTCAGTCACTCTGAAAAAGTAATGTCTACTTTCACGTTTAATAAAACGAAGAAGTGGGTCACAAACCAAATGATAGTTTACTTAATGGAAACATGCAGTCATGCAGGTAGTCAAAATTGCATGTGGTAAAACAATAAACAAAGGGGGTATGCACTCAAACTCAATACCAGTGATCATTTTGTTGCATTTTGTTGCACCCCTGGTGTTTGGCAACTCAATGTAACTTGAGGTGAGTTGTTGTTCAAAGTGAACATCCAAGAGCTTTCTTCTCTTAATGGAGAATACATCGCATCCTTTACTCAACAGACGTTCAGCCGGCGCGCTGGACGAGATCCCGAAAAGATCTTGGGGGACTTGCCAGGTCGATGAGACCTGTTCCGAGATTAGTCGGAAATATGTACTTCACTTCAGCTTTTAAAGGGGTACTCCAGCAGTTTTTTCACTGTATTCTGATACCACTGTTTTCCAATGGCACTGATAGCCCTGTAGCAGGCAGGGTGGTTCAGTTTTCTCAGAAACTTGCCAACAATTTCAAATAACTGAATGAATAATGTGTTCAAACTTATACATATATGCTTTGTCAGCGTATGCGGTGATGTCACAAGCGTCCCTGCCATCAGAAATATGGAGCTGGTGCCAGAAAAATGAAAGCAGCGATGTCATCCGACGATATCATCATCATTAGCCCACCTTATGTCCACTGCAGGAAGATGGTCTCTCCCAATGCTCTCCATCCTTTCCTGTCCTGTGTGAGCTGATTCCATTTGACGCCTGCGAATTTCTTAATTTCGTCGCTCCATCTTGCTCTCTGTCGTTCACAGCTGCGCTTACCCTCTCTTGGTATCCATTCCGTCGTTCTGACTGTCCATCGGTTGTCTAGCCTTCTCATATGCCAGCTTTGAACTTGACAACGACAATTTGAGCGATGAAGTGTCGCCGTATTGCTCTTGACACCCTGCCTACTCAGGTACAGCACACAATAACGAGACACTAAAAGATGAACAGATGAAGATGAACACCAGTCTTTTCAGCACCTAATAAGTTAAGAGAAATTTGTACATGCGTCAGCAAAAAGGCAAAGGCAAAAAAGGGGGGAAAGAAAGCAGGTTGCGGAGTGAACCACAGAGATCCAGCCACGCAGTGTGCCACGGCAGTGGTGTACAAGCTTCCATTATCATGTGACTCATTATATTAGGACAGACAGGAAGATGCAGTAATGTTAGATTAAAAGAACACGAGGTTAACGCATGCGGTAACAGCATACGACTATGAAGGGTACGGGTGCACTCCTCATGTAGACCAATATCATCGCTAGGAATCATGACCAGACAACTAGAGAGATAATCGAGGCTTTGCACATACATAATAGTAGGAATTCATGCATAGGCACCCATCTATCACCTTGCTGCCAAAGGAAATCTTGTATTTGAATGGGCAGATATGATTTTGTTTTTTTTATCTGTGTATTGATGATACCCACGCGTGGGTAATAAAAATGTGTGTTGAATTGAATAAACTTTAGTTGTGAGTCCAGTGTTCATCTTCGTGTCTTCATCTTTTAGTGTCTTGCTTTTGTGTGCTGTGCCGTTTTCTTAATCATGAACACGTGCCAACTCGGGTAGGCAGTGTAAGTATTCTAGCCACTGTAGCAGTGTTGATATGTAATGACATCAAAAACACGGGGTGGTCCATATGAGAATCCGCTAAAAAGATTTAAAATTAATTTTCAAAAATGACTTGCAGCTGCCTGACTTTGCTTATATTATTACAGTGATGATGAGAACATATTCTGAAAATTTAATTGAGATGTGTGGACGCTGAATAACCACCAGAGTTGCCCTTTAATGAAGGCTGCTGTTGGATCACCTTTTTTTATAAAAAAGGAAGTAAATGTAATGGTCGTTGCTGTGACAGTTACTATGTAGAAAAGCAAGTGTTACGTAGTTACAAGTTACTGCTCAAGACTGCCTCTGTCAATGCTTGCTTGCCTGCCATATCATGGCTGGAGGACCAACTGTCAAAACTAAAAATGCCAGAAGTCATTTACAAAGTGTCATGTTCAGAGTGCCTTGGGAGCTACATTGGCAAATGCAAGGGCTTCTGTGAAGGATCTGCCAGCACAGAAACGATGTGTGGAGACTAGATCTTCAGTAAGATGCCCTTGCCGAGCACCCCAAGAAATGTGACCATGGAATTATTTTGGACAGTGCATCTGACATTGAGGTGAACCTCAAGAGGAGGCTAATGGTGGAATCATGGCTACTGAAAAACACCCAGGCAACATCAAGTGCTCTTAGGGGACTTCTCCCATTGTATATGTATGTGGTCTGCATGATGCAATGGAAATAAGGCACTGAAAGATGAAAAGGCAAAAACCAATGGTGCCTCCTTGATTGAAATGGCCAACCACAAAGCAACAGACCGAATGGGCCCCAAAATGTGCTACACTCGAACCTCGTTATAACGAAGTCGAAGGGTGACATGAAATTACTTCATTATATCATTATTTCGTTATATCCATTATTTTGTTATAACCATTATTGACCTTAAACTGCAATATTTACCATTCGGGTGCAAAAATTTTAACGTGCAAATAATGAGATGGCGCTGTGGCTCGCGGTAAAGCCATGCGTGCGATGTTTTATAAAGGCAGAATAAAAAAATGATAGGGGTAACGCTAAGAGATAAAACTTGGACCATCTCCCCGAAGAGAACCCTGATGGGATGCGAAGCAGCAGCGTTGCGCACGGGTGGCGTCACGGGTTGAACGGCGCTAACGCGGGTGCTGGAAGAACAGTTTGAAGCGAAACTCGGTGTAGCGTTTACTGGTGTAAACGTTTGTTTGAAACGCAGACGGGAGGCGAGCGGGCGTTGGAGCCGGCAGCTGCGGGCGCTCCGGCGGTTGAGGGAGAGAGTGACGTACGCGCGCACCTGCGAGGGAAGCGTGCGAGGGGAGCGTGACGTCAACGCCCAGCTGCGTGACCTACTTGGCACCGCTCCAACACCTGCGCCGAGGGAAGCGCGTTGCCTCGCGTTTGTGCGGACAGAGGGACTTGGGAGGGACAGCGTTACACAGGATAGTCAAGGAGCTGCTTCGCATCTAACCCCCCCCCCCCCCCCAAAAAAAAAAAAAAAACCAAAAGCTACGCATCAGTACCGTGTAAATCGGCAGCCGGCGCGATAGGCCGCGTTCTGTCGCAACGCGATTGTCTTTTGCTTCCGTTTAGTGCGTGTCTCGTCCACGTTACCGCGAAACCGGAGAACGATATGTAGGTGGCAGCACCGTCACCGCGTGAGTGCAGATAGGCGTTCGCCCGCGCGCATTGAAATGTACACAGCGGCGCTCTATTGTGAGTGGTTAAGGCAGTTGTGTAGCTAATTAAAAGCACCAATTGCAGTCAAACGGTACAGCAGCAGCCAAGTGAATGAGCTGTCCCGAACCGGAAGTGCGACGCTTACATAGCACGCTCACGACACAGGCGCTCAGTTTAAAAAAGAGCAGAGTGCAGCGCAAGCCAAGTAATACTATACATATTAATTTTATGGTTGGATAAGAATACACGAAAGCATTCGTAGGCGCGCTTGTTAAAGGGCAACTCCAGCGATTTTTCAGTGTCCACTGATCTCAATAAAAGTTTCAATATATATTCTCCTCGGTGCTGTAATAATATATGCCAAGTCAGGCGGATGCAAGTCATTTAGCTTTCCTGTAAATGAATTTAAAATTTTTTTAGCGGATTCTCACGCGCGCCACCCTGTGTTTTTGACGTCATCACCTTCGCGCTGTCTACGCGAGCCGCGTACCCGAGCCAGCAGGCCTTCCAAAACAAAACGGCGATACTCCAGCGCTCAAATCGTCGCTATCAAGATCAGAAAAGCCGGCATAACTCAATATGTCGTGGGATGACCTCTGGCATTTCTTGGGTGCCAGTTCCATATTTCTCGCGACGGGAAGGTTGTGACGTCACCGCACACGTGCGCTGCAAGAAGCATCTACCCGTCTCGCGGTTTGAAGACGACTTTCAGTTGCTTATTATTTAAAATTATTGGTGCATGCGTTTCTGAGCAAACTGAACCACCCTGCGTGTTACAGGACTAACAGTACCATTGGAAAACATTCATATCAGAGCATGGTGAAAAAACCGCCGGAGTTGACCTTTAAAACGCAGTGGCTAGCAGACGACGCAAGGAGCTATCTACACTTGGGAGCTTCGTCCACTCGCCACTAGGCGAACTCAGCGGACTTTACAGCTAGGGAGCCTACATGACTGAAAAAGCAGTCATGTAGGCTCCCTAGAAGGAGGGCACACCGCGTTACGTCACCAGACTTCAGCGACGTGTCAGAGTGGCTGACGAAAAGCGCGCGACTACCGGGGACTGTTTGTCCGCAGCGCGCTTGTGGCCGCCTGCTCGCCCCGCGCCTGGGCTCGGTCGCATGCCCCCGCGATCACCGCATTTTTTTTTTTCGATCCTCCGAAGCTTTGTTTTCGTTCGTCACACACGTTTAGGCTCGCAGGTGTGCGCGCTTACTTTGTCAGTGCGCTGCTTGTCGTCGATATTGCGCATAAGACGGCGTCAGGACAAACAGCACAACTATCAACGCTGCTCCACCTTGTCATGCATAACCCCAAGTTAGTTAATTGTTGATTAGTGATTGTAGACGGGTTAATCATCCTGTCGGGCTCGAACGTGTGACTACTATGACTCGAAAGGAAGACCTTCACAACTCGAACCCCTGCCGACAGATTAATGTGGAATAAGCTGCGTTGACATGCGGAAAGAAGGATGGATTAATTTAATGTGTGAACACACTAGTCAATTTTAACAGTGAAACTGTTTGAGCTATTGGTGATACTGGGAAATTTGCAGAAAACTGCGCTAAGCTATGTAATGCTAGCATAACAATGCCACGCTGTAGTAAAGACAAAGATTCCTAGGACTAGTTAGGTAAGGCTAAGTCTAATTCAATGGAGCCTAACTAAGATTCCTAAAACTAGTTAGGTAAGGCTAAGTCTAATTCAAAGGAGCCTAATTAGGAATAATTGAAACCTAGTTCAGACAGGACTAATCCAACTAAGTCAAACCAAGCCAAACTGAACTAATTCAAGCTTAATTGAGCAATGACAAGTGACACCTAATTAAGCGGATATTAATTATTGACCGTTAATTATGTCACGGTACTAATTAAACCAAGTCTAATAGGGATAGGACTAATTATGCGAAGCCTAATTTAGCTGATATGAACAAGTTTAGTGTAAGCAAGCTTCTACCTGGACCGTTTAATTAACTAGTACCAATTAAACAATGCATAGCTAGGTTATAACTAGTTAAGTCAAACCTAAGCTAGCACTTATTAATCCAAGGTAAATTATGCTAGTACTTAAAGGTCAAGCCTCATTAAGCTGAGACTAAATATTTCAGGAGTAATTAGGCTAACACTGATTAAAACGGGCGTAAGGTAATGATCACCAAGCGATACCAAATTAAGATATATCAAAGCACAGTGTAACTAGGCCTAAACTAATTAGGTCATGTATAATTAAGGTAAGACTAATTAACTCAAGCATAATTATATCATGACTAATGAAGGCAAGCTTATTAAGTCATGTGTGATTAGGTTTAAGTTAATTAGACCGAGCCTAATTAGTGTAACTCTAATTAGGTGCTGACTAATTTAAGGCTAAGTCAAGTCTCAATAAGCTCAGACTATTAAGTTACGTCAAATTAAGCCAAACATTCCAGACGCAGTGATTTTAATCCACACTAATTTACCTTAGTCCACCCTAATCTGCTGTAATCCTTAATCCACTCTATATGCCATAGTCCACCTTAATGCACCTCAGTCTGTCTTAATCCACCCTAATGCGCCTTAATGAGCTCTAATCAACCCAAATATATGCTAATCAAACCTAGTCCTTTAATCCACCTTATAAAAGAAATATTTTAAGTTCGACTCCAGCCATGTTACTGAGTATGAGTACTAGAAGGTGGCACATCGGAGTACCATAGGGAATAAACCCATCTACAATTACTGGTGAATTGTTAAGTAAAGTTTGGGAATAATTTGTGATTTATTACAGGCTGCTTGGAAAACTATATTTATGGTGACTTTTGCATCGCACCGTTCGCGTCCACACCGAGGTAGTTTACGGACGCCTTCCAATGGCATCTATGAGACTTGCGCATTAACAAATATATTTTTACATATTTCCAGCAACTATTTTGACTATACAGGGGCTCACAACGCAAGGAAAAGCGAGCGCACAGCATGCACGGCACGCACGCGCTTACGGTTTTAAAAAACGCGCGCGGCGGGCGTGCCTGCCATCGGCCAATAGCAGCGACGCTCCTTGTAAATGCTCTATGACGAAACAGAGCATATACAAGGAGCGTGAGGAGAAGCCGCTTTTTGAGTTGAGGGCTCCTGAGGAAGTGGAAGCTTTGTGCTCCGCTTGTCAACGCTACGCTTCACGGATGACTACAGCATTTGGCTGAGATGTTCATTACGGCGTAGGCAAGCTGTAGAATATGTTTTTCCACCAAGCCCGGAGGGTGGTTCAGGACCCCTTTAAGTAGTTATGCACACTGCCTGAAGAAAAATGCACTCTTCTTCAATGCTTACAATAGTGCATGATGCCATCCTTCTTTATTACAGGAAAATGAACCCGTACAACTGCTACACCGCGCTGAACAAACACTGTAACTGTAGCAGTTAATATTTTTATGAGCTATCTTCACATTATTGCAACATAGAGAAGTGTTTTGAAAAAGTTAAACACCAATATAACGAATTTCAATATAACAAAATTCTCAATATAATGAAGTACTCTGCTTTTACAACTTTATGTCCATAGAAGACCATCCACTTTTTGCCTCCATACAACGAAGGATGTTTATCTGTTATTTCAACATAACGAAGTTTCACTGCCGCCACAGAGGAGGACCGAGCTGATATTGAAACTTTTGCTTGTGACAGCGATAAAATGGACAAGGTGTGTACAGCTTTTGCACACCGCACCCACCGATGCGGAGCAGTCACTTAGGGGCAAGAGGGAACCTGTATGCTCGCCTCTTCCACCAGAGCGGATGGAGATGGAATGCACGCAAACACCCTCGTGCATCGCATCGTGCGTTCTGCAAACAGCGTCATTTGTATCACGTGCCACATGTGGTCAAGCGTCAGTGGCCAATTTGGTGTTTTTGTTATCGCTGAATGTTGACAAATCTTTGTAGCTGCAGAAGCGGTAGTATTAAAGGCATCAGACCCTTATTTATCACGGAAGCGATCGCGATCATACGGATGTTGCTGACGACGCTTGTATCTTGCAAGTGATCATGTTTGGTGAGAAAAAAGGCATCACTGCTTACATTTTGATATCGCACGGCCCACTTTTCAAGATTCCTATTTTGGAAGAAGCTATTCCAGACTTTCCAAAGGGCGCATTCCCAGCGAAAGCAATCAGAATAGGTGCGGTTAGTGCAAATAACTTTTTTTTTTTTTGGCGAGTGCACTGCTGCAACAATTCGCAGGTAGCCGACACCCTTTTTCTTGTTGTTTAGTTGCTCATGACTACATCCCCACACTTAGAAACTCGACAAAATTATGCATGTCTTTTGTGATAGAGGCAATCGACTTAAAATACATGTTGAACGTAGTGGTGATCGAAATACAGGACGCCGTACGGGCCAGGTCTTGCGAAATTCTTCGTTCATTTACATATAGAATTCTTCGTAAACATAAAAAGTTTGTTTTGCAATGTCGCAAAACTGAAAAACGCTACAACCGTAAATTGAGAAGCCGTCATTCAAGTTGTTGCCTTGCGTTCATGCAGCTTTTCACCAATGTTTTTTTTTGTTTTTCTTTTTTCTTTCTTCTCACTTTTTTTTTTGCGTGCTAGTTTTCGGTGTTGCGTGTCCATCAGACTCAATTGACAGCTAACAGTTTGGTGAACATATCAACATTAACTTCTCAGTCTGGGAAACACTAGAGGCTTGATAACAGCCGTGTTGGCATAATGGACGTGACAGCCTGTATCACTTTTTACTGTAGTGCCTTGCACTTGTCTTTAATCTTAATCATTACATATGACCACTGTGATGACGGCACATTAGTCGTGATCGCCGGATTCCCAGTTCAACAAAAAGATTTCACAAATGCTAGTGAAGCTACTTCTTGTACTGCTCTATTATTTGAATGTTTCTGTGGCATTTCAGTCTAAAAAGAGAATCCTTCAGTGACTATACTTTACATAAAAGGTAGACTTTCAATTTCATGAGTTTCAATATAACGAAGTAAATTGCCGACGTTACCAATTTCGTTATATCAAGGCTTAACTGCATAACACAAAGCTACATGTCTTTAAATAAATAAAGATAGTTATCATATGCAAAACAGCCTCACAATGTAGAGAGCACCTTATTTTTTAAGTTTTACTATATCATGCCATATACATAAAACACACAAGATCACAGCTTAACATTTTCAAAAACATATACCCTGCCCTATAAATAAATGGTGAGTTATCAAACAGGGGAAGGAATTTACAAAGATTCTATCACACTCACTGTATGAAGCTGATGTCAAAACAATTGGCCACATTATCCCTGCTATAACTGATGAAAAAGCAGCTCACACTCCTATATCCTTATCTATAATACTAACTTGTACATCATGCTTTATTTTAGCCCACTTCAGCCAGGAATACGCCGATGCATTTAACTTACATAGCTCATTATTTATATAGCTTACCATTTATAAGGAATTCTGACATCTTTCCAGCTCTACTTATAATCCAACTCTAGAGCAATTTTTTTCATCCACCTGGCTGTCAAGGCGTTTCCTTCACTTGGTCCCGCAGCCCTAAAAATGGCACCTTAGATGCGCACTATACTAGAAGCAATAAATATACCAAAGCCATGATACTTTCAAAATAACCTTTCTTTTGGTGTACCGCTCATCAGATCAGAATGCTGCACTCTTGGATTCAGCACACACACACATACAAAAAAGTATTCAATGTTTATCTGTGTTCAAGGGCACACAGCTTTAGGCCTACTCAGTATTTGGTACCTAGAGGTCACTCAAGCATGTTCATTCAATTGTGCACTCGTTTATTTACAAAGTCCTTAAACCTACTCAGAAGTTCCTTGACAATCCTATTTAAAAATTCACTCCAAATCAAAGAGTAGTGAGCATGAGGAATGCAAGTGGAACAGTCTGTATGAGCGAACACTGAAACTTCGGTTCTGAGGCATATTACTTTAAGAGTAAATTTCCTTAAGGAGATGCTTCAGCATCCATTACCATGATTTGCATTTCAAAATCACTCTGATTTTCCATAAGAATATGCACTGTGCCTTCATTTTTACATTTGTTACTGTCGCCTGCTGTAAGCTGCCTCTGTAAGGACAAGTAGGCTTTAATGTTGCTACATGGAATGGAAAAACACTAATGACAAAAACAAAATCAAATGAACAATGCATGACTACTCTCAAGCATTTTCACAAATTTCACTCAGGAATACCATGCTGCAAAATGCAAAAAGTGCATATTCATTTACAATCCTTATAAAGCAAATGAGAATGATTAGAAACTGAACTTCAGGATCATTCGTTAGTTTAATGTACAATCTCACGAGTGCTAAGCAAGAGATGTGAAGGGATCATGTCAGCAGCTTTGTTCATTATTACAAACATTATTATACAGCTGATGCTATGGACAAGAATGCGCTACCTACTAACGTTCATCTCCAAGAATAAGGACTTGTGTTTTCTGGAACACTGCAGCCCGAATGAAACACGTGAGGTCACAAACCATGTTAAAACAGCATAATAAAGTCTTGGGAACAGAATGGGAAATGACAATTGCTTTCACAGAGAAAGAAACAGGGACTAGCTGCTGACATTATCCACACACATCTCAATAACTCTTTTAAGCATTAAGAATAAATGCCCAGCAACAATCCTCAAAACACTGGCTGTATAGTAACCAGCTGCTATTCTGTTCCACTTGCTGTGAGCACACAAGGATTTGGTAGTCACAGCACAAAAGTGACACTCTCACAAACATGGCTGCAGAAACACTTCAGAGGTCTTGCACGGCAAGTCAAATTCGGCTGCAATACAGCACAGATGTCACTTCGGCCTGTGGTGGTCTATGACAGCCACAAATACAGCAGATGTTCGTGGGCACAATGGTGCGGTTTGTTCCTTGGCCTCAATAATGAGCTGCACAGCTTATATTTACTTCTTGGCACCTTCCAGCTGCAGTGCTCAGCCAACCCAATCGTCCAAAATTACATGAAAAACAACAAAGGTAAAAGTGTACACCATCAGGTCCACCATTACATCAGACACAAGCTGTAAGCAGGCTGTGGTTCTTGATGAGACCTTTGGGGAAATGCCACAAAGAACCAAGGCTGTAGCCAGGAATGCCAGTGGTGCACTCGTGGAACGCGCAGAACGCTGGGAAACGCTGGGCTGCAAATGTGGAAAGTTAAAATCAGCTAACGATTGAATAAAGGCATGACAAACAGTAAAATATCAGATTTCCCAGCCCTGTATCCATCCTGAAACGCAAAGACAAAGAGGGCATATTTAACTTCAAAACTTTTAAAACCCATACAGAAAAGAGAACATTAGCAATAGCATGCTTCTTTTATAAAATCTTAAACCTTTGCGAGTACTTTTTGTAGAGTACACAAGGAGTTTATTATGATGGACTATTTTTAAGTGCAGGGCACAAGTCACAGGAAACTTGGAACAGAAGATACTGATATGCGGCAGATTATCGAGACCACAGTACCATTTTCAGTGGCAATGCTGCTGTTGATCTGAAGTGCTTCAAGAATTTGTTTGACAAAACAAAAAGTAGACCCCCACCACATTGGTGTATCATGGTGCTGCCACAAGAGGGCAGTGAGTACGGTAACAATTTTCCTTTTATAAATACTTCTTTCAGTGTTGTACTCCCTTGTATTGGAAGCTTTCTTTTGATAATGAACTTTTTTCTAATGTCCTCCTGTTGCATCGTAACAGCTATCTTCTTTCTTCAATGTCATCTACACACTACTAAATTTGCTTTTTGCTTATCTGTATGTAAGCTTATAAGGATTCCTGTACAGTTATTGCTCCGCATATTTTGTTATAATATTCATCACAATGCACCTTTTTTTTCCATGTATAAATCACCAACTAACTTTCCTGATGTAATGCCCTTAGGGCAAATACATGAACACATATATGTTAGGGTACCCTAACATATAAACAAGCAAGTGAAATTCTTAAGACATACTTCAATAATTTAGCTTAGAGTTAACAATGCAGTGCATTTGCAAAAGACATTTAGCTGTCAACAACAAAAACAACAATAATAATAATAATAAAATTCTACTATGGCTTTTCATAGATAAATGGGCAAATATTGTCTTTGATCAAAAGTAAAGCCAGCTGATAAGAAAAATAAAGGCCACTGAGATTATAAAGCGTGGTGGTGGTGGCTCTATCAGCAAACATACCATTTTTCTCAATTAAAAAAAAAACTTTTTTTCTCTCAGGCTTCGAAGAAATGTACCAGAACAAGGTCATGCTCCTTTTGGGCACATGTACCATATTTATAGCACTATGCAAGCACGACTACACGCAAACAAAGCAACATGCAGAACCTCCTCAATAAATTCTAGTAAGGAGGCTAGGCAACATGTAACGTCCAAGCCTAACGCAAGTTAACTTTCATTCATTCCATCACGGCTTCTTTGTTGTAGACTTTCGTGAACTTCCTTAGATACATGCTGCGTAAGCTATATAACAGGGCAGTACACTATCTCTACACAATGGTTTTTGACACAAAAATATTTAAGGGTGGATAGCAACCATGCAGCTGGCAAAAGCAAAAGGATGAGCTTTGCACTGCAAAAAAATGGTTATCATGCATTTTGAGGGCCAAAACAATGTAAGTTCCCACTCTTGGAGAATAAAGTTATGGATTAGCTCAAGAAGCTCAAGAAAGAAGGCTGCACAGTGTCCCAAGAACTGATTCAGAACCTACTATGCTGCACAAGCACCGACAACACATAAGTCACTTTGCTAGTTGGACAACACACTACATTTGATGCACGGACTCCTTGTCTTTACCACTGTAGCACGAGCATGCGAGCACTTGAGGATATTAGCTTCATTTATCATGCCTGATGTTATCTTTAAAAGCCTGTTCTGCTGTGTGAGAAGGTGTGATAATGATAGCTGGCAAAGAATTGAAATATGTTGTCTTCACTTAACAAAACACATTGCGGGACTAATTGGTGAAGCATGCTTACTTAAAATATTCCAGTGCTACTGTTTTTGACAAGGAGAAGAAAAGGGGAGAACATGACAGGACAGGCATTGACTCTGAGTTTATTGAAAACAACACATGTACGTAAATATCAAAAGAACGCAATGAACGCATGTTGAACTATAACAGAACAGCACATTAGGGTAATCACACTACTGAACTATCAACTTTTGTTTAGTAACCTATATTCACAGGCATGCGAAGATACAGATGTGGTGCTTATGCAAGTTTCGCCCCTCTGTGTGATGAAGAATGCTTCTGATATTTTGAAAGCTAACCTGTCCTTACTTCAGCTTAAGATTTTGATTTCATTAACTCATGGTTCACAATTTCATGGAAGAGTACGTTTAGGAACGGTGTCAACTCATCTTCTAAGGATTGTTCATGTTCGGTGGCGCGATGATTGATGCATTCCTTTGTTTGAACCATGTAGATTTTGTCACATTATAGGGGGACCTCATAAACCCCACCTGTGGCATGACACACATACCGCTCCGTATGTTGGAGTCAGCACCCATTCTGTCATGTTATTCTCTGTTCCCACCATCGCCAAAAACAGTAGCGCTAGAATATTTTAAATAACCATGTTTCATTCCTTTTGTTTTCTCCTGTGTCTCGCGGAAATGTCCATGAAGAGCATAGCAAATCCGTGGTTGTTGATTGTGTTTTGTCTCAAAAGTTGTAAATGCTGGTATGCACACATCAAGCCACATTTCAGGTTTATTTTTCTGTGCTCACATCCATCCTCAATCTTTCATGCTTGTGCAATCGTGCCTACCTTTTAGTGCAGTTAGCAAAGACAGCTGTGATCACAGGTGCACAGCTACTTCGCTCTGTCCAATGTCTGAGTGAGCAAACACAGTCAAAACCGTGGTTAAGCACTGCCGGTTCTGAACTAGAAGTAGGCTACATTGCGGTAGCTCTTCCAATTAAAGCAATAAATATTTGTTTTATGCTTCAAGTGAGTATTTACTGTACGATTAATGGTTTATCAAATGATATTACATGAGTCTGATGCATTTTTCTACATTATATATATTAAATTCTGGCTATGCTGAACTATACTGAACTATTTCGCAGTCCCCTCACTATTATATATATCAAGGTTTGACTGAGTCAAGCTTTATAGATGTGTGCAACATGTAGTGTTCACAAAAGAATATGAAGAACATTAAAAGAATGTTTTGTTGCTTTTTTCACCAAGCCCTAACAGTGGTTCAGGACCCCTAAAGTTTGAATTGGTGGTGCACCCTGCCTCACTTTTTACCTCTATCTTTGTCTATATGCACTGACTGTTCAGTTGACCTTTCATTTGACAAAGTCCCATTAGACATAAAAATGACATCGCCTACAGTATTTGCTATAAGCACACACACTGACACTGGCCTGTAAAAGAATAAACATTGTAATTGGGTCTATTACAAATAAATGTGCCTTTGACAGCCAGTAAGACATCAACTCTGGAATCACACAGTAGCTAATCCGTAACTTGCCCTAGTAGTAGATGACATAACAACATTGACTTACCTATATAGGTTTTGTAATGTTACTAAAATGCAAGGAGGCAATTGATATGATCATGTGACCAGTACACTGGCTTGTAGGACGCACTTCAGTCAAGCCACTAACAAAAAAGTGCACATGCTACCAGGATGTTCAATTTGAGATTGTACTAGCTTAGTGCAGTTCAGACATGGACAGAATTGCACACAGACCTGATCTTTGCAGCAAGAACTGCTTAGACTAGCGTGTGCACTCATCTGATGACTCATAAGGTCTGTTGATGCAAATACAGTAAACTGTTATTAAAACGAAGTAACATTATTCAAATAGTCATTTCAACCACATTCTCCCGCGTTCACAACTCTAACCCATGTATTCTAGGCGAGATCGCTCTACGCCTGTACAATACAATGATTTCATTGTTTTCTGGGGATTAACATCCCAAAACCATGATCTGATTATGAGAGATGCTGTAGTGAAAAGCTCTGAAAATTTCAACCAACTGGGGTTCTTTAACGTGCACCGACATCACACAGTATATGGACCTCAACATTTCACCTCCATCAAAATGCAGCCACCGTGGCTGGGATTCAATACTGCGACCATCGGATCAGCAGCCGAATACCATAGCCACTAGACCACCATGTCGGCTACGCCTACACACACAATCAGGCTCCGTTTAATAATAGCAAAAGTTCAGAATCTTGAGGTAGCTGAGTGCTGGTACGGACCATTAAAACCAATAAAATAGAGGTTGCCCTATGCCTGCCAGCTGGCACCCTTTCTGTCCTTTTAAAAAGCTCAAATACAACAAGGACATATGAAGAATGCACATTCCCACAGCACTAAACTTTAGCTTTGCCTGGCAGCTTGGCCAAGGATGACATGGTGATGCCTGCTACCTCATCACCTATCATATCTTCAAATTGTCAGATTTTGCATGCAGCCTACAAACCTCAGAGGTAATGGGGAAGTGACATGGCAGCACTGCCCTTGACTATGCACTGCAACTCCCAGTGAACATTTTACACCTTGCTTTGAACTTTGCCTGTGTGGACACATGGTGGGCAATATATTGAGATATTAGGCTAGTTCAGTTTTGGAAGCTTTGGCAAATTTTTCACACGAAATCTATCTTTTATTTGCTTATCTAAAGAGACGGGTTTAGAGAGAAAAAATATGTGAAGGTGTGCTTCTCTACAGGTACTAGAGAACAACCTAGGCTTTATTTGTTTCTCAAATGGAGCTGGGGCTGAGCTCATGCCTTGCATTCACAGATAGGCAGTTGCACTGCGAGCAGCCACTGTGCCAATGTGAGAACGTAGGAGTGAAGCATCCTCTGTGTGCAGCAACTTAAACAGAAGTACGCACGTTGGTGGGGGGAATACCCGAGTTGGCTTGACTGCCCCAGGCCCGCTCTATGGCTACACCATACTTCAGCTTTGGAGTCTATGTCAGCTTCCCCTTAGCTGTCAAAACCAAAAATGAAATGTAACCTTTCATTTTCAGTCACCACTACCATCATCACTTGGTGTGGGGGTGGGTTTTTTTTGTTGTTGTTATTGTTTTGGAATGGTTTCGGACACCATTCCGTACATGCAGTGTGAACAATAAGTGCATCTTGGATACATTGCGTGCATTTGCACACACATGAGGCTGATACACGGAAGGCAGCAAAGCTGAAGAAGAGAGCATGTGGTGTGTGGTGATTCAAATTTGCATGTTTTTGCTCTGTGGAAGAACTCGTGGCATATGACCCTGACAGCACCTTTGATGGCATAGATCAAACAAATGGATCGAGGACCCAATGCATGATCTCGAACTCTGCTCATGTGGCCGACAACCTTGTCTTGTGCACCAACCTCACAGATGATGAAATCATACACTGTATTGTCTTGCAGCCAGAAAGCTGCAAAGACTACGATAACATACATATAAGAAAGGCCGCCGGCAGCAATCGTCGGCTTAGAACGCCGACGCATGACCATTGTTTAGCTAAAGCTCATGTGAATATATGTTGGTACTAGTTTCTGGCGTATAACTGACTGATCAATTAATTTCGTTTGTTTTTCGAGCTCCACGAACATAATTTATGAAATCACTTGCCATAAACGTGTAGTATTGCCCAATCCACCAGAAGTCCAGAGGTGGCTTGTTTGAATTCTTTCAGTGCATTTTCGTGTGATGTCTACTCATTCCAGCACCAGCCCTCTAATTTGGACAATATTACGGTCCCCTTTGAGTTCGAATTAATGAACTTTTACTGTAGTTTAGGATGCTAATTGTAACAGCTTGATGGCAATAGGCCGTATTGATGCCTTTGTTGGTGGCTGCCATCACATCTCCGTGCATATTCTGTGCTTGCCCATATTTGCATCAAGTCATAATCATTGGCTGACCAGTCTCTCCAATTGTCCAAAGGCAGAACATCTTTCCCTGTGCTCTATGTTATCAGTCACACAGTGAGTTGAGAGACATACCGTATTTACTCGATTCTAACACGCACCAGTTTCCCAAGGGGGGGAGTGAAACATTAATTGTAAAATTGTAACGTGCCCCCATTTTTAAAAAAGGGGCCTTAGTAATCAACCTTCTCACATTCATAAGAACAAATGCTGTACTCGCGTAATGAACGCACTCACATAATAAACGCATGAACGGATGTACAACGAGGCCAGGATCAATGAAAACGCTAAGCGAAGCGCATGTGAAGGGATTCATGGCAGCAACGAACGACGAATGTTCGGGGATGAGGTGTGTGTGCGTGATCCAGTGTTTAGTGAGTTGAACTCCACGTCAACTCACGGACTTATGTGAAGTATTCGTCCTCCATCATCGGATACAACAGGAAGCGTGCTGGAATAACACCTCTATCTTGCAGGGTACGATTTCGTTATTGGGTTGATCCGAGTGACGATGTGCATTGCCGGATGTCTGTTTTTGCCTATCCGTGTCGTTCTTACATAAATACTGTTTGATTACGGAAGCACGGAGCAATGGTTTCACTGAACTACAAGTTCCGATGTGTTCTTCGCGCGTTCTTCACGGCTAATGCCGTGTCATATACGCGACATTTGCCTGCCTGCACCGTACGATGATGTGAGAGAACGTCATGTTACCAAAAATGTGTGTCTGGATGGCGTACCGGCCCATTTAAAAAAGGGGCCTTAGTAATCAACCTTCTCACATTCATAAGAACAAATGCTGTACTCGCGTAATGAACGCACTCACATAATAAACGCACCGTCAACTTTGAACTCCTGCAGTCCCGCGAATAGCCGCGCTGCAGCCTTTCCACTTCACTCGATCCGCGGTGCCTCGATCACGTTTGGCGCGCCAATTCATAACTCCTGTGTCCCGATCAAGCTGCCGCACGTTCCCGGGCGTAGCTGCGTGCAAGCGGCGGTAACGTCATTTACTCACTGTGCTGCATTCCTCCATGCTATCGCAGTTCCCTCGCGCCCGCTACCACGTGCTGCTGTGCATGCTGTGCAGGCTGGCGCAGGTAAGCCTAAGCATGGTTGGGGCGTGTGTCCGAGATTGCATCGCGGCAATCTTGGATGTCCTGCGGCGCACACGGCAGAGGCTCAGGTCGCTCAGCTCAGCACAGATATGAGGGATAAATGCGATGATGAGCGGTTTTGCATGCGGTGATGGGAAACATCTCCCATTACGAGCGCCCGCGAATGCTACCGAAAGCTCATGCGGCTGGGCATCTCGGAGATTGCATCTGCGACGTAGCAACTTTGGTTGGCCGCAAGATGCCCAAGCTGGCGCAGCAGCTATCATCGGCCCACGCATCATGTGCGTCATGGTGTCGTTAAGCACGGGACCGGCGGCGACATAGAAACTACACAAACTATGCGCACCAAAGACAGCTGCGCCGCTAGTTAGTTTTTTCGCCAGTGACCGTTCGACAGCGCCCGAACCATGCGGGAAGTTACGGTGTAATTTGTTCGCACACGATTCTAACACGCATGCGATTTTTGGACCCGTTTTATCGGAAAAAAGGTGCGCGTTAGATCCAGAGTGTTGAACCGAAAAAGATACGCGTTCGGGTTCAATGCACACCACTTCTCTCCAGTTCAGTTCCGGTTCAAAGTGTTGCGAACCGGTTCACGAACCGGTTCACAATACTGAAATTGTTCACAAACTAGTTCAGAACGAGAAACTTCACATTTGACTTTGAGAGTGCTGTTTATGCTAGCCTGAAACACTACAAACAGCAATGATCAAGCGGCGGCATTCGGAAGTTCACCAGGACTGCAATTCACAGACACACAAAGCAAAAAAAATGTCGTACTAGAGTGCTCCATAATAGAAAATTCCTGAAAATATCTTATAATGCTAGAAATTTAAAGCAGCCGGACTATGGCAAGGACAACTCACGTAGTCGAACCTTTAGGGTCGACCTGTCCCTACTGGATTTGTATGATAACTTTCCATTTAATTCTATCTTCGCTTCTGATTCTAAGTTGCACCACACACTCGGCACATACTCATGTTTTTTCAAGCAGTGGAAGGGCCCGTTAGCACATTGGAAACAGCCAGCGATGGTTTCGCATAAAGCGGCAGAGCTTTTTGAAAATAGCTAGAGAAGGCACAGTGATAAACATGGCCCTATTATGAGCACTGTGTCAAATGGCAAGCCTTTGCGGACCTCCGACACATCCATCCTTTAAGGTCTCTGTTACACGTCATTTTTTTTCCTCGTCTATTGCTTGTTATAAAGAAGTCGACAAATGGGCTAGTGGGTAAAGGTTCATAATGAAAAGGCGCTACAAAATTAAAATGAAACACACTCGAACGAAGCACACAAACACAAATGCCATACTCTCTCTCAACTAAACTCTATTCACAACAACACGGATTTCATGTGTCGAGGTGAATGAATTTATACGAATGTTCGAAGGGTTCAGTTTTTGAGGTGTTTCAGGTAACAGTGTTAGGAAAAACGATCATTCAATACCAAGTAAAATGAAATCAAATTGAAATGTTTCGTAGAGTCTGCTAGCCGCAAGACAAACACCCTACATAACTATGCGCACCATGACAGGATTTTATCTGGAGATTCACTTTGAAATTGGTGATAAAGGGGCAGTTATATGGCATAAATGCGTGTATTGCGGAGTACATTTCGTTGAGGAGACCTGCAATTCTTAGTGGATGCAAACATGCAGAGAATAGCGACAAAATAATTAGTTTTGTCTAAATTGACAAAGAGAATTGATCAGTTTCATAAAAGGAAGACTTCCTCGGCCACAAATTTCTTAAATCAGTTGCATAATGGGGAAACTTCCTCAGTGCTCAAATATCGCACAGTTACAAAGCAAGGCTGGCACTATCCGTTCGCCTTGTTTGTTAGTACACACACCTTCACCGCTTGCCGGTTTAAACATCACAGTTCTTACTAAGTCTATTTTCGCAAGTTTATTAGAAAATGGTTTTATTAGCTAAGCAGGAGCTTCAATTTGTGGTGAAAACAGTATGTTTTTGTGCTACATCCCAGCGAGCTGAACTATGCCTGCTTTCACAGACGATTCCGAAGAGTTGTTATGCACTGAAGGGAAGAACGCTGTTTTCTGTAGCCCTTGTAGCCATCGCGGCCCAAGGTCGTGAAGACAAGAAAATGGATGAGTGTAAAGGCAATGCATGCCGTGCTCCGGAAGTTTTGACCATCTGGGGTTATTTAGGGTGCACTGGCATTGGAAAGTACACAGTCCTTAGAATTTCGCCGTTATCAAAATGTGATCGTGCAGCTAGACTTTCAGTCGTGTCTTTCGGGTACAGTTTCAAGCACCACTAGACCACTGCGGCAGAACAAGAAGAGACAACCGCAAGAAAAGAATCAATCTAATAAGTAAACTGTTAAAGGACAACAGACAAAAAGGACGGAATCAATCGCAGCGACATGTATACATCACGCGCAGCATTTATAGGGGCCCCGCCACTGAAAGCCGTGGCGGCTGTCGGAACCAATTGCAGGCCTCGTTCCGGATACGCCGCATGGCTGTGGTTGTCATGTCTGGCCACTCCTAGCACAATCGTAAGATCATCAACCGGCAACCATGAATGCTTGCTCGTAACGCTACCTATAAAGCGGTATATAAAGGAGCTCCAAGACATAGACTTTATCTCTGCGGGGCATTTCCCACACTGTGTACTCTATCTAAACAATGTGTAGTATCAGTTCTTTGTTTGCTAAATGCTAGGCTGCTTTTTCATTACCCCGCTGTAATGCAACAGAACACAGCACTGGCGATGAGGATGGGATAAATGAAGCAATGGAATCCAGCGACTCAGCATCAGCGAACAACCGTGATCCAGAAAGGAAGGCCTCAAGCAGGAGATTGAACATCCCCCCGGCAAGAGATAGCATGAGCCATGTGGGACACCTAGAGCTGTTCGACGAGTCGACAAACGACTAGCCATCGTACGAAGAACGACTTACCTCGTACTTGCAAGTAAACCAAGTCGTCGAGAAGGATAAGGTACATGCTTTTCTGTGAACCTTATCGATACCAAGACCTACGCTCTACTGAAGTCACTGTCAGCACTGGAGCTACCGTCGACCAGAACGTTCGATGAACTTAAGAGCTTGCTGAAAAGTCACTTGGCGAAAGGGAAAAATTCTACACGCGGTCAGTGAGACCATTGCTGAAGACAGTGAGAGCATTGCTGAATTTGTCGCTGAACCGCGGAACTTGGTGCAAACGTGTGATTTTGAAACATTCTTTGACCAGGCATTGTGTGATCGTTTCATGTGCAACCTCAAGCACGAAGATATCTAATGTGTCCCTTTCCTAGAAGGAAAACGGCAGACATTCCAATGCGCAGCCAAAAAAGCGCTCGCCATGGAGGCAGCACCCAAGAGCACCACCGCCGCTCACGCACCAGAAGGAGGGATATCCAATGTACACAAGGTCCTAGCAAACAGAGGAGTGCCGGCGCCGCCTGAGGTGTCGAGAACACCTATAAGCACAACACAGCCAAGAGCGTGTCATGTCGACTGCAAGATGTTTTAGCTATTGCTCCCTGAGTCATGCGAGCAGGGCCTGCCCGCACATAAAAGATACAAGTTTCAAGTGCCAAAAGAAAGGGCACATTCAGCAAGCTTGCTGCAGCGCTGCACAGAACAAAGGCAAATTTCGGAGAAAAGTGAAAATGCTCGTGAAAGTGGACAGCGACGGCGTTGTCAGTATGAGTGCCGTAAAGAGTCGTGACCACAACCCAATTACCCTTGAAGTGACAGTGAACAAAAAGCCGCTTTTAATGGAACTAGACACCGGTGCCACGGTGTCCGTCATTCTACTGCCGCAGTTCAAGAAGCATATGCATGGCAATAAGAAGCTATCACCGACTTCACTGAAACTCCGCACGTACACGGGAACACTCGTAGTGCCAAAAGGTGTGGCTGACGTCCAGGTCCAATACGATGATCCAGTTGAGACTCTGTACGTTGTAGATGGAAGCGGACCTGCCCTTTTCAGTCGAGACTGGCTTCGAGCTAACTGTCTGAATTGGAAAAGCATCTTGTCTTTAAACAAGCTGGATCCTGCTAACCGTTCTCAAACCCACGACAAGGTCATGTTGGAAGCATTATCGCAGAGGTACGGAGGTCTTTTCAAGGACGAACTTGGAACTATCTCAAGCAAGCGCACAGAACTGTTCCTGCGAGAAGACGTGCCCCTGAAGTTTCTAAAGGCAAGAAGCATACCGTTTACTCTTCAACCAGCTGTTGAAGCCGAACTACAAAAACTACAAATGCCTGTCACTATGAGCGAGTTCGCGACACCAGTGGTACCAGTAGTGAAGAAGGACAGCGGGCTTGTGCGGTGATTACAAGACAACCGTCAATCGTTGCCTCGACACGGACCGGTACCCCATTCCAAGAATCGAAGATCTACTTGCCGCTCTTGCAGGAGGTCAGCAGTTTTCAAAAATTGACCTGAATAGGGCCTATCAGAAAGTGTTGATGGTGGATGATTCCAAGAAATACCTCACGCTGAACACCCAGAAGGGACTGTAGACGGTGAACCGCTTGTCATTCGATGTGTCTTCTGCGCCAGGTATTTTTCAGCACATTATGGACACAATGCTGAAGTGCTTGAAAGGAGTGAGTTGTTGCCTGGATGATACTCTTATTACTGGTAAAACGAAAAAAGAGCACCTTCCAAACCTCGAGGCTGTTCTAAAGCACCTGTTATGACGTGGCGTCAGAGTGCGGCAGAACAAATGCTCCTTTTTCCTAGAAAAACTTCATTACCTTGGACACAATTTCCCCAACGGTATCCAGACTTCACCTGAGAAGACAGCTGCTCTCATGGAAGCCCCTGAACCAACCAACAAGTCCTTCTTAGGCATTGTGAGCTATTATGTAAAGTTTGTGCCAGACCTGTCTACTCTCGCGCACCCATTCTACAAGCTGCTGAAACAAGGCGTACCTTGGTGCTGGGATGAGACCTGCTGCAGTTTCTAGTCGGCTGTACCTGACTTGCACTTGCGTAGCATAGCGCAGTTACGAATTCACAAGCGTGCACACGCAAACACCGCACGAACGACACAAGACGAGGAAAAACAAACAGGCAGGGAGCGCGTGCATTTGCTAGCAGACTAACCGGAAGTTGAAGTTCTCCTTCTACCAATCAGTGGAGACCAGACTCTTGTGACGTCACAAACCACAATGTCGTCGCAGCTAACTTCGGTATGCCAGAAATGGCCGGCGAGGCACACGGGATTGTTTTTCGAGTTTGTGGCGCGGCCGCGGCGCGTAGCACTGCCGAATTTGACAACGTTCATCATGGCGCCATTCTCAACTCGATGCGCGTGTTAACTGGAAATGTTCAAAAAAATGTCGAAGGTGGTTTAGGGGCCCTTTAACCCCCGCACAAGTGTCATTCTTGAACGTTATGGTCTTGTCAGGAATAATTTGAAATACAGAGCAGTCTTGTCGGCATTAAAAACGTCACTAAGGCCGTAGCCGGCAAGGTGTTCCCTCAGCTGTCCTGAGACCCACTTATCACACATGGCTTTATCAACGTCCGCTTTTTCACCACACGCATTCTTGAAAGTTAAGCCGTGATGCATTTTAAAACGCCAGAACCACCCTTCAGATGCTGCAAAATCATCTATGTCCATCCATGTGGCGAAATCCACGGCCTTTGCTGTAACAATAGGTCCGCTTAAGGGAACGTTCCGGCTTTGCACTCAGCAGGGCTTTTTCAAGTTTGGGGTGAGCCGAAGTACACAGCCTTTTTCGTGTTGGCTCCATGCCTTCCTTTTCATATGCACCCACGATGACGTCCTTATTCTTGATGTATGTTGACAATGTGGCTCTTCTTTATGCCACGCTTCTTCACAATCTCAGTCTTAGACATGAGCTCTTGCTCGACTTCTTCCAAAATTTTCGCCTTTGTCCTAAGGTCCTTCGATATGCTGTACTTCCCTCAACTTGCATTGACGAATGAGGGTGAAGCTGAAGAGGCGGAAGCATGGTCAATGCAATGTAACAGAAATGAGGCAGCTACTGAACATGACTGAACAACAGTGCTATGTAATGCTGGCGCCGACCGGGGCCGCATTCTGCGACGGTCACTTCCGGCCATCACCTCTGCCGTCAAGCGTGCCCTGATTGGCTGTTTTATAAGTGCGTCATGCAAAGGCGATGGTGTATGGCGTGGCCTCAGCTGCGCAGACACACTTCCTCTCATCGCCGCAGCAATGCACGAGTCAAAATGCAGGTGCAGCATGGGAGGGTTGCTTGTCTGTCTGCTTCACATGCACTGATTGGTCCCGTGCTCCTACCACCGGTCTCTCTTGCAGCGTGATTGCAGGCCAGCGGAGACGCCACTGCACATGTGCGGCATAGCTCAGTCCACAACTGCTTTGCTTGCCCGTAGCTGCTGAGTTTACCCTCTTTCCTCGCGCGCATTGCAGAAGGAGAAGGACGGCACCGGGCGCCCTTGCAGGTGCGCGAGGCATGATTTCTGCCAGCTGATGGCACCTTCTAATGCCCGCAGAGCGAGCAGATGGGTATGGGTTTGCGACGCTACAGCAGCTGATGCATCAACCTTTGGCAATCGGCTTGGGATTTCACGAAACGTAGTCTTAGCGGATGGGCAATCTCGTTTGAATTAACTGTGGCGTGTGTTTCAGGTTCGAATTAAAGAGAGTTTTTCCCCATTCAAATACATGTAACTTTGCCGGGAACAACGGGCCAGTTCGAATTCCGCGAGAGCAACAAATAATTGGACTGACTACCGTTCAATATGCTGGCTTCAGGACGGGCTGCCAGTTATTCGCTCCCAATTTAAACGGACACTAAAGTGAAAAACAATTTTTCTAGTATTAGTAGGTTGGCTTTTCTCAATACCAAAAATACCAATCTTGCAAGGAGAAGACCCCCGGTAAACTAGAAAATGCGCAAAAAGAAAATTCGGGTAGCAATGCTGTTTTGAAGTTCTAGCACTAACATGTGTAACATCACAGATCTTGTACAGTGTCTGCTAAGGCCCACACAGCTATATATTGGTAAGAAAGACATCCATTGTGCTCTAAGGAAGCCAGAGACTTAAGGGGGGACGTGGCAATGAAAACTATCTTTGTTATTTATGGGTATAAACTGATGAACTTTGGCACACTGATGTAGTTTGTTATGCTGATATATGAAATGAAATCAGTTTTAAGCTACATGTTATAGTTTTTGAGTTGCATCACCTTATAGACCATTGCAGTCACCCCCTAATTAATCGGTCAATTAGACAATATTTCAGTACCAGTTTTACTTAAGCATATACACTAAGGCCCACTGTGTGCCGTAAAGCTGTTCGTTGATTTTTTTTTATGTCCAAATGAGTACAGAAAAAATTTTTGAAATGTCCTCGACATATTTTCTTACTAACAACTTTCGCAAAAATACAATTATAAAAGTTTGTGTGACATGCTGGTATAAATAAATAGCTTTACGGCGCTCACCAAAGTTTCAGGATCTAAGTGAAAAAAACATAATGAATTTAGCTTAATTAGTTATGAAATGGCACTGGGATGACTGACAGCAACTGCTCAAAAAATGGAAGCTGAGAAAACAGAGCTCAAAGTTTTATTTCATGAAAACTGTTAAATACTAACTCTGAGCAGCTAAAGTCTTTCTCGCTCTTGCAGGTTTTATTTTTTGTTGGAGAAACACAGTGGTGTGGCTATCCTCAGGTTCGATTGCTCCTTTTTACGTCAACACCAAGGTGGCGGCACTTTTGGAAGCCCGATTTTCGTGCGATTGTGGATGACAACACATAGATAAAGTGGCAATTTCTGCATTACTACCACGTGTTTCATTATAATATTCCACCACAAGGTAAAAGAAGGTTCAAGGATCACGAAAAAAAAAAATAGAAAAATGGAGAATTTTGATCAAATTTAGCATTCCCATTGCCACGTCCCCCCTTAACTCAGAGAGCTTCAGAACATCTGAGAATACGAAAAAAAGAAATTGATTTTCTGATATCATGAGGCCAAAGTTCCGTGCGAATTTCAACACTAGAACTTTGACATTCGCTTGCCCTTTTTATATCGCACATAAAATGGCGAAATTATGGCAATCGAGTTTTCGAAATATAAGTTATTATTCTAAACCACCTCACCTTTTCATTTTTGTGTCCCTTTAAAGCTTGGACTGCACACGACACTTGTTATTGACAAGCTTGAAAAGGAGAGCGCTAATCTCTCACCACTGCAGGTGTACATATGCATAAAATGAAGTGGAGTGAATTGCTGTGAAAGTTCAGAATATTAGAGATTGGAATATAGCCATGTTAAAAGGACTGCTTGAGCAGGAACTCACTTTTGGGCTGAATTTATGGTAGCTGTAAAGTGCCGTTTCCAAAAGGCAGAAAGGAAGCAGTATTGTCTGCAAGAAAAGAAAAAAAGAACATAAATGCAATGTTAACATAAGGACAATATAAATTAATACAAGGACAATATAAATTATATATATAACACAAGGACAATATAGTACAAGGACAATATAAATTAGATACAGTAAGCAATTCACTTATTTTTATTATTACCATATTTGCTCGATTCTACCGCACCCTCGATTGTAATGCGCACCCGTTTCTCGTGACCTGAAAAAATAAAAGTCCTTGGTAATCAAACTTCTCACATTCATAAAACCAAATGCTGCACTCTCGTAATGAATGCACTCGCATAATAAACACACCGCTAACTTTGAACCCCTGCAGTCCCGCGAACGGCTGCGCAGTGGCTTTCCCACTTCACTTGATCCGCGGCGTCTCGAAGACGTTCAGCGCACCGTTTCATTACTCCTGCGTCCCGATAAAACTGTTGCACGTTGCCAGGCATAGCCGTGTGCAAGCAGTGGTAACATCATTTACTCGCAGTGCTGCATTCCTCTGTGCTATGCCATCGCAGTTCCCTCATGCCCGCTGCCGTAGCTAAGCCTAAGCATGGTCGTGGCGTGGTCTCTGAGATTGCTGCGATGCAATCTTGGATGTCATCTAGCACGCACAACTGATAGGCTCAGGCTCAGCACAGATATGAAGGACAAATGCAGTCATGAGCCGTTTCGCGTGCGGCGATTGGAAACATCTATTCTCCCGTTACGGCCACCCGCGAACGATACAGAAAGCTGCTGCAGCTGGGCGTCTCAGAGATTGCATCAATGACGTAGCGACTTCAGTTGGCCGCAAGACGGCCAGGCCGGCGCGGCGGGTATCACTGGCCTACACATCATGTGCACCGTGGCGTCGTTACGCGGGGTACCGGCGGCGACACAGAAACTACACAAACTATGTGCGCCAAAGACCGCTGCACCGCCAATTCGTTTTTTCGGCAGTGACCGTTCAACAGCGCTAGAAGCGCGTAGGAGGCGGCCATTTTGATGCTGACGACGATATGGTAACGGTGTTGTTCGTTTCGCACTCGATCCTAACGCGCATAATATTTTTAGACCTGTTTTATAGGTAAAAAAGTGCGTGTTAGATTCGAGTAAATACGGTATATATCACATAAAATATGTATAGGCATTACATATTACCTTAAAAGGTCCTCGAAATATCTTTCTGACATTGTGCAATTGATTAGGCTATGGCATTATTGAATCATTCACACCTAAATTAAATGAAGCACCTTGCACTAAGGCTCAGAACTAAGCGCTTGTTTGTGTCGCTTTCCTCCTTACCACTTCTTATCACCGCTTCAGTTCTTGTCTATCAGGATTGCTTGCAAGATACCAGCCTCATTGGCAACATCTCCTTCCTGAAAGATTGCATATCTTGCAAGATAAGTGACAAGCTGTTGCGTTTAGTACTAGCACTTCCACAGCCATGCATGCCTGTCACCTGACATACAGCAATAACGAAATTACCAACTCAGACCCTGACGCCCGGCATAAGCGACGCGAGATACTGAACTATGCTGGTTATGTTCTCAGCCTCCCTCTGCTCTGGTGGTGAGGGGGTGTGCATTCAGAACCCCCTTTCCCCCAAATGTGGCCACGAAAAAGGCGCTGCTCCATGTCAGTGACCACTCTGTCACATGACCGGCAATTTGGAAGATGCATTTACAAAAACAGCATGCAACTTATGCTTTTACCGCTGGCACAAACAGAAGCTTCAATTTACTGGGTCAGTCTTCTTTTATGGCCACAGTGAAACTTCATTTTTTGAGGATTAACATACTTTGTTGTATGGAGGTAAAAAATACACGGTGCTCAATGGACTTGAGCTTGTGAAGAGCCATATTTGTTATGCCAAGGATTTTATTATACTGAGGTTTAACTGTACCTTCTGCGACCACACAACAGCACCACGAACTCTAGCAATCAATCGTGCAGCTACAATGGAGGAGCACCTCACTACTGTTCACTGTGCCTGGCAAAGACTACGAAATGCTCTAAGTGCAGCACGTGAGGACGCTACGCTAGTGTATGCCAAAAAGTTCCCCCAAGAGACATCCCAACGCTTGAGCAATGAACCTCAGCGATGTTTCTTGGTGCTGTAATTCACAGAGCTGACGCTCAGCATGACAAAAGGCTTGTCGAAGTCGAAAACAGCTTTCTACTCTCCACAGCTCTACATCGGTGCTCAAGTCTCTATTGTCCTGGTTACCTTTGTTGCAATTCTGAAATACCACCAGCCAACAAGGAAAGCCCTCTCAGGTCTGAGTGGCAACACACTTTAGGTAGTTGGAAAATATTATGCGAGAATCACGTTAAAATAAAAAAAAAAAAGCTGGACTGAGTCATCTACATTGTGCAGCAGATGAAACGTCTGCTCCTTGGATTATCTACTGTCGAAACCTTGGGACTTGTCAGGTTTCTGTGCGCTGCAAAACGCATTGAACAATGACATCCCCAACCTATCAACACACTGGGACTACTGCCAGGTGCGTACACTATCTGCCTCAACCATACAGATGTACCAATACCAAAAGTAGTTGAACTGGAAGCATGCAAAAGTCATGGTGCATAGTGGGTGTCACTTTATTCAAACGGGGAAACAGTGATGTGATTGGCCGAAACCATTTTGGAACAGCTTTTGGAGCAGCTAAAAGCTCATTGTCGAGTGGAAAACTTGGCTTGGCAAGAAGAGAGAGAGAGAAAAAAAATACAACTAAGGAGGATGCCTTTATAAGAGCCCTGCCATGGTGGTCTACCGGCTATGGCACTTACAATCGACTGTAGGTGCCATGGCACCTACAATCGAAACCAAGCCGTTTTTTTTTCTTTTTTCTATTGACTTGCAATTTGGAGGGGGGTTGACCTACACTTGGATAGACTTACAATTGTGCAATATGGTAGTTTAGGTACACCAGTACTAATTGTTGAGGCTCACCTGTGGGCCACCCAGAGAAGCAGCACCCATAGCCAGCCAGAGCCGTGTGCATGTAGCCACCAGTCCCAGCAACCAGGCTCTCACGAGGCTTGGGCCGCAGGGGCCCAACAGCTCTAAAAGCCAGCCTAACGTCCCTTCATCTGCACCTAGGGTGTCCGACCGGCACCGGGCGTAGGATCTTGATTCTGTATCCGACACTTTCTTGGGGAACGAATACGAAGCCGACCGCTGCGAGCATGCTAGTCGTGGTGCTCCATTTGCTGCTGCTGTTTCATCCAAAGAGCGCGTGCGTGTTTCTGACAGCCGAGAGCCACTTACAGTGCTGACACCAACAGTTCCAGAGACGTCTTCAGACAAGAACTGTGACGCTGCCTGCATAGTGACAAATTGCTAGGGTTGCTACCACAACACAAGCAATCCTGTGCATTGCAGCATCAGCCATGATATTAAAGGTGGCACACACCTTGCATTCGCAAAGTATCAATACAACATATACTCTTACTCGTAGAATTTGCACACTTTTTCTCATTTTATGGCTTCGAAACAGTTGTGAGTGAATTCTGCAGAGATTTTCTACAAGGACATCGTCAGAAACATTTCTCAGAGTCACTGCATACAAGATCTCCAGTTTACCCTCATTCTAACCAGAAAATATCCTAGTTATAAGAGCCAGATTGGCTGAATGAGGGTGCCAGCAGAGACAATAAGCCTCAATAAGCTCACACATCAACAAATCAATAAACCCCAGGGCAATCAACACTGGGAACAGCAGGAACATGGCATGACTATACATTAACCTCTGCATTCATAAATGCTCCATTCCTTACACATAAAGGCAGATTTTGTAACAAGTTTAAAAAAAAGGTAAAAAGGCCCTTCAAAAACACTCTTTACGACATATTAAGTTCAACTTGTGAGAGGCTTCGTCATCTGTTAAGTATGTTGCATGGGATTGAGGCTATGCACATTTTGTGTACGTTCTCCTTTGCAAGCATGCGTGCAGCTGTGCAAGAGAGCGAGAAGGAAGCAAGGTGCACCTTGTTTGAGGATGACCATGTGTGCGTAGCTGCTGCGAGTACATACGTGTAGGACACTGTGGTGTGCCCTTCTCACTTAAAAGTACATGAAAGAGAAGTGAGTGTGTGACGACTGACAAAACTGGAGCAACTAACAGGCCATGAGAAACAAGCGAACTTAGCAGATGAGCATGAACTGAATGTTCTGTGAATATTGACATGCGCGGTTGTTTTGGTTTGTTTACGGGAACACAGTTATCACTTTCCTGCGACATGTGTGCTTGTTTTGGTTTGATGCATGTTTGTTTTGGTTATCACTGTCTGTAACACGCAGTGCAGGTCGCGCTTATCTTGCGTGTCGCTTCGGGAACTGAGTTGACCGTTCTAGAAACTTTGCATGCCTGATGCACACATTTGAGCGCCTTCCAGAATCTCAGAGATAATGTGAGAATGCATTATGATGTGTGTGTAAAAGCCGATGCATTTTGCCGCTTGTCAGTTTTTCCGTCGACCGACAACTGTTCACGCCGCTATCACTTTGCAGTGCGATTTGCTTTGTTTTGCTGGGCACAAGTTCGCCCAATAAACAGCTCTCCTGACATCATCTCGCGTTCTGCAGCGTCCTTCATCGTCACGACATGACATCTGGTGGAGGTGCTTCATGATCCATGCACCATACGCCCCTGAGTTGTGAGCCAAACCCCGGCCAACACGAGGACGACTCCAACCCAACCCTTCAAGCTAGCTGCAGCCAGCAAGGTGTACCGCCAGAATACCAACCACTTCCCGACAAGTACAAGAAGACAAGCGCTACGATGAAAACAGCATCCATGATGACAGTAGCAGGGTCTCCGGCAACCGTGGTTATGCAGCAACCTGAAGAGCTGCCTACATTCCGCAGATGGTCATACGAATACCCGGAAAGCTGGCTTGACACCTACGACCACGTTGCAGCCTTTTACAAGTGGGATGTCGAATATAAGCTGCATCATGTTTACTTCTACTTAGAAGCATCTGGTTTGAAAACCTAGAGTCTACGCCTCGAACCTGGGACATCTTTCATGCAGTTTTATTGGAAACTTTCACAAGCGTCGTATGCAAGAAAAGAGCTGCATCACTGCTTGACTTGGGTGCAGCTCCCGAATGAAAACATCACAATCTTTACAGAGGAGATGACACGAATTTTCCTCCACACCGACACCAACATGTCTGAGGAGAAGGCTCGCCTGCTCATGCGAGGAGTGAAGCAGGAGCTTTCCGCCGGACTAATAAGGAACCCACTGAAGACGGCCCAAGAGTTCCTCTCTGGGGCAACGACCATTGAAAATACTCTTGAAATGCGCACCTGCCAATACAATCGGTGCTTGTTCCGAGGAGTAGGAGACGTACAAGGACTTGGCTCGATGAGCTGCGTGAGACCATAAGGGCTACTGTTCATGAGGAACTGCACCGGATGTTCCCATCGTCTAAGCCCCAAGTAGCCTCCCTTGATGACGTTCGTGCGGAAGTACAGCAGTCGCTGCCTGTTCCCAAACCGGCGCAATCCCAACCGGACGCAATGACCTACGCCGCTGCTGCATGACGAGCTGCCACCACTCTTCGCACTCGCCAGGCACTTTCGCCTTTGCACTTTCGTCACCTGCCACCGCCGCCACCTCCGCCGCCATCCCGCTCGCCAGTAATACAGCGCTGTGCACTGAGGAAAATTGACTATGGTGTGCCCCCAACCACCACCGCTCTGCTACCACTTCGGAGAAGTCGGTCATACGTACCGCTATTGCCAGTACCATGATATGGGGCTGCGCAGCTTCGCCATAAACGCATTGCATTCGCGTCCAGGTGAATGACCTCGCAACACCGCCGACTACATCGCCGGAGCACAGTGGCAACAACAACGACCATCCTGTTCACCTTCTCCCAGCCGCTACATCTCGCTGGATTGCCATCAGTACACCGGCCCAACACAGGGCCGATCTTCCCAGTCCCTATCCGAGAAACCAAAGGCAGCAACTGATGGAGGTGCGGTCGCTGCACGATGCAATGCCGAGGATCCTCTGCCGCCGCCCCCACCGACCACGACGCACGAATCCTCCCGATGTAGTCTCAGCAGGCTGCCTGGCACGAAAATGCTTCGCCGCCGAAAGATTTTCCGATGCGACGTAGCTGCAGCGGAGCAAGCCAAGGCAGCCGTGATCCGACACCCCAACCTAACCGCAACGTCAGACGATGAACCACTGACCTTGACGTAACTGCTGACGGCCACAGCATCACCATCTAAGTCGACACCGGAGCCGACTACTATGCCATCAGTAGTCTTTTTGCCGCCAAGTTGAAGAAAGTAAGGACTTCCTGGGAAGGACCAGATATCTGAACAGCAGGGGGCCACCTTACAACACTGACTGAAATTTGCACGGCAAGGGTCACGAGTGACAGCCAGACCTATTCGGTGAGTTTTGTGGTACCAAAGCAATGCTCGAGAGACGTCATCTTAGGCATGGGTTTCCTGGACCTGGATCAACATAAGATACAGGTCAATAATGCTTTCCAAGGATAATGCAACGCCGCCAGGTAGCGACGTAGCTTACCATGCCTTGAATGTGACGGAAGCGCAGGTAACCGTTCAGCCGCTGTCCAGTGTCATCATTTCCATCGGCACCAAAATACCTAACGACTTACAAGGCGTCATCAAGGGCAACCCGCACTTGCTCGTAATCCGTCAGATGTGCGTAGCAAGAGGCACAGCCACGCTGCATAACAACAACGCCAAGGTAATGGCGACAAACTTCAGCAACGAATACAGGCACCTGAATGAGGGTACAATGGTCGCACACATAGATGAATCTGTGGAAGTTAGCAATGCCTTTGCCCTGACGGATTTTTGGGGACCCACAACGACGACCGCAATGTCTGTCTGTACCCACTTTCGACATCAATCAAGGTCTTTCCAGGCACTAAAAAGAAAAGCTCAAGGCGTTATTCCAGCAATACAGGGACTGCTTCTCGCCATCATCGAGGCTTCATCAGACCACTCTAGCCAAACATAGCATCAGAACATACGAATATGCCCGTCCTCTATGTCAGAGCCCCTTCTGAGTTTCGGCATGGGAACGCAAGGCCATCAAGCAACAAGTCGACGAAATGCTGCATGACGACATCATCCAGCCGTCCACGAGTCCATCGGCGTCACCCGTGGCGTTAGTGAAGAAGGATGGAACCCTACATTTTGCGTTGACTACCGTCGGCTGAACAACATCATGAAGACGTGTATCCCCTCCCTAGGATAGACGATGCCTTGGATTGACTCTACAAAGCAAAGTATTTTTTGTCGGTGGACCTCAAAACCGGCCACTGGTAAATCGAAGTCGACGAGCCAGACTGAGAGAAGACTGCTTTCATAACACCAGATGAGCTGTTCAAGTTTAAGATAACGCGCTTTCGTCTTTGCTCAGCACCTACGACATTCCTACAGGTTATGGACACAGTATGGCAGGCTTGAAGTGGCAGACGTGCCTCGTCTATTTGGATGACGTCGATGTATTTGCTCACTATGCCTGACCTAGCTACTGTCGCCAAGTTTTCCTGATGTATGTGAAAACATCTCAAGTTGTTTCCGATGCGCTAGTGGGCCCTTCCACAGCATCTAAAAACTTGTGTGTCATATGTGCGATGCAGCATAGGATTGGAAACGAAGATGGAATTAAATGGAAAATTACTAAATGCAAGTTCTGTAGGCCCGTGCCCTAAAGGCTTCGAGTATGTGAGTTGTCCTTGCCATTTTCCAGCGGGCTTAAATTTCTAGTGTTATATGACACTGCCCAGAAACACCCGGTATATATGTGTGCAGTCAACAAAAATAAAAAAAAAAAATTTAAGATACTTTTGAACTTGCAGCTCATTTTAGTTTTTTGATGATTACCTCCTTGATATCTACTGTATAATATTTATCCTAGTTGATTGCATAGCTCCAACCTTTAGCTACACAAATGCCAATGCTTTACTGAATCAGTTGATTATCATGGCTGGCGTGACTACCACTTTTAACACATTTTTTTCCAGATTACCTGCGAATAAATAAATACCGAATATTTTGCACTCTAAATGGCTCGGTAAGTTAAATTAATATGCTTGTTCGAAAGAAAAGGTTACTTCAACCTTGGCTCCTCATTAAAAAAATTTCTTTTAATGGCCTACCAACTTTCAAATAACAATCTGAAATAGCTAAGTAAAACATGAAATATCACCAACATGAACACACATGTGCAGTTTAAGAATGTGTGGTAGCCCACCATGCTGAAAAGCAAAAAGGAGTACGGCACTGCATGTGTTCGAAAAGGTCCAATAGGAAGCGCAATAAATAGTTTCGAAAGCAGTATCCAATATCATAGCTCAATGCATGCAAAATTTGAAAGCCCAGTGTTTGTTTCAATTACAGTAAAAGTCCATTAATTCAACACCAATGGGATCGTAAAAAATTGTCGAATTATCAAATGATCACACAAAAACACAAAATTTTCCCCAGCATGACACCTTTATTTGCCAAAGAAGTTTGTTATCTTCGTCAGTTTTTTCGGGTTAATTTGAGTGGTGACAATAGCTCTAGTAGCTGTCAGATGCTCTGTGTTAAAGCACAGTGCACAATTTGTTCACAAAAGTCCTCCAGCATGGACAATGCTTCTGCAGCTTCTTTTACCGTGCATTTCATAGTTGGCGTAGTTGGTCACAATCATCACCTTCCGACAAAACGTCGTTTTCAGTGCCTATCAAGTCCTGAATTATTTCTTCCTCAGTCAGCTGCCCGGCAATGGTGACACCTTCATCGATGAATATGAAGTCGGTAAGTAGCACAGGAGGAGGCGAGACGTCATCGAAACAGGTTTCACCTTCTGTGGTCATCTTCTAGCCAATATATACCCGTTTCACATGATGCTGATGACCATGCGGTTCGCCTATGCGCTTTTTTCTTTTTTAGATGCGAACCAGCTTGTGGTCGGGGCTATGTCCCTCCCTCCAACTGCCGTGTGGCGTCCACACCTGCACGGTGCATGCACATCCGCCTCCCCTTCCTCTCCTTGTCTCATCTCCTCTCCTCTCGGCATTCCTCCTCTCCTCTCCGAATGGCGTGTTGACTATGGAAACACTCTTTCTTTGATGAACACTTTACCAGCTCACAAAGAACGAGAATGTGCCCTCGCCCGCGAGAGACAACGCTGATGCAGGCAGCGTCTGCTAGCGTCGAACCGATGCAAACGCGGTGTGCACCCCCCGTGCTGCTTCGTATCGCCTCATGGTCCCCTTTAGCGGGAGATGGTGTTTTTTTTTCTCTGTACGGTAGCGTTAGTCTCGGCAGTTTCCTTTTTCTTTTCTTTTTTTTCTCTTTTTTGCTCTCTTTGTTTCGAATGGGCGAGCTCGCAGGCTGCGATGCTAGGTCAAATTAACTGATGCGTGCTAAAATCCAAATTAACAAAAGTTCCGCTCCATAGACTTCTGTATATAATTGTAGGAACCACGCATGCAGGTCGAATTAACAGGCTTTTCAAATTAACTGGGGTCAAATTAACAAGCTCTCACTGTATTTACTATGTGTTGCGTAGTAAAACGTCCTCACTGTTTTCTTCCTTAACTCTTTGTGGGACAGTGGGATACATATGTCCCACTTGTTCTTCCTCACAAAGAGCTCAGACTTCGGTGACCCATTGCAGTCAGTAAGGCACGGGTTTTCTGATACCTAACATAAATGTTTAGGAATGCTAGAAAAGATAATTCAAACATTTGCGACGTGTTGAACCGATTGTACATTGAGTTGAGATTTGATTTCTTTTGCGTGGTATATTTTGAATTTTCGTCTCATTGCGTGGAAGGCAGCTGAATTTAAAGATATATATAAATTTTCTCTTTTTATGCTCTTTGACAAAGGTAATTCTAGCATGGAACTATTGGTTTTGTTTTTACATCGGAGCAGTATATTGGAAAATATTCGTGTTTCAGTATACTGAAGGAAAAAATGCTGCATTTCATCACTAAGCCTAACTCATAAGAGGCATTCACAGGTATTTTTTTCAGTTCAATATGCACTATTACATCACAACTGAGGCTGTTTTGTGCCACTGGAGGCGCTCAATTTTTTTATTTAATCACTACTACAACTCCTACACCTGTGCCAATGTGACAAAACACTGACAGGCAGGCTATAGCTGAAATTGGGTTTGCTCCTAGAGGTGGGACTACAACGATGAACTAGGTATTTGGAAAACTGAAGAAAGCATGAGTTTAAAATGTTATAAGATATAATCTGACAATCGAGACCTCAACAAACTTATGAAGGTGAAGCAGCAGTTCAAAATGGAATTAGAGCTCGATCAGTTCAATGGCCTCGCATATATGTAATTTCGCTTGCTTCATGGTTGCAATTTCATATATGGGGAGCAAATAATAGAGGGGCTATAGCAGTTTTTTATAAAGAACAAATCAGCAGCAGAAAGTGGACAAAAGAGTCAGTGTATGCGAATATGTCAAGACATATGGACAGACTCAGAGACTGGTCACAGTACAACATTCCTAGGTGCAAATTGCATAGCACAGCTCAAAATTGGGTCCACCAGAAGTTTTTGTGCATAGTTTCTAAAATGGCCTTAAGTACCCCTTGCTGGGGTAATTTTCACCAAAAACACTCATAGAAAGACCATGCATTGGTACACTCATGAGGCAATTGGACAGTGTTGTCCCACTTTTCAGAAAGCACGTCATGGTTCAATAGGACACATACGTCCTACATTTTTTCACTAAACTAATGGGTGTATTTTGACGAAAATAGTTTCATGCTATTTCTGTGTATGTTATTTATGGATTCTAAGATAGTATGTTTGGTTATACTAGTTTGAAAAATATAGCGGAACCCATAAAGGGTCCCACAACCACTCCTAGTGTTGATGGGTGAGGATTTTTGCAATTCATAACAGCAGCGTCACATTTGCTGGATGACTTGCTGATAAAAAACATCTTGATAAACATCTTGATTAAAGGGCAACTCCGGTGATTTTTCAGTGTCCACGGATCTCAATAAAATTTTCAATATATATTCTCCTATGTACTACAATGATATACGCCAAGCCAGGCAGTTGCGAGGTTATCTAGTTTTCCTGGAAATTAATTTTAAATATTTTTAGCGGATTCCCACACAGGCCAGCCTGTTTTTTACGTCATCACCTTCAACACTGTCCACATGAGCAAAACAGCCACACTTCAGCGTTCAAATCATCGCTGTAAAGTTCAGAAGAGCTACATCGTCGGATGACCTCGACACTATCATTTTTCTGGCACTAGCTCCATATTTCTGATTGTGGGAAGGCTGAGATGTCATCAGATACACTGCAAGAAGTGTCTACCAGTTTCGGTTTTGGTTTGAACAAGCCTTAAAGTCGGTTATTTAAAATTATTGATGCGTTTCTGAGCAGATTGAACCAACCTGGCTGCTACAGGACCATCAGTACCATTGGAAAACATCAATATCAGAACATGGTGAAAAAAGTGGCGGAGTTGCCCTTTAATGCAAACTAGTGAAATCACACACACACAATGTGATAAGAACAGTTCTGCAAGAATGAAGGGCTGGGCAGGTGAGCAGTACGACAGCCGCTACAGAGAAAACACACGGTGCAGCCCGCCACATCGTGCCGCTGTCAATGGGAGAGCATCCATTGGCCAAGTTTACAGTTGTGACCGCTGCAGCGTCACTCTTCAGGGACACGTCACAGCACGTTTGCCGGAGCTCAGCCGGAGGCCTGAGCAAGCCAGACAGGTGTCGAGTCGAGATTGGGCTATCTTTTCTTTCTTTGAGTTCTTGATCATTTTTGTCATTGACTATTAAACTGCTTTTTGAATATTTTTGCTTTACCTCCAAGCACTTGTTTCCGGTGCCTCAAGATCGTTGTGAATGAAATGTACACGTGTAAATAGCTTTTTTTCCTTTATTCTTTCTGCAGCCTTTTCCGTGTCCTTTCGCATGCTTCCAGCAATGCACTGCTGCAGACGATTCAGGTGTTCACAGCCTTTGCAGGATAATTACAGCTATTGGTGATAAAGTATTCAATAACAAATTCTATTTTCATTGCAAAGTACACTGCTGGGTGTTGCGTGGCCACTGAGGCGTTCTCCATCTCAGCGGGCAATAATGGATGCAAATACACACAGTAAATGAATGTACCAGCGAAATGGCTTAATCAAGCCATTTCGCTGGTACAGACCCTTGCATTCAATATTTAACAATGCCAGTTACCTAACCAGAACAGGACCAGTACCATTATAATTTTTGCCATGCTTTGTGTATATTGTTACTTGGTACATACATTTAGCCTGTGTCAACATAAATAAGAAAAAAATGAAAAACTTGCACAGAGCAATACTTTGCATGGTGTCAACACTTACATCACCCAGTGAGTAGGATAACCTCGCTTGCTCTCCTAAGCTTGTGCCTCTAGTTTCAGATGACGTCAGGGGTTGTTCCTGCTTTGTTAGTGGTATCTGTGCAGGAATGCTTGCCTCTTTTGGAGCATCTACATATGACACACACACAAAAAAAAGCAGGATTATTCATTACAACCTCTGCTAATAGTGAAACCTTGTTACAAGAGACACTCAAGGGATGGGCAAAACCTGTCTCTTGTACCCAAAAATCTTGAAAACACTAAGAAGTTTGACTATAGCATACTACTTATTAAACACAAGCATCAAAATATGTTTAAAGGGGAACCCAGGCAGTTTTTTTTCTCACCATATTCCAATATTACAGCTTTACAATGGTAATGATAGTCCTGTAGCAGGCACAGCCTGGGTTCAATTTGCTCAGGCGCTCACCAATAATTTTAAATAACCAAGTCAATGATGTTTCAAACTGAAACTGAAACGGGTAGACACTCCGTGCAGCATACACGATGACATCACAGCCACACCACTGTCAGAAATATGGAGCTGGTGTCAGAAAAAAGAAACTGGTGAAGTAATCTGATGATGTATCGAGTTATGTGAGCATTTCTAAACTTGACAGCAAAGATCTGAGCACTGAATGATCAGCCATGTTGCTTTTGGCAGCCTGCTTGCTTAGGTAGGCAGTGGTGCAGGTAGTGACACCAAAAACACAGGGTAACCCACATTAAACGGCATAGTAATCTGCAAAATATTTTTAAAATTCATTTTCAGTAAATCTAAATGACTTGCTCTGACTTGGCATGTACTATTACAGTACCAAGGAGAACATACACCGAAAATTTCATAAGAGGTCAGTAGACATTGAAAAATTGGCAGATTTGCCCTCTAAACACATCTGCAGGAAATTGCCTAGAATGGCTTAAAGAAGTCATTCATACTACTCTGATGCTTAGTGACTGCAGATTGTACTAGCTTCCTTCTAAATTTCTGGAGCCAAAAATTACTTCTTTGCAAGCATGGTGTCAGAGCGCAACAGTGATTACAAAAGTATAATGACAGGAACTTCAGAGCAATATGTAGTTGCAACCATGCGAGGAGTGACATCCACTGGCGAAATAGTACAGAATTTAGCCAAGGGCATGAAAACTGCAATGCATACTGGTCGGTACAACACTGGCCATGTTGTGTGAGGATGTTTGGGTTGTGTCTCTTCTAAATAGTGAAGAATACTACAGGAACCTAAACCTAAAATAGCAGTTGTTAGTAACCATGCCTCTTGTATGTAATGTTAACATGGTGAACATAGGAAAACCAATCAGACCATTTTCAGACGTATAACCGGGTGTCTCTTGTAATGAGATTTTGCTGCACAAAAAAATACTCTCCTACTCAGGATTCCATCAACAGATGTAAAAGCTGAGGAAACAGCACACATTATATACTTAATATTCACTGGTGCAATTGGCACAGCTACACACTGGCACTCTTGAAGGCAAGGCTCAGATTGCCATGTGTACTACAAATAGCCAGAGAGACAACGCAAGTTGTTATAAAATGATGGTAATAACAATACCATAGATGAACTGCCAGCAGCTGTGATGTCAGAATGACCATCATGGCCACATTAACACCTGTGATTTTAATCAGCAGTCACCAAACTGTCTAGTGAATGACGTCTCTTGAGGTCCATGTTATGACCTCTTGCTGTCAAATGGTGACAGCTATCATTTAAAACTGGTAATAAAAATAACTAAAGAGAAATAAGGATGTCATTACATCTGTGTTATCAAATTATTATTTTGCGACAATCCTAAACTGAACGGTGTACCTGCTTTAGACAACAAATGCACCAAAACCGTGAACACAAGTACAGTCAAACCAAGCCAAAAAAAAAAAAAAAAGAACCTCACAATGTGGCAGGGGTGCACAGTTATCTCAACTGAAGAGACAAAAAAAAAAAAGAGAGAGAGAGATAGAGATAGACAGGAGTTTATTTCCTTCCTCCATGAAAGACACTACACAACACCAAAACTTGACTGACATGGCTAAAATCGTACTACTATGGCCAAAGACCAGAGTCTAGTAAAAAAAAACAAACAACTTCCTGAAATTATGCACTGTGATGTAAAATAACAGTTCTGTAATAGAGCAGAGAGAATGTTACTTTTAGTTAAAAAGTCAAGAAGCTTTTACTGTTTGGAAGCTTACCAGTAGCTTCTTGGTGTGAAAGGAAAATTCAATTTCAAGCAAATGTGGAGGAGTTATATGAACTGCTAATTAACAGTTTGGGTATTTGGTTTCCAAATTTCATTCTTCCATAAGACAGCTAACAAGTTACATCTTCAGCAAATGTCACTCGGTGGAAACGACATTTGACAACTTCTGAAGGGGGCATTACATATCTGTAAAGCACAGCAGAATGTGCACCTGGAAGTTGTTCAATGCATTTTTGCATTAACATGCTCCTCTAAAATCTGTTAAATCAGTATTCTAGACTACACCAAACGTTGCAAATTCCAGAGAGATCACAACTAAATCTAGCTAAAAAACAAGCTGGTCTCCTGAAGCTATTTCAAAATGGAACTGCTGCTGCCTAAAATGAATCCAATGTCATACATATACAGATTCAAGACGCACGTCACACAAGGTTCAAAGTCACCACTCCAAATAAAGCAACAGGGCAACCAGATTGTGCAAAGCAGTCCTAAACGACCATAAAGTAGTAAATTAACATGAACACTACTAGGGCTGTTAAGAATGGTGCAAGTGCACTGCATAGTACCTCTAGCACTGCCAGCAGAAATCTGCTTTCGCAGAAGCACTTTAACTAAGCGAATGCTGATCGGCCCTTAAAACCAACACAAGGAAACTCAATTCAAGGGGTCATGAAAAGAATATGGAGATGCCTGGTTGTAATTTTCACTGCTCCAATATGCATTCAACAAGCCGATTCAGAAATATTTCGGCGATATATTCAGTGCACATTCAATAACAACCGTTTGAAACCCCAGCATTCTTGCACTCCTGTAACGACTATGCGGCACTATGGGCTGGCATGGTACTATTCAGTGACGTTTTTGGCAAGATATTTTCGAAAGCAAAGGTACAGTGAACTGACGTTTCCTCTAAAAGAATCAATTTACTTGAAAGCTAGAAAAAAAAAATATTTAGAAACCGTGCAGTGCTGCCATTCGGAAGCAACGGTGCAGCACGGTTTGTTTTCCCGTGACCTCCGTGGGCACGGCAATCTTGGAGGTCGGGTGGCGACTAACATGACGTCAACTGCTGAGTTGAGGGGAACACGTACAGAGATACCGAAACCGCGTCTTTTATCGCTCTAAATCAACCCACACGATGCAATGGAACAATGCATAATGCTGAGTGGAGGGTCATGATCCCGAATACCCATTCAGTACAAAGTTATCAGAAAACGTTTCATAACCCCTTTAAGTTTATAGCATTGCATCAACAAAATTTTGTTGTTCTGCACTATGACACATGACGGGAACTACTGGCAGCGACAAACGTGCCATATTGCAGCATAATGGAGAATGCAAGCTTGATGCTAATGCAACAAATACAGCCAATGATTTTGCAGAATGTTTGTAAACATTGTCAGTAAATGTAATTGAACAGAAGTGCCAGTCGATTCTGGACATCTCAGCTGCCAAGGCAATTGCGATGATAGCCAAGCTATTATGGGGCTGAATGTGTCCTCCCAGAGATAAACAGGCTAGTAACATAAATAGGCCACACTACGAAGCTTTGAAGTTTTGACTTTGACTGGATATATGTGATCGTGAACAAGCCTTTCGTATAGAATCGAAAATGCCACTACACTTGCTCTTTTGTTGGTACTTCACACCTTTGAGCACTGTATATCTGACATTCTAATGTAACATTCAATTAAAAATGCCAGCTAAGCAATTGGCAGCACAAGGGAAAGTTATCAACTCAAAGAACATGAACAAGCATATGGCAAAATGGGTGGATGCAAATTTTCCCTTTCAAAACTGCATTTGCCATATGCAGGAAGCTAACCTCTTAGTTAGCTCAATTGGTAGAGCGACTGCTCTGGACAGGTATAGGTTGCTGGTTTGATACCCGAACCAGGACAAAGTTTTTGTCAACAACTTTGAAGCTTTCATTTGTGAGAAATCCATATGGATTTCCCTGTAGCTTTGTACTACAAATGGGTATATGCTAATTTTCCCTTGCTCAAACAAATATACAGAAAAGTAGTGGGGGAGTACATGGCCTGTCGATAACCACAGGTCTTGAACTTGCTGCACTAGGGCCAGTTCAGTTAGGTCCTCCAATGGCAAGAAGGTAAAGCCCGACTCACAACGAAACAGGAAAAAAAAAAAAAATCATTTTTTACATTATATTACGCAGTGAAACATACCAGTCTTACGAGATTGTAGAAGTTCTATCACCACATCCACTATGACAGCTGTCACTTCAAATTAGCCTCGAACTCAGGGGCACAGGACTTAAGTCGACACACCCTCAATATTGCGTTTTATTTGATGATGCTGGTATGCACATTGCCAATGATTTTGAGATCATGACAAAAGCAGCAACAATTCTCATTGGGCACTGTATTCTGGATAGATAACTTTCAATGGATGCTCACTATGGCAGCAGTCAGAGCACTTATCACTCCTGCGGGACACTGTCAGACGCCTTGAAACAGCAGAATCCCAGAAAGTTATCACAGAAGAATACAGTCCACCGATTTTCTGAAAGGCCTCAATAGTACTCCACGTGGCCTAAAGTTGAAAAAGTGACAAGAGACCCTCACCGAGTGCCTCTGCACTTTAGCATATTGCCAGACCACTGCTACAGCTCAGGCATAAAGTGCTTTCATGTCTTCTAGCCCTTGCTACAGTAGCCTGGTCAGTATGATGATGTGCTTGCTGGCAAGTTTAAGCATTTGCTCCTGGCCACTGTGGACACAATTCAACAAGGCAGCAAGAAAGTTTGTGTACTTAGTGGCCATTAGAGATTCCTAGGTAGCCAAAATTATTTCGGAGTCTGCCACAGTTCGTCACAGTTGTGGCTTTGCAGTGCAAAGCCCCAAAAATTTATTCTTTAAAAGCTTTTGGCAAGGGCTGTGCATGTGATGCATAGCACGGTAGATGCTATCTGACACATTATGCTCACACAGCAGCCCTTTGCTGCTCTTTGAAACACTGCAGCATGCATGAAAGAGGGTAGAGTTCCTCGGCGCAACTTGTAATCGCAAAAAGTATCAAACGATGCTATGGAACTTGTCCCACATGACTAGAACACAAAAATATGCAAAAATTAGAAGCATAGAATCTGGCTAAGGGTTTCTTTTTTTTATTCTCAAAATACATTTGAAATCTCGATCGTATGCTCCACATTTAAACACACGTGTATGAATTATTTTTACTGTATTTCGAGAGCTCAACACACAATTAATGCTGAGTTCCGCATTATGTAAAGCTGCTATCTTAAGTTGCTTAACACAAAAACGAAACTGGTGTCCTACAACCAGTGCGCAACACGATTATACTGCAAGCCACCACGGGCTTATCAGTGTAAATAAAATACTGGTATTACAGCAAGACACGATCCCCTTACGTAACCTCATGGGCATAATTTTTTGCCCACCACTACCCATACGGGCCACTGGTCACGTTATGTTGTGTTTGTAAAGTATACCTGTAAACGCAAAGGAAAAAAAAAAGACAATTATTTAGTGTGGCCTCTACTGTAAAGAAGCACTGGAAAACATACAATAAGCTAGAGACGGTCGAACAGCCGCACTATTTGCTACCTGCATGTCCGTACAAGATCACCCGGCTAGCCTTTACAACACAAACGTGTGGAAGAATGTTTCCGGAATCGAATATGCTTCTAGAGCAACAAACACAGAAAGCCAAGCCACTCTGCAGCATTTCCCGCTTGGCTACGAAAGAGGCGATTCATTGGAGCCTCTTAGGCTTACACGATCGCAAAGGCAAAAAGAAACATGCGATCAGCGAGCAACACGTCAAAGTATACTACAAGCGTTAACCTTGACTACGGTGCTTCTCTTGACCCATAATTTTCATCCATCGAGCATCAGAGTTTTCCAGTATCTTCTTTCTTCTAATTTCTCGTCTGCGAACAGCTTGCTCAGCGGCGTCCTCCATTTTGCGAACGTTTACAGCACCATCTCGGGCAGACTGAGCCCGATCTCGGATGCCGTGAAGGAGATTGCATGTCGATAAATGTAGCTTCCAACTGTTGTTTAAAGAACTTTAATGAATGTAGCATTTTATTATTTTTCAAAAGTTACATGCCAAAGTAACATGTTTCTTCTTTCGTGGCTGCAAGCGCGACCACCGGTTGTACCCACACGCTTTAGTATTTTCAACAAGCTTCTTCGGCCCTTCGACGTGCACTAAACAGCTGTTGAGAGGATTCTTCTTCCTCTTCTTCTCCTCTGTAATTTGTTGAGAGGATGCCGACGTTACTAAGAAAAAGTTTTTTTTTGCTTTGACCCAGTGTCCGCGCTACAATGCATGGCACGAGGCGTCTTTGAAGTCTTCGTTCAATGGCAGTTCAGTGGGATTGGTGTACCGGAGAACGCATCATTGTACGTGCATTTTAAAAATATATCTTGTTCTGACATTTTGTTCTGCAAGCTCTTCTGGACGTAAGAGGAACATTTTCATGAAATATGCAATTGATAAATGCTCCATGCAATGAGAAATTAAATCGCAATTCTCTGAAACATGAACAGAGAACAAACCGCTTTGTCCAAAAGTGATAAGCTCAGGTGTATAGTGTACTACTCAGGTGGCTCACCTGAGCATTGGCAACCTGCGCCACCATCGCTACTGACGGCAGCGCCAGCACACTGCCTACGTCAGCCACTGAACTGGGTCTACAGATGGCGCCAAAGCAGCTGAAGGAAGTAGCAGACGTGCCGAGTGGTGGCCTAGCGGCCTAGCTGGCCTGCCCTGCAGCATTTAACAGCCTCTCTCATTCGGATTCATTTTATCCTTCTTTCCTGAGTATTTGCTTTGTGTGTCACGTCAGGTGCACGGCTCGGCTTGCGATGTCAGACAAAACGGAGTTGCGTTCTCCAAACTTTTTGCTCAAGTCTTTCTTTGCTGGTGGTAAGTACTCTGCTTAGTTTCGTAACAAGTGCGACGAGATCGCTACATCTTGCATGCTTTACGGCGGACTCGGACGCCAAGTTCACGGCCTTACCTGAGAAGTAACATTGACCTCGTTCGGTCAGCCGAAATTCCTGCGGGCGTTCAGTGGGCCAGGCAGCAAGAATGCGTGCTAGAATGTGCGTTTTGTGGAGAATGCATACGACCCGGGCGCTCGCTTGTTTTGACCGCGCGTTCGTTGAAGTGCCAGCTCCGTCGCATTGGTTGCCAGTGGACTACAGTGCGTCCAGGAATTCTTTTTTTTTTTTCTGCAACACAGTTGCGATTATCGTTGTTGCTGCATGAGACGCGCACGTGTATACTGTTAAAGTTGCATATGTATATATTGTGCGTGTGCGCGCACGCGCGTGTCCGCAGAACTCTAGTTTCGAGTCTCCACATCAGCTGGTCAGCGCGCGCACCCATTTTCACAGATGACACAAATAAACGGCACATGTGTCATTGACCTTTAGGTGCTGTCGATAACTTGGTCATACACGCTCACCAAATGGCAGCTACTCCAGTTTTTATTTATTTATTTATTTATTTATTTATTTATTTATTTATTTATTTCACACTGCGTTCAGACTGTCGTCATGCATGAGTCGGCCACGGTGGTACAGTGGTTATGGTGCTTGGCTGATGATACCCGAAGGACGCGGGTTCGATCCCGGCTGCATCGGACGCATATTTGATGTAGAGGCCCGTGTGCGTTTTCATTGCACGTTAAAGAAACCCGGGTGGTCGAAAATACCGGAGCCCTTCACTAAAGCGGGCTTCATATCGTGGTTTTGGCGCGTAATACCCGGGCAATTATTATAACATCTTTAGCGCGTGATTAGCATACTATTGTTATTAGTGCAGTATGTTGCTGCTCTTCACTTCGGCGCACGTGCGATGGCAATTCTCGAATGCGCTGAAGAATTGAAGCTTTCACGCATATGCACATGTTGTACTGCATGAGGAAGCAGCATATTAATGGAGCCATATAACAGATGCTGTTCAGGCCTTCGGACTGTCCATACTGTCTGCATAGAAAGGTTTATATGCAGCTGTGCAAAGAAAAATGGTGTTTCCGAAATAAGCATGCATCTATAGTCATGCATGTTGATTGTTGTGACTGCGTGATGAAAATTATGTTCCCCATAACCGTGACAAATTGCCTGTGGATGAGGTGCATGGCACAATACTTCCCTTGAGTACATGCGTCATACCCCGTGATGCGTGCAACTGAAAGCAACCAATCGATGCGACATGATAATACACTTATAAATGGATTATTCCTGAATGCTTAGTGTCATACACTAAGCCTGTGCAGTTGTCATAATAAAAGTACAAAGCATGATTCATCCACCAGATTAGAAGCACCCTATGCATGCAATTTCTTTTTATAGGTCCGATTTTCACTGCCCACACCTTTTTATGGAAGTCAGACATGTTGCTGTTGTTCCAAAAGCAAATAATTGCGACAGGCTACCCCACTATTCACAGCACCTGTATATGTCAGCTTATGAAAAGCTGTGTATGTCTGTAGCTATGTAAAAAGATGCAGCTAAGTCATATTTATAAATGTAAAATTAAACCTAACTGACAGAGGTAGTGTTTGTACCTGCTTTCGGGCGTTTTCTTCATGTCTTTCCAGTTTGTAGAGAAACGAGCGAAAAAGGAAGGAAGGGTTAATCAAGAGGACAGGACAACAGGGTGAGCGCTAACTTGCAACTGATAGTTTATTGCCTGGCATAGACAACTATACACTCGGCGAATCTGTACAATAACATCAACAAAGCAATAAACCTAAAACAGGAATACAGAAAACAACCAGATGACAATATAATCATGTCACATGTGGCGGCGGTCCAAGATACAGCAGTTCATTTCTTGATAGTCCGAGATACATTCCTTTCTTGATAGTGATAACGAAGGAGAGCTTGCACACGAATCACCAAGACGCAAGATAGTTTTCGCTTCAATGATTTCTCTAGTGAGCTGATTATGGCTACGAGATAAAATGACACACTTGTTTAAACATGGCTTACAACCACATGACTTGCAGTATTGTGCAATAAATGTCAGGCTATGTGAGCACTGTTACAACGTTAAAAACTTTATAACGGCCATTGGATTTCTCGCGCAGCACTGCAAGTCATGTGGTTGTAAGCCATGTTTAAACAAGTGCGTTATAGCTCACTAGAGAAATCACTGAAGCAAAAACTATCTTGAGTCTTGGTGATATTGTGTGTAAGCTCTCTTTGTTATCACTATCAAGAACTGAATTGACATATCTTGGACTGCCACCACATACCATCTTGTTATATTGCCATCTGGTTGCTTTCTGTATTCCTGTTTTAGGTTTTTTTTGTTTGTTGATGTTATTTCACAGGTTAGCCAAGTGTATAAATGGCCGTCTGGGTCACGCAGTAAACTATCAGTTAAAAGTTATTGCTCATCCTGTTGTCCTGTCTTCTTGACTACCCTTCCTTGTTTTTCGTTCGTTTCAAGCAGCGCTACATGCTCACAGGTCATGACTTACCAACTTGCCGAAAGTGCTATGCTTTTAAACTTCATGTCTGATTAGTCTAGGTTATCCGTAGAATACCTACTTGAGTAAACATGTGCATAATCGCATTTAAGGGAGACAGTAAAGAAGCAACTAGCCTGTGTTTCACACAATAACCAGAAAAATCAGTCATCATAGGTGGCAAGATAACTTTGTGAAGTCCAGTTAATTTACAACATTACGGCACAAAAACACACTGTGTAGCTACCCGGCCATGGTGTTATAATGGTTATAGCACTCGGCTGCTGATCCTAAGGTCGCAGAATCAAATCCTGGCCGTGGCAGCTACAGTTAGATATAGGTGAAATGTTGAGGCTCATGTACTGTGCAATGTCAGTGCATGTTAAAGAGCCCTAGGTGGTTGAATTTTACGGCGCCCTCTACTACGGTGTCTCTCATAATCATATTGTGAATTTGGGACGTAAAACTCCAGAAATCAGTCGTCACTGTGTAGCCTCTACAGCAATACTTATCATAATTAATTTGTGTTTTGACAAAAGCCATTTTTGCCCTCACAAACATGAGGAAACGGTTAAGTTCCCCAGGTGCATTGAGACCTTAAGGGGGGACGTGGCAATGAAAACTATCTGTTATTTATGGGTATAAACTGATGAAATTTGGCACACTGATGTAGTCTGTTATGGTGATATCTTAAATGAGATCGGTTTTAAGCTGTCTATCATAGTTTCTGAGTTACATCACTTTATAGACCCTTACAGTCACCATCTAATTAATTGGTTAATTAGACAAAATTTCAGTACCAGTTTTACTTAAGCATATACACTAAGGCCCACTGTGTGCCGTAAAGCGGTTCGTTGATTTTTTTTATGTCCAAATGAGTACAGAAAAAATTTTTAAAATGTCTTCGACATATTTTCTAACTAACAACTTTTGCATAAATACAATTGTAAAAGTTTGTGTGACGTGCAGGTGGAAATGAATAGCTTTACGACACTCAATAATGTTTCAGGATCTAAGTGAAAAAAACAGAATGAATTTAGCTTCATTAGTTATGAAATGGCACTGGGATGACTGACAGCAACTGCTCAAAAAATGGAAGCTGAACAAACGGAGCTCAAAGTTTTACTTGATGAAAACAGTCAAATGTTAACTTTGAGCAGCTAAGTTCTTGCTCGCTTTTGCTGGTTGTATTTTTTGTTGGAGAAACACGACGGTGTGACTATCCCCAGGTTCAATCTCTCCTTTTTATGATGATTCCAAGATGGCGGCACTTTCAGAAGCCCGATTTTTTTGCGGTTTTGGACGACAACACATAGATAAAGTGGCGTTTTCCCTACTACTACCGCGTATTTCATTATAATATTCCACCATATGGTAAAAGAAGGTCCGAGGATCATGAAAAAAAAATAAATTGAAAAATCAAAGATTTTGACCAAATTGAGCGTTCCCGTTGCCACGTCCCCCCTTAAACTCTCATGTAATTGAAGGGCAATTACGTCTGCAGTTTGTCTAAGGTCTCTGGACCATATACCATGCTGTATTTGAAAGTAGGTTCGTAAATGTAAGATATGGTTTAGCTATGAAAATTCACGTTGAAAGAACATAATGTAGGCTTTGTGCTGGAGGCCTTTCAGTCTTTTTATAGTGGTGCTTGAATAATTTTCAATTTTTTTTTTCTAATAACATTGTCTTGCCATTTTAGGTGTGGCTGGCATGTGTGCTAAGACAACAGTAGCTCCACTGGACAGAATCAAGATACTTCTGCAGGGTCACCAGTGTCACTACAAGCATTATGGTAGACTTAATTTGATTCTCTAACTTCATTTGTTTTAAGTAAACCGGATTACCAACTGCTTGCTAACACTCTAAATGTATATGAAACTGCAGGTGTGTTTTCGGGCCTCAAGGGTATAGTGCAGAAAGAGCAATTCCTGGGGCTATATAAAGGCAATGGAGCGCAGATGGTCCGCATTTTCCCCTATGCTGCTGTACAGTTTCTTTCATTTGAAGCATACAAACGAGTAAGTTTCCCTCCCCTTTGTCAGCCACACTTTAGCAGTTTTGTGACCCCTTCAGCATTTGTTTTTGCTTTTGAAAACTTTTTGTACTTATTTTGACCTGGTGCTCTTTGGCTGTACCTGACCTTTGTGCCATTAAAACCCATATGTCGTCTTTTGTACTTATTTCAGCAGCAGTGGAACAGCCCAGCCAATTATCTCGATGTTTAAAACCACACAAACTGTTTATGTCGGTGTAGAGCTGACAGAAACAGCTTTGTGCTAATGGTTAATATTTATTTATTTATTTATTTAAACAAGCCAACATAAAAAAAATGTGAAAATAATCTTGTTGCATATCAAAGCATAGAGCTAGGTAGAAATGCAAGTGTCAGAAATGTTATTGCAGTAACAAGTTCATAAACATCCTCCCATCAAAAGGGTAAAAGTAGCTTATTGCATGAAGAGCAGTGATGTACGCTTACAGTAGATAGGAATATAAAAATGATTAAAACTTTAAGTACATTTTAGATTTAGCTGCGCCTTTTGGAAGCTTATTACAGTGTGTAAATATATGCCGAAAAAATGAATTGCGGCAGACATCAGTATAACTGCTTAGATACAAAATTTTGAGAGTTGTGATCACATGCGTACAGATAAAGTGGAGGAGAGGGGGAAGTATTTCTGTTTCATATGTCTTCATAAAACTGTACTTCTAAAAAGTTTTTTTTTAATTGTTAAGAGCTTTACTTTTATCATACCATCTGTAAAATGGAGCAGTCTTTGTTACAGCAGGATCTACAAAAAATCTATCGATCTAGTTAAAATGTTTGTTGTTTTCTACAAATGGCAGTTGGGCTGTTCCAAATGATTCTGATACCACGTAAAGATGCTGGGTGAATCCTGGTTGCAGTGGTCACATTTTCGATGTGTCTATAGTTTTACAAGGTTTGTCAACTTGTTCTTGACTAGCAGAGGTTCTTTGCCTCAGTGCCAACTGTCTCTTCCAGTTTGGTGCCATGGTCGTAGAACGGTCATGGTGCTTGACTGCTGCTGAATGTGGGTTTGATCCTGGCTGCGGCAATCACAATTTTGATGGAGGCTAAAGTACTAAAGGCCTATTTACTTTGCATTGACAGTGCACAGTAAAAAACCATAGGTGGTCAAAATTTCCAGAACCCTCCACTATGGCATGACTCATGATCATATTGTGGCTTTTGCACATATAACCCCATAAAACACTTGTCAATACTAGTTCCACATAAAAGGCATCATGAAACCCTAAAACATCTTGTGCATTATCACTCTTATAAGCATTTACCTCATTCTTATACATTTATGGTCATGGCTTAAAATTCTTTTCAGGTTATACGGAACACTTTTGAAAATACTTCACATGCAAGCAAGTTTGTGGCAGGTTCATGTGCAGGTATGTACATTAATTAGGCAGCACTAAGCATATGCTTGTTGGCAGTTCATTGTTTTGTGCTTGTGTGGCTGTCCTAGGGCTCTCCTAGTAGTGGAAAATGTAAGTGAATTGGGCAACTTATAGGCACATTTATGCCCTTAGCAGGGTTACACGCTGTTGGATAAGGATACTCATCTGGTGTTCTAGCAGTACATCTAGCTTAGCAGGCCGTGGTATGTCAGAAAGTTTTGCTTGCGGTAGTTATGGCACAGTGCCAGAAAGTATTCGTGGGTGGTAGTAGTTTAGTATGTACAAACCAGTGCTCTATATATGGTCCATACACACTGGCAGCTAAAGATCTCATTAAAACCAAACTTCTGTGGCTTATTTTTCTTTCAATCAAAAATGGTGTTCTTAAAGATTGCAGCACAACCAACAATTTAGGTACTACATATTTTACTCTTGCAGTTGCTGCTCCTGAAGCTTTGGTTGTAACACTTCCCGATCACATGTACAGGTGTGACAGCTGCAGTTACTACTTACCCACTGGACATGGTCAGAGCAAGACTGGCTTTTCAAGTCAATGGCCATCACATCTACAATGGAATTTTTCATGTTGTAACCTCCATTGTTAAGACGGTATGTTATGATTTTCTGTCTGTTCTTATTAAATGTTTGTACATTTTGTTTGCTTTGGAGCCAGTTCTCTTACAAATTACAAGAACCTAGTCAGCTATATGACAGTTAAAATGGCTTCTGAAAGGCAATATGCAAAAGGTCATAATAAATGCTTGGGTTATTGTGTTTGTATGCATGTTATGGCAAACATTTTGCTACTCTTGTATTTCTTTCATATGTATGTAGATATAATATGTAAATATGTAGATATAACATAAATATAATACTGGCTGTCCTAATAAAAGCATGTTTACCAAAACGAACCATAATAATTTTAATAGTGCCAAATTTCTATAATATGTTTAGTACTAACCTTATTGTACTGAACGTGTAAACATATGGGCTAAATTTTAGCTATGGGAGAATTTTCTGCCGAACTTGAAATTCAAGTGCAGCATACAGCCAATAAGAAGCCAACAGACAAGCAGTAAACCGCAACAAGTCAGCCTTCAAAAAATTTGTCCCGCGAGTATTAAAGGGCAACTCTGGCAATTTTTCATTGTACACCGATCTCTGTCAAATGTTCAGTACATGTTCTCCTCGGTACTGCAATAATTTATGCCAAGCCAGGTGATTACAAGTCGTATAGTTTTCCTGAAAATGAACTTTTAAAATAGTTAGTGGATTCCCACGCGAGCCGCCTTGTGTTTCTGATGTCGTTACCTGCAGTGCTGCCTACCCAAAGCCTTGTTACTGAGCAATGTGGTTAGGTTAGCTAGCTAGCTAGCTAACTAACCTAACCTAAGATAGCTATCTAGCTAACCTAACCTAAGATAGCTAGCTAGCTAGCTATCTTAGGTTAGGTTAGCTAGATAGATACAGCATAGACCGCTTATAACGTAAGTCGCCGGAATCGCGAATACCTGCACTATAAGCGGTACCGCACTATAACCAAAACATTTTTCAAAGTCTGCACGTGTTAAAAGTCGTTGAGCATGTAGCGGCGCATGTTAGACATTCGAAGCGCGTGATTTAAGCATTTAAGCGGGCTGATTTCACCCGCTTAAAAAAAAAGAAAATCTGGATATTTCGAAGATTTGTCTGTGGCCGCACTGTGCAAAAAAGAAAGAAAATAAAAGGCGCTATAGCGACGTCACCGTTTATGCGGACTTCCTGCGGAACCGGACGCGCAGAAACAGGAACCGATTACTGCAAGCGCTATCCTTCGTTTTCTCTTGATGCATGCGCGATTTCAGAAATGTAGCGACCACAAACTGCCATTCGAGTGGTGCCCCCACTTCCGTTGTTGAAATGATTCGTCGCGTTTTAAATGCAGCCGCCACGAACCACAGTCGCCCGCGACACCCTATCTGCAGCAAGCACAAAAAAAGGTAGCGCTCGTTAGGGTCGTGAGCGGCGTGCCTTACGAGAAGCTTGACTTGACAACGCAGGGATCGGGTGCACAAGAAATCGTGCTCGCGGGGTGATTCAAGGGCAGTGCGCATGAAATGATTATAAAAAAAAAGAACTGGAGACAAACAGCGGTAATGCGGACATCACACGATCGCGGGTGCGCGTTCCGTGTGGAAGAGCGCGCGTTAGGAACTGACAAATGGCCGTAGCAGCATTATCCGTCGCCTTGGCAACCCTATCAATCCTATCCTCACAAGGCGTGCCTGCGACACGCTGCTGCCACGGCTTTTTTTTTCTTTTTCTTCGTTCCACTCCTTGTTCATTTGTTCCGCACTTTTTCCTCCTTCATGGCGATTCGTTGCGCTCATCTCGGGCGGCGCACTTCCATTGTGAAGCCTGCTCGCCACCTGAATTATCCGCGGATTTCCCGGCAGCCGCATTATAACCGGTCTTTCGCCTCACGGAGACGCACATTAAATGTTATGCATATACATTAAGTTCTATAGGAGGGTAAATGGGGGTCAGAAAAAACCACATTATAGCCGGTCCTGCACTATAAGCGGTTACATTATAAGTGCCCTCAGCTGTAGCTATCTTAGGATAGGTTAGGTTAGCTATCTTAAAATAGGTCAGGTTAGCTAGCTAGATAGCTAGCCAGCCTCCTATGATTTTGGGCTCTCTTGGCCGTTCCGCTAATGGGATGTATGCGAAAATTGCTATGGCACAACATGACTGCCTGATGAACATAAATGGCAGGTCATAACATGAAAATCATGATATGCATGTCATGAGGGGCATGATTTACATGCCACGCGTTTCGTTAATGGAATGTATACCGAAGTTTCTATGGCACAACACGACTGCATGACGAACGTAAATGACAGGTCATAACGTTAGAATCATGACATGCGTGTATGAGCGGCATGGTTTACATGCCACAGGCATGGTGCTCTTGCGGTTGTTTTGTTAACTTCATATGTACCAAACTCGGTATAGCGAGACAACAATGCAAATCCATACCAATGCATCTCGCGCGTAAAAGCTTATTCATTACAACTTGTCAGTGGAACTCACCGGTATTTGGTCTGGGAGCTCTGGAACGCCTCACTTCCATAGCGTTGGTCGCAATGCCTAACGACGCGATTGCGGAGAGAACGATGAACATCCAAGGTAGAAAAAAAACGAATAAAAGCTTTTTATTCACACCTAACTCAAAAAGAACTTCGTTATCAGTGACTGGCGGCCCCCCTTAGGTCGCTTCATGGAGCCTGAAACGCTTAGGGGGGTACCTCCCGATGCTTGTTTGCCGGCGATACCTTTTTTGTGCACGATGGAACTCAGTGGTCTGCTTCCATAGTCCCATCGCTTTGGCAACATCCGCCTGCTTTTCTCCGCGTGCAACTGCACTCACAATTTTCATTTGATCGCTGAGTGAAATTTGCTTCCGTTTTCTGGAGGCCATTATCTCAGCACTTGGTCTCGGTGCGGCACAACCATTCCTCATGGAACACAACGACAAAATGGTGTTTGTTATGCTCTCAGGCTGGCTTGGCCAGATGGGCACCAATGTTGCCAGCCGCAGTTTAAAATTTTTGCTTAAAATGCTGGCGTGGCCAAAGTATGTTGTCAGCCTGCGTTGAAACGGCAAAAGTCCGTTGTATGTGCAACTTTGGCAAAAAAACTGCCATTAATTTTGTCCGCTGTAGCCGATAGTCCGTTGTAGCGGTGTCCTTTCAAAGCGAAGTTGGCTGCATTGATAAAATACATGGACCAAACGTGGGTTAAAATATGGTCCATTATATCCGAAAGTCTGTTGTACGCGGGTCCGCTATAACGAGCGTAGACTGTATTTACGCAAATTGGTACACCACAACATGACTGCATGACGAACATAAATGACAGGTTATAACATGAAAAGCATGACATGCATGTCATGGGCGGCATGATTTACATGCCACGTGTTTCATTAATGGGATGTATACCACAATTTCTATGGCACACCACGACTGCGTCACTATCATAAATGACAGGTCATAACATGAAAATCATGACATGCATGTTATGAGCAGCATGATTTACATGGCACTGTCTTGGTGCTCTCCTGGCCGTTTCGTTAATGGGATGTATATACGAAAATTGGTATGGCACAACGTGACTGCCTGATGAACATAAATGGCAGGTCATAACACGAAAATCATGACACACTTGTCATGAGCGACATGATTTACATGCCACGCTTTTCGTTAATGGGACGTATACGAAAATTGGCATGCCACAGCATGACTGCATGACGAACATAAATGACAGGTTATAACATGAAAAGCATGACATGCATGTCATGGGCGGCATGATTTACATGCCATGCGTTTCATTAATGGGATGTATACCACAATTTCTATGGCACACCACGACTGCGTCACTATCATAAATGACAGGTCATAACATGAAAATCATGACATGCATGTCATGAACAGCATGATTTACATGCCACGGTCCTGGCGCTATACTGCTGTTTCGTGAATGGGATGCATACGAAAATTGGCATGACACAACAAGACTGCATGACGATCATAAATGACAGGTCATAACATGAAAATCGTGATGTCCATATCATGAGGGGCATGATTTACATGCCACGCGTTTCGTTAATGGAATGTATACCAAAGTTTCTATGGCACAACACGACTGACTGCATGACGAACGTAAATGACAGGTCATAACGTTAGAATCATGACATGCGTGTATGAGCGGCATGGTTTACATGCCACAGTCATGGTGCTCTTGCGGTCGTTTTGTTAACTTCATATGTACCAAACTCTGTATAGCGAGACAACAATGCAAATCCATTTTACGTTCCTGATGCTTGCTTCGCATTTCCTTGATTCCCACTGCACGTGGGATCTGCCAATTTTTTATAGTGCTGTTTATGCTAGCCTGAAACACTAAGCAGCGCTGGCGACATTCGGTAGTTGACCAGTATTTTAGTTCACGCACTAAGAAAAGAAAACATGCCGCATTGGAGTTCTTTGTCATACCAAATTCTGGTCATTCATAACGCTAGAAATTTTAGGCAGCCGGGAAATGGCAAGAAACTGATGCACCTAAAGCTTTTAAGCTTCGCCCTGCAGAACTTGCATTTTGTAATTTTTCATTTAGTTTCATTTTCATTCCCGATTCTGTTTTGCATCACACACATGGCACATACGCAAGTTCTATTAAGAGATAGAAGGACCCGGAGGCATATCTGAAACAGCGACCGATGTTTTTGAAATGTGCAATACGGTAGGATTGCATTCGGTAGATAATCGCATTGAACTTGGCGATAAAATGGGCAGTTACATAATAAATGCATCAATTGCGGAACAGTGCTCATTGAGTCGACTACAGCATCTCAATTCTGAATTCAAACAACCATGCTGAAAAAAGCAACAAAATAATTAGCTTTTGTCGAAATTAAAACAGAAATTGATATTTTGCATAAAGGGGAGACAGGCTTACTCACAAGTTTCCTAAAGGCTGCGCTCAAATATCGCGGAGTTACACAGCAAAGCCATCACAGATCTAATAGTGCCTCTTTCAATGAGATTCTACTGTACTGTCAACCATTTAATTCACATTAACACATGTATACTTAAGAGTGCGTTCAGATATTTGCTAATATACAAAGTGACATTTCTCATAGTTGATTCCATTATTTGAATGCTTGGGGTGCTGCATTTTTTTTTCATTGCATTTTAGAATAGGTGTTCTATTGTTCATCATTTCAAGTGACCGTTTTATATATATTTCGTTCTCGTCCATGGCTAAGAGTAGATGACCATGGGCATTGGCAGATTTTGAGGAGGGCAAACGCCTTGCATCCTGGCAGTAAGCGGGGGGGGGGTGTTGTAGTGCTGGTGAGGCTTGAGGGAGCCAAGAGCCCCCTTTGCTCCACCGAAGCCTGTGTAGATGACTGCCACCTTTTTCCTAATATAGATGAAAAAAAAAAAAGCACTGAGTTCTTGATACTTAGCTTGGTGCCAGCTGTTACTTTGCTTTATTAGCTTGTATATCCACCTTTTCATGCATGTTTTGCCCTTCTTTTACAACCCCCCCCCCTTTTTTTTTGTTATTATTGCTGTTATTGCTGCATGTTCTTTCTTTCTTCATTTTCTTTTTTCCTCTGAAGTGTGCCTGGAGGAGCGGAGGCCCTGTCTGGTTAATTTAGCTTTTAGATTCCACTTCAGTTCTCTCTATTCATACCTTTATATGTAAGTGGAAAAGCTCTTTAAAATCAAATGAAATCAATTGATTGAAGCTTCTGTCACATACAGCATTGGTGCCAGGAGGCTGTCAGAGAAGGCGAAAGCATTTGTTTAACACAGGATGAGGGATTTTCCTTTTAGGGTGGAGCCTCTAGTTCAGGCCCCATTGGCTTGCACCACGCCTCATGCCCGCTGGATCAGCCAATGCTACTGTTGTGGTGCTGAGCTGGTCAGCGCGATCTCCTAGGAGGAATGTGAGGGTGAAAGAATAGGGGAATACTCTGGTGGATATGGACATTCCCAAGTGTAGTGATATACTGTATTTACTCGCATAATAGGCGCACTTTTCTTTTTTCAGAAAATCCAGCGTGAAGTTGGGGGTGCACCTGTTACACGGAGTAAAATTTCCAAAAATATTTTGACTCGCATTCTCAAACTTTAAATTTGAGCACATGCCAAGATATGGCTACTCTCGCATCAATTCCGAATAAACCCAATATACAAGTGGAACAAAACGCTGCCTATCTACCTTTTAATGAACAGGCTGCTTTTCATGCGATGCCACGGACTCTCTCTTTGTCTCTCTCTTCTCAACGAGAGTCCGTGGCGTCGCATGAAACGCGTGGTCCACCCGGAGCTGGCCTTACACCCATGTCACACGAGGCAACTTAAGTGCACTTTGAGCGAGTGCACTTACGCTCACGCGCTGCTACACGAGAAAGAGAAGTGTGCTTTGGAAATGTGCATTCCCCTAGTGGACATGGCCACAAACTGCCCGAGGGCGAGAGTAGCAAGGATTTTTTGTTGAATATGATTTGTTTAATACATAACAGTATTTATAATAACAAAAACAATATTTTAAAAATACTACGGCTGCCGCGTTATACGTTATAGTATTTGTTTGCAAGCCACTGCTGCCGAGGCTACACACTTCATCATCGCGAAGTGAGTTCGGTGAATGCACTCGCCTGCAAGTACACTTTGCAGCGAGTGTCACGTTCCCGTGTGACAGCGTGCGAATGACACTAGCAGCGAAGTGCACTCTCTCAAAGTGCACTTAAGTTGCCTTGTGTGACAGGGGTATAAAGTCCTTCGCTTCTGTGCCCCGTGCTCAAGCAATTCTGCGCGCCTCGGTCTGCAGTATGTCGAGGGGCACTGCACAGCCGTCCTGTCGGAGGCCCCGCATTTATTCAGCGAGTTAATCCTCTAGCTGCTGATACTTTCCAGTCTTTGCACCACGACGCTAAAATGTCTGCTTGCAGCACGATGGCCCTGCTCTGGTGCATACTGCTCAGCCTTCAGTTTGAATTCAGCCATGTAACTGGCATACTTTCTTATTGTAGAACTGGTACCACATACAACCACACATACAACACGCCGCCACAGAACACACGCTGCTTGCAAAATGGCATTTTTTGCGTTATTCGGGCGGGTTTGGAGGAGGAAGGAAGCGGTGGCGATGGCAATCGCGCCATGTGGCTTGAGTAGAGTAGCCTCCTACATAGTAATACGTTGCCTCTAAGCCTCGTGAGTGCACATACTCCATGTGGCGGTTTGGGGGGTATCGGTAGTTGGATGGAATGACTTGTTCATGCATTCTATGTCCTTTTTTTTCTTTTTTTTTTTTCAACAGCTGCGTTAGGATGCCATTAAGTCGCTGTAGATTCTAGCTGTAAGAACGACGAGAACTCTTTGATTTGCCAGCTTTTGTTTTTTAGTGGCCGCGCGTCAGCTGTGTTATACTGGTCGTCCTGCTTTGCGGCGGTTCAGAGAGTATCGGTAATCGACGGAATAAATGTTTTTCATTCGATTATGTGTCTTTTGGTCTTTCCATGGCCGCGTGGTGTTGTACACACAGTTTTATAGGCAACTCTATGGTTGTACGCACTCACGGGAGCGTTTAACAGGGCCAGACGCGCAGTTGTTTGCCCCTGAATATTTCTTGTGGCTACTGGTGACAGCAGCGTGCCTCAGTTTTCACCTGACTCCAAGCGCCGATGTTTTTGTTGACCGAAGTCTGGAGTTTCCAGCTGGCGATGAAGCTTGTGGCACCCAACCAGACGTAGGATGTGAGCAAAACTAAAAACTCCACTGCACCTCACTATGCTGCGGTACATGCTGTGGGACCCCAGCAGTTGCAACGGCAGCAACCAGTAAAGCTAATAAGCTTGGGTTGTGGAATGTGCTTGAGCTTTTTTTTTTTCTCGCCCAAGATAGGGGATTGGAGAGCGTCAACTTGCAACCGAGCACTGATCACAGTGTCAAGTTTGGGGTGTGCCTATTATGCACCGAAATAAAAAAAAAATGCAATTTTTTGTGACCAAACTGGGGGTGCACCTATTATGAGAGTGCACCCATTCTGTGAGTAAATATGCTAATGTGGGCTGCGCTCCACAGTAGGGACAGTATGAAGGATGTTGTGTGGGGTGGAAGAGGGGTAAGGTGAAAAGACAGGAAGGATGTAGTCGGTAGCTGCTGCCACATGATGGCTTCCTCCTGGTTAAGTGGATGGTGTGGTGGTGGGAAGTACCTCCAGCTTTGTCTTTAATTTTGCAGCGTGTCAGCATAGTTCAGTGGTTCTGTTGATGCATCGTCTGAATTGAACAGTTCTTCTGATGGCGCCCGGTTTGTGAGCTCTCAGGCTACCACTTCAGTGCATTCATTGCATGTAGAGATGCATGTTCAGGCGTCCAGGCAATATGTCAAAATATGCTGTGTGTAGGGTGTAACCGTGCCTTGTGATATATTCATGCGGGTAGTTTGTGATTCAGTGACCACTGTAACAGGATCATCCAGTGCTGGTATTAATGAAGCACATATGATAGCCAGGGCGACAGCTGCCTCTTCTGCCATGGTACTGTCGTCAGTGTTAAGCATGGCTGAAACCCTCAAGAGTGTCGGTACTGTCTACTACGACTAGACAAATGGCCCATCCTTGTGTGTACCATGACTGGTGTATCAGTTGCACCATTGCCTAGGACGTACATTAAAGCTTGCACCCTTGCATGTGTTCGGCCTTTATGATGATCAGGATGCATATTGCAAGGAATTGGGGCCATCTGAATTTAGTTTCAAATCTCAAGTGCACGGCTTCTGCATTCTTGTAGCACTTTGTTTGGCATGTTGTATCTCAACTGGGAGAGAGTATGAGGACCCTGTCTTGTCCATTGGAAGCATTGAAGTTGACTCTTCAGATGGTCTTCCACCAGTTCTTGGATGGTGTTGTGAACCCCAAATTGGTCTTTTTGCGTTCTTTAAAGGGGCACTGAAGCATATTTTATAAAAATTGAGGTTATGATGCCATTTTATCATTGTTGGTGTGGTGAACTTGAAAATCAGGTTGAAAATTGGCATAAACTTGAGCAAATGACTCTATTTTAGCAAAAACGCATGGCGTGCATCATGGGCAGCAACGCAAACCTTGTCGCTGCCTAAGATTGGTTGAGGAGCTTCGTGATGTCATCGTGAGTGCCTCGGAGCAGCTTACTCTGCTAAGGCTGAGCTAGTGTGCGCACCGCTCCTCTGCCTGGCCATGTGCATTTTGTCAGTTTTTTTGCTGTATATAAGCATATCGCTATTATTATGGCTAACTGTAGCAATTACGATGAGTTTGTGGTACAACTGTGTAAGTGGTTGTCTGTATCCGAGTATGTATATTTCATTCAAACGGTGCAGACTACGATAGGTTACCATCGAGCTTGACTAGCAGAACTGCAATAACCGGATCGTGATTGGCTGGTATCCACACCGGTCCGACGTGCAGTGCTGTGTATTTGAGCATGTGCCACATACAGCAATTCAGGACATGTGCAGTGAAGCATCCGAATGAGTGAGTGGAATGTATACGTTCTGACCAGGTATAGTGCTCAGCATGTACACACATACACTCGGAAGACCTCGTATATTCTCGTCAAGAACTACAACACAGACAACTTTTGCACAAACATAATTCAATAAGAGCACCCTCTCATGTTGCGACACGCACGTGAGAACAGTGCGCCGTCATGAAGGCTTTGCTAACAGCCCATGAATATGAAGCAGGCATAACTAGGTAGATGGTGTGACCAATGCTGTTCTGAATGCAGTGAAAACTCATCAGTGCGTATATTTGCCAGATGATTAATGCTGAAATTTTTATGTTGTGCGTTATGTGTGACCAGTTCTCGACCTCGCGAGTGGTTTGGTACCGTCACTGCTTTTGTGGAAGTTGTGTGCTTTTGACATCACTCTTTTAAACTAGAAAGGATTTCGATTTTGAATATATATATATATATATATATATATATATATATATATATATATATATAGTCAGTTTAACTGTGGCGAGAACCGGCTCTCTGGAAACATCATTTGCCATGCTGTTTAGCTGGCGGGACATCCTCTATATGCAAACAGAGGAAAGGGACTGCATTGCAGTTCAGTAGTGTACAGATGTCGTCAACGAACATACAGATTGTATATGAAACTGTTTTCGTACATCGTCGCTGTCTCCGAAGCACCTAGAACTCGGTACACTTGCCCTTGTAGGGCTGAAGTTTCACTCTCTCCTAACAGTAATGACCCACTCAGTGGACATCTAATCTTAGGGGAACTTGTGAAATGCTGCTGCCCCTCAGACGTAGATGTCGTAGCAGAAGGATGCATAGAACCTCGGTATGGAAAGTCCACTTCGTGAAATCAGTACATAGGTGGTGGTAGCTTTGCCATAACCACGTTGAACAGAGTAGGTGAGAGAACTGAACCCTGCAGAGTGCCTGTGCCAGAAAGCTTTACTGTGTCTGACTGAATATCACTAAGGCCAGTGTTGTCACACAGTCAGATAAGGCTCAAATGAATGCAATTACATTGTACACAGGCACCACAGCATCAAGCTGTCGGACAAGCTGTGCCAATGTTTTAACCGTGGCACTTGTCATGTTAGGGCAGAAATCTGTTTCCTTCGTCCATTTTCCCTTGACCTGTTTGCTTACCCACTTTTTCATTACTTTTTTAAAATAAAAATTCAGAGACATTATATGCACACCACTGCTTTCATGGAAAACTGCACACTTACTAGACTGTCAGTGGCCACTTAACTCTTTCTCTACCATGGGGAGAAATGGCGTTTTTATAGGCTATGCTAGACCTTTTTTTTTTTTTTTCTGAAGATACTACAGCACCAAAATATTTATGTAATATATCAAAGAAGAATGAATGTGCTTTTTATGTGTAAATATTTTATCAATAAAATATATGTCATAAGAAAGATAAAAAATGCTCAACTAAAGCTTTTGCAATAAAAAGTGTGGTAGAACTTAGTTTACAAAGCACTTCTGTCTACAAAAACAAAAGTTAAATGGAAATAAGATATACAAAATGTATCAATAGTATCTATTAGGTACTTCCTCCAAAAATTGAATTTTTCATGGACCAGGACTTCTGCGATGAAAAAGTAACTGCAGGCACTACATTTGGGCATGCCATGTGGCGAAGCAGTTCCTTGTAGTGGAACATATCGGAACGTTGCATGTTTTAGCAGAAAACCCTGGTTTTATGCTCTATTTTCTTGTCATTGTAGCACTTTTTACAGTTTCTATAACATCGAAAAGAAAAATCAAGCTCTCGAAATGACACCTAATACAGCAGAGACCACTTATAACGTAACCGCTTATAATGCAGGACCAGCTATAATGCGGTTTTTTCTGACCCCCGTTTACCCTCCCATAGAGCTTGAGGTATACGCGTACCGCTTATTGTGCAGCTCCGTGACATGAAATACCGGTTATAATGCGGCAGCCGGGAAATCTACGGGCAATTGAGGTAGCGAGCAGACTTCACAGTGGAAGTGCGCTGCCCGAGAAGAGCGCAACAAATTGCCATGGAGGAGGAAAAGGCGTAGAACAAATGAACAAGGAGAGAGAAAAAAAAAAAAGGCCACGGCAGCAGCGTGTCACGGGCACGCCTTGTGAGGAGAGGATTGATAGGATTGCCAAGGCGACGGAGAATGCTGCTACGGCCGTTTGTCAGCTCCGAACGTGCGCCCACGATCGCACTGACGTCCGCGTTACCGTTGTTTGTCTCCAGTTCATTTCTTTAATGATTTCATGCGCACTGCCCTTGAATTACCCCGCGAGTGCGATTTCTTATGCACCCGATCCCTGTGTTGTCAAGGGCAAGCTTCCCCTGTGGCGCGCCGCCCGCGATCCCACAAACTAGACCTAACGAGCGCTACCTTTTCGGGGCTGACTGCAGGTAGGGCCGCGGGCGGCCGTGCTTAAAACGCGGGCGAATCACTTCGACAGCGGATCGAAGCGAAGGCCTGGATGGCGGGTGCATCACTCTAATGGTGGTTTGCGGTCGCTACGTTTTTCACATCACGCACGCGTCAGAGAAAACGAAGAATAGCGCATGCAGCAATCGGTTCCTGTTTCTGCGCAGTCCGGTTCCGCGGGAAGTCCACATAAACGGTGACGTCGCTATAGTGCTTTTTTTCTTTTATTTTTCATTTTTGCACAGCGCGGCCGCGGACTTAAATCTTTGAAATATTCAGATTTTTTTTTTCTAAGGGGGTGAGAGCAGCCCGGTCGCGCGCTTCGAATGTCTAACACGCGCCGCTACCTGCTCGACAGTTTTTACGCACATTTTGACCATGAAAAATGTTGTTTTGATTATAGTGCGGGTATTAGAGATTCCGGCGACTTGCGCTATAAGCGGTCTACGCTGTATGCGCTGACGTGAAAAGCAAAACCAACCGCATGCTGCAGCCGCTGATGGTCCAGTCTAGCTTGTGTCATCATTGTCGGAGTCAGTCTGACGAAAAGGCGGCATCCTTAGACTTTGAGAACATCTGCCATGGATGCATCAGGATCACAATATCTGCTTTCCCTCGAAGTGGGCACACGCCGCTTGCGGTGGCGTCCATTTTCACTTGCTACTTGCAAAACTTTGGAGTGGGCTCAAAATTCACCGCCACACAGGGAAATCATGAACGTATCAAGAAAAGCAAATACAGTGCTTCTGCTTCGTGTACGATGCCACAGCATAGCTGCAGCATGCCCGTGTACTGCATGGAAGCACTCGGAGGTGGTGATTCAAACCATTGATAATGGGATGAGGATGCTCAATGGAATCTGTAGGGAAGGAGTGAAGTGGGAATTCTTGCCATCTTTTCTTTCTCCAGTTCTAGAAAAAACCCAACAGCAGTAGGCCCACCTGTTCCCTACTACTGTCACAACACATAACCCACACAACCCCCTTTATACAAGTGTATATGTCAGCAGTCTCTCTTTTTTTTTTTTTTTTTCGTCTGCTCATTTGTTTCTTTATTTGAGGTGTCAGTCTTCAGCTAACTTCCTCTATGTGCTGGCCTACTTTCTTCCCCCACAAATTCTTGGTGGTTTTGAGCATGCAATCCCATAGTGTCTGCACTGTTAAACCCAACCAAAAATACTTTATTTCTCTCTCCCTCCTCCCTATAGAAGGTGAGGGATAGTGAGCTAAGTATACATAAAAACCCTAGACTTGCGCAGAGCAGAGCACACAATACTGTCGCATGTAAGCTGGAGCTTGCTGTGTGCTCCCTTCCTCTTCTTTCTCCTCGCGCTCTTTTTCTCCCTCTTTCATTATTTACATTATCTGCTTCTTCTTCATCACAGTCTTATTTTTGTGCTTATTATTCATCTTTGTCACTGTTTCTGTTAAGGGGGACATGGTACCTGAAGCTATTTTCTTTATTTTTTAACCAAATTCAATTTAAAAGCACAGGTACATGTATTTTCTTGTGCTGATTTCAAAAATGCAGTTATTTTTTCTGTCTCTCAATTAGTTATCGAAATAATTAGATGTTAATTACTAATAATTGGTAAGACAATAGATAAAAATCAACTGGGCAGAAAGTTAAATTTAGGGCATGAATGCAAAGCAGAATACATAAGGAACGAACTGCTGCAAGCAGTTTTCAAATCCAACAACAAATAACAATTTAGGAGCTCACCAAAGCTTAGATGTTTATGCCACAGCTACTAATGAACTTGAACAAAAGCAGATAAAAAAATTATAGAAAGAGAAAAAGAACAATCTGCTTGCAGCAGTTCAAGCTCTATGCATTCAGCATCACATATAAAAAGAAATTACAGCTGTATCTCTTCTAGACTTTGAGAAATTGCCGCACTAAACAAGCAGAGTGAGTGAAAGCATGTTCTGAGAAAAAGCAAGAAAACAAATAAAGCTCATTTTGAACCAAATGTAATACAGAGTATTGAAATATACTTGCAGGTGATTTGTGGCTATTGGAGATATAACCTCGATGCCTACTACTGCAACATATGTAGCTGAGCAGCAATTTGGCATGAAAAAAGCCCATTTTTCTTGCTTTTTGATAGCCAAAATATAGCTTGCCTTGTGGATATAAACTGCTATTGTGGCTGAAATATCAGTCCGAGATATGAGAAATTTGGTCAGCATCTGCAGCACTGCCTGTATGTTGCAAAAATACCACTTTCCAAAAATCGATTTTTTTCATGAAATTTTGTCTCTAAGAGCAGTGTCCCCCCTTAATCTTCTACCTCTTCTTCTTCACGGTCTTGATCTCCTTTAACATGTAATCCTAACTCGAAAAGTCTTCTTCTTCTCACTCCTTCTTCCTCGTCTTAGTAGATGAAACCATAACTGATGGGTGACAAACATTAATGTCCTGAAACACTACTGCTACTACTAGGGCTGTGGCTGAAAACACAAGGTGCTGAGCCGTGTGGTGAAAGTCGGGGGTGGGCGGCATCCTATCAAGCTGGGTCCAAATTGGCACTGGCATAGAATAAAGAAAGATCAAAAAGTTAAATCATTCGTAGCAAAATTGGTAGCTTTTACTGAATTTTGGCTGAGATAGGGTACCACTGGTCCCAACTGGAAGCATTACTAATGTTTTTCACCTGGTGTATATTGTTTCATCACTGTTTGATTAGTAATCACTGAAGAGGGAGCATGATAAACACAGAGTGACTTCACTGGTTGAAGGTCATGTTTGCAATTACACATTGTGAAGTAGACTGACATACACAAAGAGCATCATAATGCATATGACTTTGACCTGTTAATACATATATTCCAGATGCACGTTCAGGCAACACAATGTAGGGGTGGTTTTATACTAACAATTTATTGAACAACCTCATGAACAGCCTATGTAAGTTGTAATGTGTAAAAGGAGCACATTGTTGATCAAGGGTGGACATCCTTCAACACCCCTATAAAGTTAGTGATGACAGTCTTATGCAGCCTCAACATTACAACAAGGCATGTGTGAAGTATGTGTTTGCCATATGGCTATTACTGAAAATGTACTGAATTAAAAAGCATGTAATAAATATATTTTGCCACACCATAGCTGCTCCCCTTTGATTCAGAAAGTCAATATGGAAATTGCAAAGAAAAGATGAGAGTTTTATTCTGACTGGGGACACTCAGATACTTTTAAGTGCCTTTCCATGCATTTTCATGGCAATACGAAGGGGAATAGTTGCAAGCATAAAGGTGTTAATTTCAGTTATGCCTCCTTATCATTCATTGTCATGGCAATGTACCTAGGATCAGGTGGCCTGCCGACCTGTAACGCTGTTGTTAGCTGCTTGCAACAGCTTTTACTGTTTCGGCCCCAGTCTCACCAACATTTCCAAAGGTTTCAAGGTCACTTGCCTAAGCATACAGGCCTGGTACATTGGAGCTACACTTGCCAGCATTCATTTTCAGTTGGATCACAATTCAATTGCGCCTTACTGGTGGCATGACATTGCATGCAAAATAAGAACTCTCATACTGCTGTAATGTGAATATTGACGATTGACTTTTTGCTGCAGGCTGTGCATTATGTATTTCTTCATGTCAATAATAATAATCTGCCAGGCAACCATACTGTATGGAGTATAAAGTATAACTCAGTTGATAATGTTCATGAGTTACACGAGGTCTGATCTTGCAAGGGACCGACAGTGGGCCAGAATGTATGAGTAGACCATTGTGAATTTGGAAAGAACCTGCATCATAGTGATGTGATGGAGTACACATCTGCGATTTGAGTAGGATTTGTATCTTTAAATTGAGCATCGAAATTGCAGCAACTGAGACATGGCGTAGCTTGGTGGCAAGGCCTTGGTACTGCGTACTGGAATCTTTAAATTGCTGTACATCGCCTGCTGCTGTTCATATGACCATATCTTAGGCTTAAAATTAGTCAGTAGATAGGAACGCATCCCCACCCTATTATTTGCTTTCTACACAGTAAAAGAAGTCGACACTGAGAAATGGCACTGCCTTTGTAGCAACTGAAAACCTGCTTTTAACCACGGTGCATGCACGCAGTGTCTCCCATGCATTGCGCACATGCGCTCTGTCGCAGCAGAACATGGCGCACACACACTCAAGTTGGCCACTGTTTGCAACATGTGTTGTGTATAAGACTCGGTAGGCGAAAAACTCTGATAACAAATGCTTCACAGCGTTTTCCCTGTGATTGCTAAGCTTTCCATTGAAATGAAGAAAACAAGCACCTTAAAAATTGATTGTTGGTCCAATTAAGGGAACACCTAGAATACATGGTAGGCCCTATAGCTTCCATGTATTCTAGGTGATGCTTAAAGGGGCACTAAAGAGCAAAACGGTTTTTTGCATATTGCTAAATTACCAGTTCACAATACAAACAGCACCACTCTTGCCACAATGGAACTGAGAAGAGGTTTATTAGCGGCTCGATATCACAGCGACCGCAAGCAGCAAGGCCGCCTGAAGCACTGTCTGGGAGAAACGGCAATGGCCAGAAGCGCACGCCGGGCGAGCCGAGCGTTGACAATGCGGCTGGCCAAAGAGGCGTTTCTTCTTTACAATCACCCCCCGTCGCAAAAGGAGCCATCCTGGCGACCTAAAAGTCTGGAAGCAGAGGGTCATAATAGGGCTTGAGACGTGAGACGTAGACGATGTCACGTCCACGCCAGTGCACGTCGGTACGTGGTGAGAGGGGCTGGATGAGAAAGTTCACCGGTGACGTTCGGTCCAAGACGCGATAAGGCTCTTCGTATTTCGGGGAGAGTTTTGAAGAAAGCCCCGGCATTCAAAAAGGCACAGAAAGCCACATGAGAGCGCCTGGTGCATAGGTCGTGTCTGGCAGTAAGTCGGTGTGGTGTTCTTTCTGTTGTTGTTGTTCGTGTGCCGTAAATGTGCAGGAAAGGTGACGGCATTCTTCGGCTTGGTGTGCGACTTCGGACACAGGCTCAGCGTCAGGGCGATATGGGAGGAGTGTGTCGATGGTATGCGAGGGCTGACGTCCATACAAAAGGAAGAAAGGGGAAAATCCTGTAGTGGCTTGCATTGCGGTGTTGTACATGAACGTGATGAACGGAAGAACGCGGCCCTAGTTACCGTGATCGGACGCCACGTACATCGCGAGCATATCACCGAGATTGCGGTTGAATCTCTCGGTGAGCCCGCTAGTTTGCGGGTGGTATGCCGTGCTCGTCCAATGAATAACATGGCATGCCGAAAGCAAAGCTTGGACGACTTCGGACAAGAATGTGCGACCTCGATCACTAAGGAGTTCTCGAGGTGCGCCGTGTCGGAGGACGAATCGATGTAGGATGAAGGAGGCCACGTCCTGCGCTGTAGCACTTTGCAAAGCAGCAGTTTCGGCATAGCACATCAGATGGTCCACAGCAACAATGATCCACCGATTTCCATCTGGCGTCATTGGAAGTGGGCCGTATAGGTCGATGCCGACGCGGTCGAAGGGTTTAGCAGGGCACGGAAGCGGCTGCAGGGAACCAGACGCGCGCAAAGGCAGCGATTTGCGACGTTGGCACTCAATACACGAGCGAATAAACTTTCGTATGAAAGTGTACATGCCACACCAGTAGTAGCGGTGATGAGTGCGCCCGTAAGTCTTAAACACTCCGGCGTGGCCACACTGTGGATCTGCGTGGAAGGAGGCACAGATTTGTGATCGTAGGTTGCGGGGAATGATGAGAAGCCATCGACGGCCGTCAGGAGCGTAGTTGCGGTGGTGGAGCAGCTGGTCACAAGTGGCGAAATGAGCTGCTTGTCGTCGGAGGGAGTGGGATGCAGGGATGTTCGATGGTTCTAAGAGGTAGTGCAAAAGTGAAGCGATCCAGGGGTCGTGGCACTGGGCGGCGGCAAAGGAGTCCAGGTCGAGAGATGGGACGGAAAGGGCACAAGTGATGCCACACGCTGAGGATGAAGGTAGCGGCGAACGAGAAAGGGCATCTGCGTCGGAGTGCTTGCGTTCGCTGCGGTATACGACGCGAATGTCATACTTCTGGATTCGGAGTGCCCATCGTGCTAGGCGGCCAGCTGGATCTTTCAAAGACGCGAGCCAACAAAGCGCATGATGGTCACTTACTAAGTCGAAGGCACGCCCGTATAGCTATGCACGAAATTTCCCAAGCACCCATACCAAAGCCAAGCACTCTTTTTCAGTAACGCTGTAATTGGCCTCTGCCTTCGTCAGCGTGCGACTTGCATATGCGACGACGTACTCGGAATAGCCGGGCTTTTGTTGGGCGAGGACGGTGCCGAGACCTACCCCGCTGGTGTCTGTATGTACCTCAGTTGCAGCTGTCGGTTTGAAATGGCGAAGAATGGGTGGAGAGGTAAGAAGACGACGCAGTGTATCAAATGCGGCATCGCATGCAGGCGACCAGGAGGAGAGGTCTGTGTCACTGTGCAACAGCGGAGTCAGTGGCGACATAATCGACGCGAAGTTGCGAACGAAATACTGGAAGTAGAAGCATAAACCCACAAAGCTATGATGTTCTTTTATGGTCGCAGGTTTGGGAAACTCGGCGACCGCACGAAGTTTTGCAGGGTCGGGTAGAACGCCATGCTTGGACACAATGTAGCCTAGGATCGTCGGCTGTCGCACGGCAAAGTGGCACTTTTTAAGGTTTAACTGTAGGACGGCATTCGTCAGGCACGTCAAAACATGCCTGAGGCGAAGCAGGTGGCTCGGAAAATCATGCGAAAAAAAACCACGTCGTCGAGATAGCATAAGCTTACTGACCACTTGAGACCACCCAGCGTGTTGTCCGTGAGTCATTCAAACGTGGCCAGGGCATTACACAGGCCAAAGGGAATCACGTTAAATTCATATAAGCCATCAGGCGTAACGAAGGCCGTTTTATGATGGTCGGCCTCAGCCATTGGTACTTGCCAGTACCAAGGATGAGAAGGATTGTGCCCTTTGAAGACTGTCAAGGGCATCGTCAATGCGCGGCAAGGGGTAGACGTCTTTGCGTGTCACCTTGTTTAACCGATGGTAGTCAACGCAAAACCGAATAGAGCCATCCTTCTTGCGAACAAGTGCGACAGGAGATGCCCAGGCACTCTGCGACGGTTGAATAACGCCACGACGGAGCATATCTTCGACTTGATCTGTAATGACGTGACGCTTTTGTGCGGAGACCCGGTATGGTTGTTGACGCAGCGGTGGATGCAGACCGGTGTCAATTTAGTGCTGCACTTCCGAGGTATGGCCCAGTTGAGATCGCAAAACATCGAAGGAATTTCAAAATTCGTGCAGGAGATTAAGAAGATCGGCACATTTGGTAAGCATGAGGGTATCTGCGATAGCACTTGAGAAGGTATTGCGGGGTGTCTCCTCAAGCGCTGATATCGCAGATGGTTGGTCTGAGTGGGAACGATGAGGGTCATCCGGCAGGTCGATCAAAGATGAAGGGTCGAGACGCTCCACAAAGCCGAGGCATTCCCCAAGGAGCAAGGTGATAGGCACACAGACGGGGTTGTAGCAGTATATATGGCTACAACTGGAGGTGACGTCTAGCGTTTCGAAGGGCCGTGGAACAAATTTACGACTCGTGAAGGTATGCGACGGCGTGAGGAAGACAGTTGCATCACTGAGAATATCGCATGAAATGGGTACGAGAGTGAAAGAGCCAGGCGGAATATCTGTATCCTCGCGCACGACCAGTGTATCCTTGCGCACACCAGCCTGTTAAATGACGTCGGCTAGCTTGGCTGGATCATCCCACTTATTATGTGCGCTTGCCCATTCGTATGCTGTGAGCCAGTCTTACACGTCTTTGTCGTCAGCACCGCTGTAGATCTTGGGGTCCCGTTGTCAAGGCACCCCGGTGCATGTCACGGATTGTGGCGAGGGCGCCGTTTGGGCTGCGCGGTCGGTCATGGCAGACGGGAGCGTTCTTGTTTGCAGCTTCAGGTTGTTGAAGTGGCGGGGAACTCCAGCACCTCCACCAATTGAGAAGAGGTTTATTAGCGGCTTGATATCACAGCGACCACAAGCAGCAAGGCCGCCCGAAGCACCGTCTGGGAAGAACGCCAACGGCCAGAAGCGCACGCCGAGCGAGCCGAGCATTGATAATGCGGCTGCCCAGGGAGGAGTTTCTTCTTCACAGAACATTTATATTGGCGGGAAAATTAAATTACAGGTGGCGATGCCGCCTTCACATTCATGCACGAACTCGCTGTGACGTGATAGATTTTGGCACCTTCTCTGCCATACAAAATTATTTTCTGCTAAAGGTGGATCAAGTTCTGTTGTAGGTGGCTCAGAGAATTAAGATCAAATTTATTTAAGCCAATGTGACCAAAATACGAAGGAAACATTTAGCGATCTGTAACATCACGCTTTTGTTTGGGTGCCTGGGTTTGGGCACGAAATTCAAAAATAAAACTTCAACCTTCGTTTTCTTTTCGTATACTGATAGCGAAATCAGTGGAAATAATAGTTCTCAGATAATAATCTATTGGCCTAAACTATTTCATTGTTTCTCTTTAGTGTCCGTTTAAGTACCTTTTTTCTCCATACCTGGGGGGGGGGGGGGGGGGGGTAGTAGTAGTAATTATTCTTATATCATTGTTACCTCTTGTTTCTAACTTTTTACTGTAGCAGATCTAAAGCTCAACATTTCTATGGGCATATCCAGCAACTTTTTTTTTACTGCTAGTGCCCAATTAATACTCATTAATAGGCATGAAATACTGTGTTGAAGGAATGGACTTAATTATGAAATGATTCTGCTTCAGTATAATCTCCAGTTGGCACACTAACATTGCCTGAAAGTTATATACTTAGCATCCACAGTTTCTCAGATAAAGAAACAAATTCACAAAAGAAACCATGTTTTCAGATATTTGCGTTTAAAGTGCAAAATTCACTTTATTACAATGCTACAGTGAAAGAAAAGGAAATTGACCTACTCTTTGAAAGGAACTAGCCAGGTACTCATCACCACGATCACTTTTTTTTTCTTTTCTTTTTGCTAAGCTTCTTGCCTTCCAAGAATCTTTTATGGCTTGTCATGTAACACTCCCAGTGAAGTGCTGTCAACGCCAGTCTGTCAGGTAGCCATTGCTGTGGCACAGGGTGAAAATTAAAATGAGTTCCACACATTAAGCTGGGCTATGCTGCCATCATGAAGTGTGGGCCCAGCATCAAGTGCATCTATTTTTGTTTTGAATGCAAAATCCTTTCGGGGCATGTTCCTACATGCCATTATTCAAAGAGTCATTGGTATTTGGATCTTCATTGGAAGAATTTGGCAAGTAGCTTGTGCTTATTTAGCTGCTGATAAATGGCATCCACAGCTTCAAGAACCGCGGCTAAGCTGTTCATGCATGCTGATGAGTGTGAAAGCTTCGCAGACTCTTTGCTGGAAATGAATGCTTGGCTGGCTGTCGGGCTTTTTTAGGGTGATTTGTTTTCATTATTAATCATTGTAGTGTGATTGCTGCAGAAGTGGCATTTCTTGTATACCTTAAGTCTATCTGTGCACCACATTAGGTACGTTCCAATCTCCGGGCTCCAAATCAGAAAGGGACCACAGTGTCTTGTAATGTGACGCTGATTGAGCCCACGTGTGAACAACATGTTCCAAGCGTTTTTGGCTCTAGGTAGAGCTTGGAAATGGTGAAAAAGCCTTTGTTGCCACACATAAACCAATGGTTTCATCCTGCTAAGTCTGTAGAAAAAAAAAGGGGGAAGCATTCCCGTTTCACAGTGTTTTCAGCTGCCTATGGCTAGACTAACGAAAGGGAACGGGTTCAAGGGCTCGTTCTTTATATGTTAGAAACAACTTAATGAGCAAACAGACAATGAAGCCTAGGAAAGCATAGGGGATCCAGCAACTTTGCTTTCCTAGGCTTCATTGTCTGTTTTCTCATTAGGTATGGCTAGACTAGATATGGCAGAGTAGCAGGAACAAGAGCTTGGCAGGCTGCCATGTGGGTTTTATAATGTGTCATTTTTCTACAGAAAGAAGTCGCATTAAAGTAAATACAGTCGAGCCCGACTATATCGAACCCATTTATATCAAATTATCCCGTATATTGAACAATTTCTAAACACGGTAAGTTTAACATTGAGAATATATAGCAAAAGTTACGGTTACATCGAACGAGAATAGCAACGACAACCAATATATCTTAACTCCATGTGCCTCAAAAGTGCCCCCGTGAGTTGGCTTTCCCTCGCGATGGCGAAGAAAAGTGCCGGTACCACCCTAGAAAAAGTGGTTCAGGCAGAAGTAAGGCTGAAACAGAAGAACATCCAGGACTATTTCGTACGAAAATAGGGCACGCAACTCAGCCATTATATTAATAAAGTTCTTTTAGTAATATGGTGCCTTGACATCAAATCCTATAGCGAGCCTATATTGAATTATGTCATATATCGAACTTATAAACGTTTTCTGGCGAGTTCGATATATTCGGGTTCGACTGTATATGATTCATTATTGTTCAGAAAATGCCACAGATTTCAAACTGAGCAAAAGACATTTTCCTCAATATTTTTGCTTACCCTGTAACCTAAGTCAGAAGTTATTGTGCTGTCAAAGTCAGCCTGGGTGGCTGACAAGCTCTCATATGTGATGTAGAAATAATAGGTTACTGAAGACCACTTTTATTTGCACAACACTTAGTTTGTGTACAAATACTGCAGGAAGGTGGTGTCAAAGCACTGTACAAGGGTCTTTCTCCAACAGTTCTTGGTATGGTGCCTTATGCAGGTGAGCATTTTGTTAATGTTCTTTTGTGATTAGAGGAGAGGCATGCATGAGATGATCTTCTGCATAGCAGTAGTTTCTTCTAAAGATAGATGGATGTCTATTACTGCAGTAGAACGTCCCTGATACATTCTTTACATTTTCCTAACTGTTGTGCCATAGAACTCTGATCCTACTCTGTGCCAGATTAAGGCGGGGATATGGGGCCTGCGGCCCAGGGGCCCTCAGCAATTTAAAAAACAAAAGTTGCTGAGCATACTTGCTGTTCACATTATCGAAAACCAACAGTCAGGGTAACTTCTTCACAGCTGTTGCATTCATTTCGTCAAAACGCCTGAGCTCAGCTCCGATCTTTTTGGTACAGCCCACAGGCTCTGATATCTGCGTGCACCAGCCTCTGCCAGAAATTTCAGTGCATATGGCGCTTCTCAAGGAAGTTCATTGTGGTTATTACCTAATCAACGAAGCTAGTAGATTAATGAAAGCATACAGGGGTGATCTCAATTCTACTTTTCCCGCTGAACTAGTCCAGTTTTTTCACTACCTAGAGAGTTGGTTTTCAATACAGAAGCGCGAGCTGTCTGCTCAAAATGTTGAAGGAAAAAGGATAGCGTAAGCGTTTTTCCAAATGCCTCCATTGCTCTTAGGTTATACCTAACTATTCCTATAACAAACTGCAAGACTGAGCACTTTTTTTCAAAACTGTCGTTAACCAAAAACTGCTTGCACTCCACTCTCAGTGAGGGGAAGTTGAGCTCCTTAGCCATCACGTTGATTGCAAGAGACCTGCTGAGAGACAATGTTTCTGATGAAGCCATACGTAAATTTGTGACATTGAAAAGCCGCAAGATGACAGTTTAAATGTAAGGTTTGTTGATGTTTTCGCTTCGTGGTAGTGTCTTTCACTTGCTTGTTTTTGGTCAATGAATAGCGTGAGGAAAGTTGTTCTTTGTCCCTGTTTTGTCACGAGTGATGAAGTTGGAGTCTATTGTGATTGATTGTCCATGTCGTATTGAATTTAAATGTTCATTTAAAAGTTAAATCATTGTATGTGATTCATATGGTCATTTCAGTGTTTAAACATTCCAATTGTACATACATTTTGTTGAATGCGTTTATAAATTGCATGCCTAATAATATGTTTCTTGTTTTAAAAAGTATGCTCTTCTGTATAGTGGTTTGTGCTGCATGCCAATGCAGTACTTCGATTTGAATTTGTGATGAACTGACGCTTTAAACTTACTGATGTGTACATCAAGTAATAACCAGAATTACACGGAGGTAAGTTCAAGGGAACGGCAGCAAAACAGCATTTAATAATTAGTTGATGATGGAAATAAAACAAATACCCTGCCAGTTTTTAGCCACAACTGCATTATTATGGTGGTTTGAGCAAGTTCCGTCTTTACTTCGTATACATAGCACGTGAGAAACAAGGAGAAAGGACACACACTCAGTGCTATCTGGGTCCTTGTCCCTTTCTTTTATGTGTGCGCGAATACTTGAACTTTCAAGTATTTTTTAAATAGCATTATTCACTTCAATTAGCACCCGACTTTTATTATTCAGATTATTCGATGTTTGTAATTAAGGGGCAAAACATGCCATGTCCCTTGACAAGTCCCACTCACACATGTGGCATGCTTCAATGCACAATATTTGTGTACTACAGCGAAGCACACTTGCATACCATGGTAAATCTGAAACCGCATGTGCGCGATTTTGTGCGCGACCGCGACGGCCGATGCGATATATGACGAAATTGGCCGTCGCGCGACGGGTCGCTTGGTCAATCGCTCAGTTTTTGGAAACCTAGAAACGGTCGCTCGTCGCCCGGAAGTCGCACGAGCGACACCCAATTGCAAGCAGCCGGCCGGTACAAGTTGTACGTGAGTGACGCACTGCCGGTTTTCACACAAGCGCACTTGCAAACAACTGTCAGCAATTACTGAACGCCAAGAGAAAACAAAACTAGTACAATACAACCATTATTAATGTGTGCATCAACCCAGTTTTGGTGCACAGTAGCTGGCAACACCGGGGAGCCGTCGCTTGATGCATCGCTCGTCCCGATCGCGCACAAAATCGTGTACATGCGGTTTCTGCTTTAAGCTAACACTTGTGTACCGTAGCAAAGCTAGAGCTTGTGTACTGTGGTCTAACACTTGTGTGCTGTGGTGAAGCAAATTCTTGCACGCTGCAGTGAAGCAAATGTTTCTGTTCTATGGCGAAGCTAACGCTTGTGTACTGCAGCAAAGACAACACTTGTCTACTGTAGCGAAGCTAACACTGGTGTACTGCGGCAAAGCTAGCATGTGTGCTGCAGTGAACTCATGCACCTGCGCAGTTCTCTGTTGGACTGTTTCTTAGGGCTTGTTCTTTTTTCCTAGGGACGACATTGTGAGAGTACACTAGTCATGCAATAAATTTTTTACCCATGTTTAGCAGCACATTTTCTATGTAATTTAACATGGAAAATGTTTGAAAGATATTTGGACATTATTAAAAAAATTTGAGTTGCATTCAAACCTTAATATTCAAATTTGCTTCACACCCACAATTTTGCTATTCACACAGCTCTACATTTTTTCATTCACTGCCTATATGAAATTAAAACCATAATACTGTTAACCTTTGTTGTATTCTTTCTCACCCCCTTGTCTTATGTAAAGCTTCAGAGAGCTTCTACAGAGTCCAGCCTTTAAACAGAAACTTTATCCCACTCCTTCATGCAAATGCATGTGTACAAATAGCAGCAGTAGCACACAGTCAACATTTTTTAGCAGAAGTGTACCATTTATTTGAGTAAATATTTGCATTTATTGCAATTTGATGGTGTGTCGTGTAGAGTACTAGACGGAACTTTGGTGCCAAGATTGTTCAGCTACCATAAGAAATATGGTTATTATACCACATATTTGCATGATCTTTGTGCTTACACCTTAAAGGGTGCCCCACTGAGCCATATCGCAAATTTCAGTTATACACTGGAGGTTATTAAGTGCCCAATAGGGAGCATTCTACCACAAGAATTTTTCAGGTTGGTCCATTATTAGAAGAGATTACAATGTTTCAAGCAGCATGAAACAAGGATTTCAGGAGGTGAGGGTCACTGCCAGTATGACACCCTTGCCACACGCCAATGCTGTGGTGCGATGCAACAAAAAGACAAAAAAATAAAATAAAGAGGAGTGAGCCACCGGTGCGTTGCCTCCTGATTGGGCAATTCGGGCTGCTAACACGCACTCTTGGTGTCAGTGTCACGGCTTTTAGTAATGCAGAGGTGTTTTGCGGTTACACAGCGGGCCGTGGCAGTGTGGAGCATCATTCTGTCGTCATGGTGCATGATACTTGCAAAAAGAAGGGAACTGACACTCAGTTTGAAATTTGACGGCTGTAGCGAAGAAGCGATAGCCGTAACAGCGGCCGATGTAGGCCGTGCCGTCGTCACTGCTTTATTTAGCTGCAGTGAACAAGGTCCGCGGCAGAATGGAGCGGCGGGCTGCAGCGTCTCGTCCACCCGTGAGCGTGAGCGCGTTCGCTTCTTTTTTTCTTCGTGGCTCGCTACCTCGAGCCACGCGGCGCGGCCCACGCGATGGTGGCAAGCGATGGCCATGAAGCTGGCCGATATAGGGCTCCCCCCCTTTTCGGAGAAGCGGTGCGATTGGGGTGCGCTCGATGCACGGGCGCCCAGGAAACGGCCTTTGGCTTGGCGTGGTCGTGTAAATATGTTAGCGACGTTTCCATATAGGCGGGTTTGACTCGGTCTGTAGTCCCAACTTCTTGACGTCCGTTGAGGTCGATGGTGACTGTTTTGTCTGTTCGACTAAGCACCTTGAAAGGACCGTCATAGGGGGGCGTAAAAGATGGTCGGATCCCTTCACGCCGGATGAATTTAAGGGTGGCTGTGATGTACTACTGGTCATAACAGGTTTCGGAGGCGGGTCAGAAGCATGGGTAGGTCGCGGGCTGGGGACAACTGCGCGCTTCATCGCGGCTGAAGCGAAGTAATCCGAATATGGGGGGCAATATGGCTCACCGTTGTAGGCCAGCACTGCAGCGCGGAGAGCGATGGTGGCAAGCGATGGCCATGAAGTTGGCCGCTATACGGCCTTCCATGGTGCATAGCAATGCAGTTCTTGACAGGCATGATCATGAGCATGCAATGTACACAATGCGTTTGTCATCTCAAAATGGCTGGACTTGGTGAGGGCCCGTTAAGAATTTTTTGTACCTTTGTTATACTTTACCTGCCTTTGTTTGCTGAGACTTCAAAGTGGCAATTTAATCAGCCTAATGCAGAATGTAGTAAGAGATTATGTTCAGACAAATCACTGCAAATTTTAGATGCAGATTTTGTTGAAAATACATCCGAAGTTGCAAAGCCATTTGGATCTGGAAGGACAAAATTTAGGTGGTTCTATGTACTAGCAATCATCCCTATGCTGTCTGAACTACCATGCTTAGATTCCATAGCCATTTACTAACTTTCCTAGCTAACTTTATGCTTCAAGTATTTCTTTCAAGTGAAATTAGGTACTCGCTCACGAAAAGGTATTTTCTATAGCACAGCAAAACATGGACAAAGCAAGGAACAAAGTGAAGGCAAGCGCTAAATTTTGAAAATGAAAATTTTATTTTCTGGATCGGTCATACTTATACAACCCAAAAGACCACACACACAGTGATAACAGCTTGGTTATATGCACATGAAAATGGCATGAAAACACCCTAAAGCTTATACATCATTAAACACCAAGAAAATCGTAATGATATTATACAGTGCTAATGCAGATGGCTCTCATGGCATGTGCAAGCATTCCATCTCTCTCACGGACAGTGACGTGTTGCTGTTACAGTGGTCTTCAGCTGAAAAGATTTGCTAATTTCAATTGTTAATCTTACACTCTCACGCCTATCCCTGTATGACACAGTTATGAAATAACTGTGTCTTCTAAATGAAGGTGACATGTACACATTTTACAATGGAATGCAGGAACACTGTCATCAGATACACTTTTCGCTTTGTTCCTTTGCTCCCTTAGGCACTCATTGGTGCATCTCCCTATTTGGCCGATGCACCACTTGCCGCATGACAGTGGAATACGATAGACCACCCCTACACCATATCAGATGAACTGATCGTTATGATTATCACACACTGACTTTATTGTCCAAGGTGCCTTTTGGACTGCATATCTTTTGGAGCTGCAAAAGCAACCTGCATACCTCGACTTCCTATCTTTTCAGGCTATGCAATACTTGGTGTGCATATGGAACCACTGCTGTTTACACGTGGACACTGCCTGTGCCTCTGACACTCTTATAGGAACCCCCCCCCCCCCCCTTTTTTTTTTGCGCACATTCCTGTTAAGCAGCCTTACTGACTGACACCAACACATGGTTAGGATATCCAGCCTCTTGTAGCCAATCGGATTGCTGCTGAGAACTGGTTTTCATTATGTGCGGGAATGATTTCTTAAACATGAGGTTTAGTTATGCCCTCTTCACCAACTTTGAATGGGCGTAAAGCATGCGGTCTGCAAGCCCAGCGTGCCCTGCTAAACACATGGTTAGGATATCCAGCCTCTTGTTGCCAATCGGACTGCTGCTGAGAACTTGTTTTCATTATGTGCGGGAATGATTTCTGAAACATGAAGGTTAGTTATGCCCTCTTCACCAACTTTGAATGGGCGTAATGAAATTGGAGAAGAGGTTTTTTAACATGCGGGCTGCAAGCCCAGCAAGTCCTGCTATCAGTAGAGAGGAACTGAACATCAAGGAACTGAAGTCAGCGGACAACAGGCTTCATTGTCTGCACTTCATGGTTACATTTAGAGGTGTCAAACACTCATGAAAAATCGTAAAAACACAAGCACACTTTCCATGGAGAGTGTAACCTGGGCAATCAAGAAACGCTAAAAAAAAAAAAAAATCGACAAATCTGAAACCTCTCTGAAAAGCTGTTATTCCCGTGAGTTGTTCATACCAACATGGGCTTATACCAACATGGCCAATGGGCTTGTTGATGATGGAACAACAGACAAGTCCATTTGGCCACTATCGTGGTTACATACTCGTTTGATGTTGGAGGGGCAGAGGCAACTGAAAGTGTAGGAACAGTGTCACTGTGGCTTCTAGCGCTATAGATGTTTAGAACGTAGTGAAAGATTGCACACTTTATGGAGAGCAGTTAAACCTACTACCAGAAGGACCTACCTTATTTGCACTCTGCTGTGGTTCCTTTGAATAACCATAGGTGGTCAAAGTTCTTGAGCTTTCATCTACTGCATTATTAGTAGTCTATGTATTGTTAAATCTTTAGTTGTTAAGCTCTTTAAATTTTTTTTTTGTGTAGATTGTCTAACATAACACACAGTTTTACAGTATAGAACAAAAAGAAACAACTTTCCATTGTAAAACTAATTCAAATGCGCACAAGTGTGTGCACAAAATATACAAATGATTGATATTGCATTATAGCAATAATTCACTTGTGTATCATGTGAGGGTGCGTGTGATAGCAGGCAGAACATTTTTTTCTTTTACTCGACTCGCGCTCCATCTCGTAATAATATGAGGGTTTTCCTTCCATCACTGATTGAATTGCAGTTCATCTGAGTAACTTGACCTACATTTCACTGAAAATGTGCTTTGCTTCTGTTAATACCCACTGGCGTGTGCGCAGGGCTGTCCTTCTATGTGTTTGAGCGCTTGAAGGCCTTTTGCCTTGAAGTGTTTCCCAACACCTGTGGCCGTCCATACCCTGGTAATACAGGTGGTATCGTGCTTGTGGTTCCTGCCAAACTCCTCTGCGGTGGCTTTGCGGGTGCAATTGCACAGACTTTTTCGTGAGTATTCCCCTGAATGCTTTCTTATTTTGAGAAGCTTCTTCCTTGTAAATGTTGATTTTACTTATGTGCACTTTCCACTGAGCAATTGGACATATTATGCAACAGCTTTTATAGTTATAATTATGTATGAGAATTGTAAGCGAGCAGCTTTTTAGAGTGCAACAACATTTGTTTGGATTATTGTCTCTCTTTTCACTCTCATATTTTGCCAGAGATATACAGTCGAACACGGATATATCGAACCCACATATATCGAATTTTCGGCTATATCGAACTCGTAAATTATCCCCTTGAAAATCCTTTGTAAATGTATAGAAATTTGCACGTTTATATCGGACGGTATTTTTACCCACCATCAGATATATCGAATGCCGCGCGATCTGGAAGGTGCGTTTCGGCACTCGCTGCGCCCCGTGACCTTTGCCACCTTCGCGGCACCGCGCCTCCGCCGGCACCCAAAACGCCAGAAAAATGTGAGGGCGAGAGGGCTCGGACTGTACTCCTGTTGGGCGTGTTCTCCAACTTGCAGAACAGTTTTTTTTTTAATCTTTTTTTCTCTTGTTCTCTTTCTCATGCTTTCTCCGCGTTACCGTCGGCTAGGAGAGCAAGAATGAAGGAGCTGGCGGCCTCCTCCTTTTGCCTTTTCTTTCTTTTTTTTTTTTGTTGCTGTTTTGTGAGTTTTGATCAGCCAACCACAGCTCGCACCTTTCGTACATTGCTGCTGCCCTCGTGGGTAGCCCGGGTAGCCATTGTCGCCATTGCGACTGATCGTGAGCGCTTTGTTGGCGGAGTTCACTTCCGTGAGTTGTCGCATACCACTGCATTCCTCTTTTGTGTGCGTGCTGTGCAAAGGCGCTGCAGACTGCTTGAGTTTTCGACTTCTCGTGTAGCAATGGCCAGTGTCTAGAAGCGCAAGAACGTTGACTTTGCGATGAAGTTGAAAGCCATACAGCATGTTGAGGAGGGCGAAAAAAGTTCGACAGTGGCAGACAACATCGAGATACCACGAAGCTCTCGGCCCGGCATGGTGGCCTAGTGGCTAAGGTACTCTGCTGCTGATCCAAGGGTCGCGGGATCGAATCCAGGCCGCGGCGGCTGCATTTCGATGGAGGCGAAATGTTGAGGCCCGTGTGCTGTGCGATGTCAGTGCACGTTAAAGAACCCCAGGTGGTCGAAATTTCCGGAGCCCTCCACTACGGCGTCTCTCATAATCAGAACTGGTTTTGGGACGTAAAACCCCACAAAACAACAACGAACACGAAGCTCTCTGAGCACTTTGTTGAACAAGGCAGATATCAAGGCAAAGGCAGCGGAGCAGCGAACATCGGGAGCCTGTCATGTGTGCGCTCTTGCCCACGGAAAAGTAAAAAAGGCACTCTATGGCTGGTTCTTAGAAGTGTGTGTGAAGAACATTCCTGTGGATGGCCCATTGCTGATGGCTAAGGTCAAATGGTTTGCCGCAGCACTCGGTGAAGACAACTTTGCCAACACCAGGTGGCTTCACCGATTTAAGCAACGCTACAACATCGTCGGCAAAACCATTTCTGGCGAAAGCAAAGCCGTAAGCAGCCAGGACATCCAGCAGTGGATGATGGAGTGGCTGGAAATCTCAGCAAAGTTTTCATCCACGGAAATCTTCAATGCTGATGAGACCGGTCTATTTTGGCAAATGCTGCCGAGCAAGACTCTCGACGTCCAGGGTAGCACGTGTCACGGCAGCAAAATGAGTAAAGTCCGCATGAGTGTTCTGCTGGCAGCCAACATGGATAGGTCTTGGAAGCTCCAGCCCTTTGTGATCGGGAAAGCAAGGGCACTGCGCTGTTTCAAGAACTCTAAGCGGCTCCCCGTTCACTACACCTCGAACAAGAAGGCGTGCATTGCGCGTCAGCTGTTCGCAGAATGGCTGCAAGCGTGGGACATTGAGCTGGGCAAGTCGGGGCGTCTCGCTTACCTTCTTGTGAACAACTGCTCGGCCCGCCACACCACCTGCGAGCTCAAAAACATCGAGCTGCCTGAAGTTTCTGCCGGCCAACACGACAGCGAAGCTGCAACCGCTCGATCAGGGCATCATCAAGTCCTTCAAGGTGAGGCTACAGCTGGCGACTCCCTGGCTGCTGGTCAACCTCTGCATGGGCACCGAGCTGGAGGTTGACCTGCTCGGTGCCATTCAAATGATGATGGGACCTTGTGAGACGTGAAGACGGACACACTGGCCAACTGCTTCTGGAAGGCAGGCTTTGTGACAGCGGAACTTGCGGAAACCGGTGAAGACTGCAACGAATAGCGCATAGACGACATGTTTCGCGAGTTGTCGTCCCTCTTCATGGCTGCCATTCCACCCGAAGTGTCTGCGGATGATTTCGTGGAAGCGAACTGCAATGTTCAGGCTGTTGCGAGCCTCACTGATGAGGACATTGTAGCTACGGTCGCAGGGACCCAGGATGCCCAGGCCGACAGCTCAAGTGGCGACGAAGATCGTCCGGATGAGGCGGCGGCTACACGCGCATACTCCGCTGCTGAAGTGGCGGAAGCGTTCGGCTTGAGTCACCATTGTTGTGGCGACATGGAGGGGACGGGGCTGTCGCACCTGGACAGCCTCGATAAGATCGAGGCCAGCGTCTTCAACTTCATTTCGAAGACGAAGAAGCAGGCCAAGATGAGCGATTTTTTTTCATGCAAATAAAACATTCTATTGCATTGTGTATGCGGGATTAGTTGTCATTCTTGAATTCGCTGATTGTAGGTGATCATCCGCCACTGGTAAGGTCTCGGGGCCTGTATATTTTTATATCGAATTTTTCATATATCGAACTTATTCGCGATCCTCTTCGAGTTTGATATATCCATGTTTGACTGCAGTGTTTTATCGTTGGTATTGAAGTAGAATTTTCGCATAGTTTTTTTCTGCAGTGGGTTTCTAATCGGTCATTTGGAAGCCTTCATAGGTACAATTTATTGGGCACAGTGACTGCTTGTAAAATTTATTCATCTTTTTCTCAGGGCAGTATTGGTCATAGAGGGGTCGAGTGTGAACAAAACATTTAAAAGAAAAAACAGAGGAAAGCAAGTAGAGCAATGAAATAGTAAATGTGTAACAGATACAGAGTCCCTATTATACATTGCTATCTTTGTGAAGTTGGGAAATGAAATATGATGGGTAATTGTATATCATCATCAGCCTGTCTACAGCCACAGTAAGGCAAAGTCCTCTCCCATAGACCTCTACTTATCCCAATCCTGTGCTAACTGGGACAGGTTACCCCACAATATTACCGTATTTTCCGGCGCATAAGACGTACCTCTGTATAAGACGCACCCCCAATTTTCTCAAGTTCTCACGCAAAAATTAATATATAAGACGCACCTATATTCACTCACTTCCCGCAAAGAAACTTCATAACGTGGGGTTGAGCGAGCATTGTAAAATGCCGTACTTACGTTTCTGAGTGCTAGTCCGCGCCAGCTCTATCTTGGCAGATGAGCGACCCCCCCCCCCCCCCCCTTCGCGTATTTTCATGCTTGTTAAAGACGGGCGGGCCGTTTCCTCTCCGCCTCGATGGCAGGCGTTTCGATTGGGGTGATGTTATCGCATGTGCCCTCCGATGGGCCAGGCTCGTTTGATCTCTGCTTCAGCCGTTTTCGTCGCCCCTACTCGCATACTTTTATACCCCTGTCACACGAGGCAACTAGAGTGCACTTTCAGCGAGTGCACTTACGCTCATAGAGTGCACTTACGTTCACGCGCTGCTACATGAGAAACAGAAGTGTGCTTTGTAAATGCGCATTCCCCTAGCGGACGTGGCCGCAATCTGCCCAAGGGCGAGAATAGCGAGGTTTTTTGTTCAGATATGATTTGTTTTAATGCATAGCAGTATTTATAATAACGAAAACAATGTTTTAAAAATGCTACGGGCGCCGCGTTGTGCATTAGTGTATTTGTTTACAAGCCACTGCTATCGAGGCTACCCACTCCGTCTCCTTGAAGTGAGTTCGGCGAACACACTCGCCTGCAAGTGCGCTTTGCAGCGAGTGTCACTAAATGTTCCCGTGTGACAGCGTGCGAATGACAATAACGGCGAAGTGCACTCTCTCAAAGTGCACTTAAGTTGTCCCGTGTGACAGGGGTATTATTCTAGCGACCGTACTTGGGGCTCCAGGGGCTTCCAGAGAAAAGAATCGGAAAAGGGACATCGCACTCGCAGCCCCTTTTGCATATGGCTGCGCTCACCTGCGCAGCGATGGGCACTGCTGCATGGCTGTAGAAGCCAGCCAGCGGTTGTCTCGGGCGGGACGAGGAGCGCAAAATATGCGAGGCTTTTTTTTTTTTTTGTAAAGCTGGCTAAATGTCAGGGGTGCACAAATTATGCGAGGGCACAAATTATGCGGGTAAATACGGTACTTATACAATGTACTAGCTAAAGTTTGTTGGAAATGCTAGTTTTTAATAATAGTTACAATGTCCTCTGGAAAGACATTCCAATCTAACAATGTACCAATTTGCCCTTCATACTGCTGAATGTGCACTGTATGTTGTAAAATGCTGATGTATGCACAACTTTCACTGCATGATGTCAGATTAGGCTGTGTTATGTAAAGCTACACACTAGCTTCGACATTCCACGCATTAAGCACACAGAAAAATTTAGTGCCCGCAGACACTCTGTGCTCCTACAGCTCTCAGTATAGCCCACGTATGGGACTTGAAGCCTGATTGCTGATAAGTGACTGCTGATAAAATCTACCATGTGTTAAAGCTTACTGTGATGACAGGCCTGCCAACACTGATTTGTTGGAGCATGGTTACCGAAACTGCACTTCGGTGCACCAAGCATATCATCAGGGTCCCCATGTAGCCCTCAAAAAGCCATAACAAATATCTTGCCAATAAAAATGAAGGTATTATAAGTGTTAACCTTACTTTGTACACATGGTCACCACATCTCTGACAGTGCACATGTAGATTATATTAAAAAATCTGGTGAGGAGAACATCTGGAGGTTGTGACTTGGGGTCCCAGTGAGGGCATGCCCCAGTTAAATGTGCTCATGTGGTGACACTGGAAGGGAGAAACATATTTAGTGCAAGAAAGTAGTTGCAGCCTGATAGCCATGCATGCCATGTTGCCACTTGGGTAATGGTTCCCAGAGAACAAGCTAAAGGGTGTGGAGCAAGAAGACAACCCATGCAGCCTTTTCTTTGATTCTATGCACTCATCTGCTCATAACCACTCAGTCACTGCGGCACTTGTCACTCAAGCCATGGGCACTTGCCCCATGGCTTGAAATGAAGCGGCTAGCCAGCATAGTATTAGTGAAAGAATAGTGTGTTGGTTAGTGACCTGGCACCAGAGGCAGCAGGCAGAAGGCACCCCAGGATACTTGAAATGAAAATGCAGTGATCCTTTATACTTGTGGAATTAGTGAACCACCATTGCGAATTTTTAAGACATGCTGCTTGTTGGTATAAGCACAATCTGGATGTTAAAGAATGAACTCGTCAACAAAATAGACCTTTTGCTCCACTCAAGGTATCCTAGAGTGATTTACAATACAGGTTGTGAATCTATGTACATTGCAGAGCACATTGGAAACATGCACCATGCACTTAAGTGGAATGAAGCAAAAGCCATTGTCATAAAGTGAGGTGGGCCACACTTGAATTTAATCAACCAAGAGAGCAAGCAGGGTTCAGAAAAGGATACTCTACCATGGACCACCTGCATGCGATCAATCAAGTAATCGAGAAATCCGCTGAATACAGCAAACCCCTCTACATGGCTTTCATAGATTACGAAAAGGCTTTCGACTCGGTAGAGATACCAGCAGTTCTGGAGGCACTACGTCGTCAAGGAATATGTGATAGCTACATAAACACGATAGCCAACATCTATAAAGATTCTACGGCCACCCTACTCCTCCTTAGGAAAAGCAGGAAAATCCCAATACAGAAAGGTGTCAGACAAGGAGATACAATTTCTCCAATGCTATTTACTGCATGTTTGGAATAAATCTTCAAAAGGTTAGACTGGGAAGAGACAGGGCTCAGGATTAACGGCGAATATCTGAGTAACCTGCGATTTGCAGACGACATAGTGCTCTTTAGCAATGATGGCGACGAACTGCAAAAGATGATTGAAGACTTAAGCCGAGAAAGCGCTAAGGTAGGATTAAGGATGAACATGCAGAAAACAAAGATGATGCTAAGTGGCACGGCGAAAAAATGTCTATTCCCGATCGAAACCCATACATTAGAAGTCGTAGAAGAATATCTGTACCTAGGACAGCTACTTACAGGAGAACCCACCCATATAAAAGAAATCCACCGTAGAATAAACATGGGATGGCGCGCATATGGGAGACATTCCCAACTCATGAACGGTAACTACCACTATCACTCAAGCGGAAACTAATGGTGAATTCCAATGGCAGATTCGGAGTGGCCGACGAACTCTGCGCCGGAGCACTCCACTCCGGCGGAGGGCAACCGAAGGAAATCTGCCAATGGAACACAGACGCTCCCTCCAGAGCGAATGGCAGAAGGCGCTAGTGCACATCTGCTTCCGGAAGCGCCCAGCATTCCTTGCGTTTCGCGCTGTTTTCCCAACCTGTTCGGCATGAACTCGCGCGCGAGGTGCATGTGAAAAAAGTTTCGCTTTGAATTTTTGCCTCCTGTGTTCTGATCGAAGTCACACTGCGTGCAAGTGTCCTCCTCTTGTCGATTGTGAACCAGGCACATGCCGATAAATGCGCAACTTTCGCTTTCTTCTCCGCGCGGCCGAACCATGATGTAGAAAACCTTTTTGCATACGCTAGCTTCTTCATCGCTTGAGTCCTCACTGGTCGATTCAGAACTAGAGCTGGAATAATCGCTCTCTGCAAGCAGTAAAAGCGTGAGCTGACGCTGCGCTACTCATGATGCTTCCGAGCTGCGACAGAAAACGAGCGCGCTCGGGCAGCGCATAGCGTCGGTCATGTGGTACGCCACGCTCTGCGCACGCGCCGGGCGCTTGCGACTTCCGGTCGAATCCACCGTTTTTCGCGGAGTAGAGAGAGCTGCTCCGTGGAGTGGATCTGGCGGCGGAGCTGCTCCAGATCTGCCAATGAAACATAGAGGGAACACTCTGAATCTGCCAATGGAAAAGACTTGCTCTGCGTGGAGCAGAAAAACTGCTACCGGAAGTGCTCTGAATCTGCCAATGGAATTCACCATATATAACTACTGCATCTTGCGAGTACTGACTTACGGGTCAGAAACCTGGAGAATTACAAAGAAGCTAGAGAGACAATGAAGCCTAGGAAAACATAGGGGAAGTTAATTGTGGTATTGTAATGGTGGAGAAAGTAGAAAGGAATTAAAGTGGACGAAAAGACAAACCTGCCTTCGGTGGGACCCGAACCCACGACCTTCGGATGTCGCGTCCGATGCTCTACCAACTGAGCTACAAGAGCGGTCGTCCCCCCGTCCACGTTATTGTGTATTTATGTAGGTATTATCCTGGGAGTGTTAGGCAGCGCCACTCGAGGCCAAGGCGGCGTGTGTAGAACACACTTGCTTGCCAGGAGGCGTCACGTAGAACGTGAACTTAGACAAGATGGCTGCTGCCCAATAAGCCCTCGCATGTTACCTAAGGCACCAAGTCTGCCGCAACGAGGCCCAAGCTATGAAATAACGAAAGGGAAGGGGTCAAGGGCTCGTTCTTTATTTGTTAGAAACAACTTAATGAGCAAACAGACAATGAAGCCTAGGAAAACATAGGGGAAGTTAATTGTGGTATTGTAATGGTGGAGAAAGTAGAAAGGAATTAAAGTGGACGAAAAGACAAACCTGCCTTCGGTGGGACCCGAACCCACGACCTTCGGATGTCGCGTCCGATGCTCTACCAACTGAGCTACAAGAGCGGTCGTCCCCCCGTCCACGTTATTGTGTATTTATGTAGGTATTATCCTGGGAGTGTTAGGCAGCGCCACTCGAGGCCAAGGCGGCGTGTGTAGAACACACTTTCTTGCCAGGAGGCGTCACGTAGAACGTGAACTTAGACAAGATGGCTGCTGCCCAATAAGCCCTCGCATGTTACCTAAGGCACCAAGTCTGCCGCAACGAGGCCCAAGCTATGAAATAACGAAAGGGAAGGGGTCAAGGGCTCGTTCTTTATTTGTTAGAAACAACTTAATGAGCAAACAGACAATGAAGCCTAGGAAAACATAGGGGAAGTTAATTGTGGTATTGTAATGGTGGAGAAAGTAGAAAGGAATTAAAGTGGACGAAAAGACAAACCTGCCTTCGGTGGGACCCGAACCCACGACCTTCGGATGTCGCGTCCGATGCTCTACCAACTGAGCTACAAGGGCGGTCGTCCCCCCGTCCACTTTATTGTGTATTTATGTAGGTATTATCCTGGGAGTGTTAGGCAGCGCCACTCGAGGCCAAGGCGGCGTGTGTAGAACACACTTTCTTGCCAGGAGGCGTCACGTAGAACGTGAACTTAGACGAGATGGCTGAGCCCTTGACCTCGTTACGGCAGACTTGGTGCCTTAGGTAACATGCGAGGGCTTATTGGGCAGCAGCCATCTCGTCTAAGTTCACGTTCTACGTGACGCCTCCTGGCAAGAAAGTGTGTTCTACACACGCCGCCTTGGCCTCGAGTGGCGCTGCCTAACACTCCCAGGATAATACCTACATAAATACACAATAAAGTGGACGGGGGGACGACCGCCCTTGTAGCTCAGTTGGTAGAGCATCGGACGCGACATCCGAAGGTCGTGGGTTCGGGTCCCACCGAAGGCAGGTTTGTGTTTTCGTCCACTTTAATTCCTTTCTACTTTCTCCACCATTACAATACCACAATTAACTTCCCCTATGTTTTCCTAGGCTTCATTGTCTGTTTGCTCATTAAGTTGTTTCTAACAAATAAAGAACGAGCCCTTGACCCCTTCCCTTTCGTTATTTCATAGCTTGGGCCTCGTTGCGGCAGACTTGGTGCCTTAGGTAACATGCGAGGGCTTATTGGGCAGCAGCCATCTCGTCTAAGTTCACGTTCTACGTGACGCCTCCTGGCAAGAAAGTGTGTTCTACACACGCCGCCTTGGCCTCGAGTGGCGCTGCCTAACACTCCCAGGATAATACCTACATAAATACACAATAAAGTGGACGGGGGGACGACCGCCCTTGTAGCTCAGTTGGTAGAGCATCGGACGCGACATCCGAAGGTCGTGGGTTCGGGTCCCACCGAAGGCAGGTTTGTCTTTTCGTCCACTTTAATTCCTTTCTACTTTCTCCACCATTACAATACCACAATTAACTTCCCCTATGTTTTCCTAGGCTTCATTGTCTGTTTGCTCATTAAGTTGTTTCTAACAAATAAAGAACGAGCCCTTGACCCCTTCCCTTTCGTTAAAGAAGCTAGAGAGGAAGTTAAGAACTGCGCAGCGGGCGATGGAACGAAAAATGATAGGCGTTACACTAAGAGATAGGAAGACAGCCGAGTGGGTCAGAGAACAAACGGGGGTTGCCGACATAATGAACGATATTAAGAAGAAAAAATGGACATGGGCAGGCCACGTGATGAGAAGGCTAGATAACCGATGGACAGTTAGAACGACGGAATGGATACCAAGAGAGGGTAAGCGCAGCCGTGGGCGGCAGAGAGTAAGATGGGGGGACAAAATCAGGAAGTTCGCAGGCATCAAATGGAATCAGCTCGTGCAGGACAGGCAAGGATGGCGAGGATTGGGAGAGGCCTTCGTCCTGCAGTGGACATAAGATGGGATGATGATGATGATGAAATGAACAAGGGAACACGTCTCCCTCTTCATCAGCATTGCCATCACCAGAACCCTGAGAAAGTACCTATGACAGTACCATGGAACATTTGTTATAAGGAAAATTATCACTAATTGTTTCCATAACTATATTTGGCTAATACTGGACTTAATTTGCCGAGTGAAAATTTTGGCACCAAGTGATGCAATGCATGGAAGAATGCAGTAAACACTTTTACCAACTACATATGTATTACAATGCAAAGGTTATTCAGTAAAGGCAGACTGATTTTCTGGAACACTAATCTGTAAACATTACTCATTAAACTTTTGTTCCCATCAAAGTATCCTCCACTGAGCACAATACACTCAATGTTTCTGCCATTCCTAAGAAATATGGGTTAAATCATTTCTCGCCGTCCACTTGAAAACTTCCTCTAAAGGCTTTGCTGCATCCTGGGCTGTATCAAATTGGTGTCCCTTCAGTTACTTTTTTTACCATGCGGCACAAAAGTATTCACAGGGGGCCAGGTCAAGACTATAGGGCAGGTGAGGGATAGTCGAGATGTTTTCCCGAAGGAAATTTTTACCACAGTTTTGTGCAACACGACCCCTTGCATTATCGCATTGGTTTCCAAACTCCCACAGGTTTGGGTCTTTCTCGTGAGATTTCTTCTCTTACAAGAAAGAATTCTATAGTTATTCGGTGCTTACCGGCTGGCCCATAGGAACGGAACCGGTGTATACCATTTCTTGCGGTTGAAATTTGTGATAACCATTGTCTTGTTCACCAATATTTGCACTTTAGCCTTCATTGGTTGAGGCTGTCCCTTTTCAACCCACTGGGTGCTTTGACACTTCATTTATGAGCCATAGTAGCACACCCTGCACCTTCTTCTAGGGGCATCTCAGCCGCGGTGGCTGCATTTCGATGGAGGTGAAATGTTGAGGCCCATGTACTGTGCGATGTCAGTGCATGTTAAAGAACCCCAGGTGGTCGAAATTTCTGGAGACCGCCACTACGGCATCTCTCATAATCACAGCTGGTTTTGGGACGTTAACGCACAAATCAATCAAATCAAGCAATTCTTCTAGGGGCCGCTTCCACTTGAGACAAACATTGCCACGATTTTCTTTTTGGGCTGGGGTGAACAGTCGAGGAATCCACTTCTCAGACTCTGGACATGTGAAGACACTCAAGAATTTTTGGATGCTTCCTACTGAAATCTGCAGGGGATTGGGAAGGTTGCCTGACAGTAAGGCGTCTATCAGTTTCTATCACTGCAGCTGCTGTGCTCAGTTTCCTCAGAAAGGGCTGTAAGAGGTGCACCATCCTCTCCCTTCAATTCAGGCTCATCCCTGCACTCTTTGAAGACCTTAAGCCACTGAAAGTACACTGCACGATGTATAGTATCTTCAGTAAATTCAATAGTCAAACCAGCATTCATTTCTGTGGCTGTTTTGTTGAGCTGCACATAAGATGTCATCGTGTAGTGTTCTTCATGGAGTCGCCATCAATCACTTAACTGGCACATTTGGAGGTGGTGACATGCTAGCTGGTTGGATGCTAGGACGGTTGGACATGCTAGGATGGATATTGCTGCTGCCGCATTAGAGCGAGAGTCAAGAGACATCTGGTTAAAATCGGTGGTGTCACAATGTTTCTGAATTATGCCAATAGATGGCAGAGCGAGTGCATAGTGAATAGCATCAGATCCAGTCTGTATGTATGGAGTAATCCTTGTACAATGGATGCTGAGGCTGATCCGAAAACAATGCGTTGCTCAAATTGCTGATTTTAAGTAGGAAAATGCTGTGGGCAGCATCACTAGCTGATAGCATAACTCTGCTTGTTGCTGAGCATGTTTCAGATGAAAACGTGTCCTGTGCCTCTGCTGAATCATATAAGGTCATGAGACAAGAATGGCAGCTTCTACACTGCTTTTGTGCAAAATAAAAAGAGGATTTGTAGATTAACACAATAAGTTACAGTGCATTGATGTAATAAACATGTCTTTATCATGATATCCATGGAAATTCGACATTTAGTTAACTGAAAATTCTTTCAGTCCCATAAAATCTGTGTTAATCAGGTTCCACTATACAATGTATTTCAGGAAATGTGTCCACAAATCCAGAAAAGCAGATATTTATGAACTTTTTATAGAAGTGCTTTATTCATGGTGGCAAGTAAAGTGCATAGGTGTGAAAATTTAAACTAATTGACAAAATTACATTACTAATTAACTTAAGACAGCTAGATGCCCAAACCTAATTGAAGAGTGGAAGTTATTTATGCAAGAAATCCATATCCATTGTAATATTTCCAAAAGGGTGACACTGCTAATTCTTGCAGATCGATGAAGTCTGCTTAACTGCACCTACAAAACCGAAACTGAGTGGTCAAAGATGGCAGTGGCTGCTGGCTACGGTAGTGGCCCGAGAGACATAGGCATTCCTCTTGCATTTCCGTGTGACAATGAGCATGCGTTGCTGTCGAGTGGCCATTTCGGCAAGCGTGAGATTGGGTGCAGCAGTGAAACGATGATGATTGCTGCCTGACAATCATGTTTGTTCATCATCGCTTGGCCATGCAAGGGGAACAACTGTGTCACACAGGCCACTACAGAATATAATGGCAACTGCACTCTTTGACCAATCAGTTGTGGCTTCCTGGGTGCAATTAGCCAGATTTCATTGACCTGTAGAAATTGGGTGTGTTGCCTTTTTGCGAGTATAACAGATATGGATTCCTTGTATAAATAGCTTCCATTCTTCAGTTAGGTTTGAGCATCTAGCCATTCTGGTTTAAAAGTTCATTAGTCTAATTTTATTAATTGCTGTGCTGTTTATCACTACCTGACAATTTATAGTGCGTGCCACCACGAATAAAGCACTTCTGCAAAAAGAGCAGAAATATCTGCTTTTCCGTATTCATAAGAATTGTGGACAGATTTTCTGAAACACATGGTAATATGTAATTATGGTGTTGTCGGCACATTAGCTGTGCACGCATAAATAAGGGCACAACATTAAGATTCTGCTTTCTAGGATAGACACTGCAAAGCAGCTTCAACACCTAGCATGTTGTCTCTCACTGACAGAGTGGAACACACCAAATGTAAGGCATGCGAGATTGCATCATCCGATCCCTTCACTGCAACTCCAACCTCCGTCTCGACTTCCTTGACATGAACCTTGCCTTCTCTGTTTTGGTTGGGAGTTGCCTTCGTGAAGGCACACTGTACTTAGGGAGACCGACACTGGGGCAGCATATAATGTCAGCAGCACCAAAGAAACCACCGACCATTTGTTAAGCTGCTGTCCTCGATTTGCCTCGGGAAGACACACTTTCCAATGTGTTGCGACTACAGGACGATTACCAGCTTTCTGTGCATTTGCTGTTAGAACACCATTTCCATCACCCTTCTGCCCACAAGACAGTTCACGAAAGGGCCTTTGTATTTCTTGAGGATGACAGGCATGTGCAAATGCCTTTCACTAGCAGTGCAATATCTCTCTTGTCAATGTATTCACCACTCATTTTCTTCTTTCCTTTCTTCCTCGTCTAATTTTTCTATTCCTCCTTCCCATTCCTCCAGTGTAAACTAGCCAACTAAATTTTTTTCTAGGTAACCTCCCTGCATTCTGCCTTTGTTTTCCTCCTTCTATTGTAAGGCATGTGAAATAATTGGTGGGTGGTGTCAAGGAGATTGCATGCACACTGAAGCTGTGCTTGTTCACCTCAGCGCAACATTGTACTAATCATGCTTTTTTTAACACGAAAGTGTTTTATGTTGGGGCCCATCAAGAAAGCAGTGACGTAGTTTCGTAACGGAAGTGGCTCTCTGAAAAAATGAACATAATACATTCACAGTGAAAAAGTTCCACCCAGTCGGACTCGAACCTACCTACCCCCGGGGTTTCACGAAATGAGCTGGAAGCTCTACTGATACACCACCGCAACATCGCACATATAGGGAACAGATGGGCCTTACATGTTCACCACAGCGCTTCACAAGTTGCATTGAATTGTTGTCCGGCTAAAGTAAAGGTGTTTAACAGTGTCCAACAAGCAGATTACTCTTAAGTTAACATCGCCTCCCTTATACTGCACACTTGGTTCGCTTAGGTTCGCTGCGGTAGTTATGCCATCTGGGAACGATAGATACATCGAAGCAGATTGTCATGCTAATTAGCACTGGTAGTCAGTGCTTCGGTAATCTTTGCGCCTTGACCGCCGCGGAAATCAGGAGCGTGGCGGTGTCTTGATGGTAGGTGCTTCGGGCAAAGCACGAACGCGGCCACTACAAAATGTCTTGCGTGGCCAGGTGTGTTGAATTGCGACGCGCTCTGCTCCAGGAATGCAAGGACAGCCATCGACAAGCAAATAATTGGTCTTTGATTGTAGTTGGCTGTGTTTTCACAAAGCGATTCGCTGACACCCCGTTCGGTTCGCTTGCACGGTGCCGCCATTTGTGGACGCTTCTTGTTTATAGCAGGTTTGCGCAGGGCTCTGGCGCGTGCAATTCAGTGTTTCCGGAGAATGCGAGTCATTTGAGAACTTTCTCTCTTGTGCAAACTGTCAGGGATCCCCGTGCCGTGTCGAGGTGCCGCTTATGTCTACATGTAACGTGTTCACAGTACCCAAGCCATCGATTTGCCAGATTCCCACTTATGCATTTCACAACTTCATGAAGATACGTTTCACTTTCGTGTTATACCGATTCCTGTGACAGAGGGATCAACCACATCTCTTTTGTTCCTTTGTCTGTCTACAGGTATCCTCTAGATGTTGCCCGCCGACAAATGCAGCTCAGCATGATGCACCCGGAAATGAATAAATACAGGTAAATGAATAACCCTGTAGCCTTCCGTCACTGAAAACAGGTTTGTTTTAAAAAGGTGGGATACTTTTTTTTTTTCGTGAAACGGAAGGAAGCATGACAAAAAACATAGTGCTTGACTTAAGAACCATACTTACACATAAGTTGGGCCTCTAAAAAAAATTTCTTGCTTTCTACAGTGGATATTTAAGGGCAAGACATAGTCTGGCAGTCTTGGTGCTCCAAGTCACTGGCAGCGAACTGGGATACACTACGTCGACTGCGGCAGTCTGTTCTATAATCTACAGCCCGGATCATGCGTACACAGCCTCACACATTAGGAACTGGCTGCTCCCTTGGTGCATATGTACAGTCTGTTGCACACTTAGAGAGAATCTCTGAGCACCTTGCAATGCCATGCGGCCAACGCGATGCAGCCATGGTTCCAGGCTGCATGCATCGAGCATCTGCGCCTGCGCGAGTAGCCACTGCTGGCTGACTTCAGTGCTCACCATATCATGGCTGCATCGTGTTGCAAGGTACTCCGAGATTTCCTCTAAGTGTGAAATGGACTGTACATCTCAGTCTCAACATCCACTGGACTGACTGCTTATCCTAACTATTGTCATCACCATGCCAACCCTCTTCATAAACTTTGATGCACAGGGCTTTTTTTATTACAAGATTTTTTTATTTAGTAATCGTGATTGCGCTTTGAATTGCATTCTCTGTATTCCCACTTCTAAAGTCAAGACATGGGCCGTTTCACATGTCACTAGTAAAGACCCATCACATGGTTGGCTCATGTATGCTCCAAGCTCTGGAAAAAGTCACGATTTCTTCCTGCGAGAACCTCTGCACTTTGTGTCACATGTGAAAATGTGATCGCACTGTGGTTGCCGCCCATTCAGAACTCTCAACTTTCCTCCTGCCATGCAGTTGTTGTTTTAGCATTGCGAATAGCATTGCCCTAGGGTGCTGCTACGAACAAGCGCGAGAAGTTTCTTTGGACCTAGACTTTTGTGACATTGAAGAATGATGATTGAGCACAACAGTTTCATGCTGGTGTTGAGGCATGAAAGAGCCAAAAGTAGAATATACTGGCTAGTCTGCAGTCTACGCTCTCTGCAGCAACTGCTTCGTGATGCACATGGTGGTGGTACTACAAGGCACGGGAGCTGGGCAGCAGATGGCTCTGCAACATATCCTGCATACACGTGGGCCAGTACAGCTGTTTATAACTGTGCCCTCTTGTTCGCTTAGTTTGCCTTGTCATGTTAAGGTCAACGTTGTTCCCTTTTAAATGTTAGCATCTACCAAACCTATGGAAGATCACAAAGCCTAGTGTCACACACGTTTTCTAAACACTTTCCCTCAGTGCATCCATTCCACTTTTCACTAACGTGTTTACAAAATGAAATTATATTGTTATTTATTATTGGGTATTAAGGGCCCAGATGTTACTTATGGCGTTTTTCACTGGCGGATCTGGAGCAGTCGCCGAAATCCTGGAGGGAGCGCTCGGATTTCATGAATCCGGATCTGCCAGCGGAGTGCGAGAATGCCCCGTGAGCGAGTATACAGGAAGTCAATGAGCACGTCATACAAACCCAACTTCACTCCGTGTGTTTCCGTGGCAACCAAAGATGCCTTCCCCGGGCACATTTTGACTTCAGCAGCTTCAGAGTTTTTTATGTTCAATTCACGCCCATTCTGTGTTCAAGCTTTACTACACGGAGAGGGCACTAAGCGCTAAATACACGGTACTATTCTGCGTTCGGTGCCGTAAGCTCCGGCATGAAGCGTACGATGGATGGGGAGAGGAACGATGAGCACGTAGGGACGCAGGCTCGGCCGCTTTTTGCACTTTGCCATACGCACTCGTAAGAGTTCGTGTCTTCATCAACAAGTAGAAAAGAAAGAGTTTTGCACATCCCCGCTCTATAACACCATTGAAGAACACTCTCGATAAAGCTGTGTCTTCGCGAGCGATAAACACATCCAAACAGTCCTACGTCAATGCCGACTCCGAGGGTAGGCTTAGCTAGAACGACGGCGCTGCCGTCCCTTCGTTGTTCGCGACGAACCGCGAACTCACAATGAAGCGATTACTTTTGCCAACACGATAAACGTTTGTACTCCCGTGCCATGCATTAACACATCCAATCGGTTTTCTTCAAACATCGGTGTGGAGCGCAACGATGGAAACGAAGCGAGCCGCATCGGTGAAACGGCCAGTGCGACTGTTTACCTTTCGTACAGCAGCTTCAGACCTATCGAGTATATTGAAAACCGGTGCTGCTTTCCACTTTAAACACACTTACACTCATTTGCAAGCTATTTCATTTCACAACCCAATCGCAGTCAATATATTACACGCCATACCGGCAAATACAGCCTACACCAGACCTATTCGAGCGGCGGGGAGAACCAAACGGTGGCCAGCAGCACGACGTCGCACGTATGGCGCACGATGCTACGTACAGCACGTCGTAACCACTGTCTTCTGAGCTGGCAGAGCTTCTGCTTGTCCTGCAGTCGTCGCTAAACGCGAGCTCCACTTTATTGTACACTCCAGCTCCACAGTCACTGCGAACGCAGCCATTTTGGCTGTTTTGACAGACAAGACGGAACTGACGCGAGTATGCGGCCTGCTTCCGCCCGAATCTGTCTGAATCCGTGCCTCGGCGCTGGAGCAAGTGAGAGCGCTCTGGCGCGGTTTGAGTTACTCTGAATCTGCCAGTGAAACGCACCAACCCGCTCCCGCTCGACCAGTGAAACACGGATTCGTCGCGGCGGAGCAAAAAAACCTGCTCCGAATCTGCCAGTAAAAAATGCCATTAGGGGGAGGGTAATGATTACAATATGATTGGGTTACATTCACAAATTAAACATTTATGCAAAAACAGCTGTGTAAAAAAAAGTGCAATAAGTTTGTGTGCAATGAGAAAATGGTAATCAAATACAGCATAATAAGTGCAATACAAATGTGCTAGTATGCTAGTGATAGAAAGATAAAAAGTGCTACATGACGTTACATTATTCACATAAAAAAAGGCATCAAATATAATACACGTCTTATATTTATTCATTTATTTCCTCAAAGGTGAATTGGTTGAAGCTGTGTGTGATCAGTGGCATGATGCTACATTCTCAGCTGTTGTTTTGAGGTTTCAGGTGCCATCAGATTGTTTTTTGCTTTTTTTTTTCTTTTTGCTGAAAATGGCCCATTTGGTTGCAGGAAGAACAAGTCCTAGTGCTACAAAGTTGAATATTTGGAATTATATGCACTTTCATGCAAAGAAAACAACTGTGTGCCTTTCCCTGCACTGATGCAGTCATCAAATCTGTTTACCTCGAATATAAGGTGGGAGTGGACTTTGACACCGCAGTTTTCGGAAAACAACCTTTTTGTATATTCATACAAGTACGGTACTATTTTTTATTTAAATTGTAGTGACAAAAACATGTCTGCACATGTAAAAGGAAGACCAACCAGTGTCAGAAAAGCATAACAACAACAACTACAAAAAAAAGACAGAGGAAAAACCAAGCACGCTGCAAAGCTATAGCAGAGTGAATAAGCCAATGCAGCCTATCCTGCACAGAACTACTGCATGGCTGAGCAGAATGATCAAAGCGCTGTTGAACAACACGTCTGGTTTAGTGCTTTTGTGTTGCAGATGTTCTCCTCTTGTGCACATAAAGCAGTGGTAAATAAAATGAAGCTTTTCCAATACAAGGTAATGTTTCTGCAGTGCACACTGAGCACCCATTTCCTGCATGTAACAGTGTTATCAAATCACCGACCTAATTTTAAGGGGAAAGGCAAAAACAAGAGTTAATGCAAAGCACAAGTGAACACTACCTTCCTTACAGTACTGAACCTTGTGGCAAGCACTTTAGGAAAAGTAAGATCCCAGCCTATCTTTTGCCAACAAACACACGATTATAATTTCATTTATTCTTCAGCTGTAAATTGCTCAACCTGTGCTTCGTTATTGTCTTACAGCAAGTGGAATTATTGAGTCAAACTGCTGCAGCTTTGTTTATTGTACAAAATTTAAATTATAATTATAATTTTAATACTATACCTGTAACCGAGTAATTCTGTACATCACCCATCACAATTATCACTTTATAAGGCACCAAAATGAGTATTTACTCATTCTAACATTAGCACTCTTTTTTTCCATTATAAATTAAGAAATTAAGAACCAATCTCCGTGATTTAGAAACTTGGTGCAGTAAATTACATTGGTATATGAAATGTGGCAGTGTGTCGTGTTTTAATTCGCATAATCTTTTACAAGTGGAAAAATCAGAACAAGTGGGACGACTGTGAGCACAAATGAATGGTACATGCACATTGTAGTGGGGGTCTTATGATAACAGTACCCCCCTTTTAAAACTAACAAGCCTTTAGAACAAATAAGAGTCAAGAGATCAGCTAGTACATCCTAGAGACCGTGCTCAAAGCAGACACCAGTACCCTCTGAATAAATCGCTGCTGCCATGCTGCTCACTTTCAGAAATGCTGTTGGTGATTGAACTGGCGGCTCTTCCTTCAACTACAGCTACCCCTGATCACTGCTGTCACACTGTTCCTTATTAGGGCTGCCACAGCTGATCAAAACAGCAGTTCTTCCACCAAGACCGGTGCTCCCTCAAGAGCCATGCACACCAAATATGCACCCCTTGGCATGTGCACTGAAGGATTTAAAAAAAAATATATATATATACGGAGTATGGTGGCAATGGGCAACACTGAGAGCGAAAATACACTTCCATATATAATTGCCATCACAATAAAAAAGAAACCTTCCAAACAGCCATGCAGAATAACCATGTGCTATGAGCATAGGAATGCGCAGTGTCCCGTATGTGAGGGGGACAATTCTCTCCAGAGCGCCCCCCCCCCCTCCCGCCATCCAACCTCTGCATTGTACAAAGACGTGCAATGCTAATGATGATGGCCCTTACAATCGTTAAATTTAAGAAGTCATGATTACAGCTGTGCAGTTGTGTTTACCTTTAAAAATGGGGCCTGTGAAAGGTGTTCAATAATTTACAAAGTGGAAACCTTAAACACATCTGAAGTGTCACAGGGACTGGTTGTTTAAAGAGTGGGACTCTGAGACAGGCAGGTTGAGGTCAGGTTGAATCATGCCCCCGCCCCCTTTTCATGTAGAAGTCTGGCTGTGAGTAGATCAAGAAAGTAAATCTAAACTGGTGCACTTCGTGGCCGAAAGAATAAATCTCAATGCACATAGCAACACTCTATTAAGCAGAGCATGGTCAAGAATGGCTGTAATATGGTTGCATGCTGTGGGACCCTAACAGCTGTGATGGCAGTAGCTCAAGCAAAGACAGTGACTCTAGTGTGGACGGGTAGTCAGTCTAGTAACTGTTGATTCCATTGTGGTATGTATTCGCTTGCATACAAATAACTTTTATTAAAAAAGGAAAAGTGTGATATGGGGTGGTTGACCTACATTTCAGTGGACTTTCTGTCTACAGTACTTGCAAACACAATACAGTATCCTTCAGTGCATCTAACTCGTTGCTAGTTAGCTATGCTTCATATAAAAAAACAATATTCTAGTCATTTAAGTATTTACTGGTGATAGTTATTTTATTAAATATATGTTGCCATTTATTTGGTGGGGAAAAGCTGGTTATAAGCAAAGAAAACAAGGACAAGAGCTCCTTGTTCTTAAGCTGTCCAAGCTGTAGCACCAGAGAAAGTTGCAGATTTCATGCCATTCTTTTTTTCAGAAGTTCTAAGAAGTAACAGATTAAGTCTTTGGCCTTTTGAAAGTGCAGCATAATTTTTGTCTATACGGTACTTAGACTGCCCACATCACGGTAGCTTAGTGGCTATGGCGATGCGCTGCTATGCTTGAGGTTGCAAGTTTGCTCAGTCGCAGGGGCCCCATGGTGATGGACACAAAATGCTCATCTATGTAGATATTGCACCATCACTGAGTGCTACAAGGTACATGTGGTCTTGTGCACTATATTTGACTGTGTGGGGTGTGCTCTTCGGTGGCATGCACGCCACATATTTAGACATATTCTGTGGAGATTGTGTACAACTTATTTGCATACTAGATGGCAATATGAGTAGTAAAACTTGTCTTGTTTTCACATTTAAAGGCTTTTGCTCATCAAACACTGACCATATTAGTATTACAGGAGTGTACTCTACCAATTAGGCAGACATATTTATGCCCCGCCAAGGCAGTCTAGTGGCTATGGTACTTGGCTGCTGATCAGAGGGTCGCAGGACCGAATGAATCCCGGTCGTGGCAGCTGCATTTCGATGGAGGCGAAATGTTGAGGCGCATGTGCTGTGCGATATCAGTGCACATTAAAGAACCCCAAGTGGTCTAAATTTCCGGAGCCATCCACTATGGCATCTCTCATAATGATAATGTGGTTTTTGGATGTAAAACCCCAGAAATAAATCAAACATATTTACGTATCTTCATTGTAGCCCTACAGTGTCCCTTTACAGCATCCAAACTTCGTTTCAACTTGATTTCATCATTAACTGCATTTGTATGTCCAGTGCCAGAACATTTTCTGTGCATAGTGTGTGCTAATTTGACAACTCTTAGCAGATAAATAAAGACAAGCAGGGTTCATAAAACATTGTGCTAAAATAAGTGTTACTGAGACAATCAAACTGCTATACAGAGAGTTCAGGACAAAACGAGAGCTGACCTGTATGTACACTTTAAACAATGATAAAAAACTAAACCTTCATGTGAATGAAACACAACACAAGGAAATTAACACAACACTATACACAATACAAGGAAAAAGTAAATTTTTCTAATAAAAGCCTAGATGCTAGACTCTTCAGAGAACATTTACATTTGTGTTCATGGATGTTGCATACCTGTGCATGTACAGCAGAGTCCACTTACAACGTAACCACTTATAGAGCAGGACTGGCTGTCGGTTGTTTCTGACCCCCGTTTACCTTTCCATAGAACTTCATGTATGGGCACCGCTTATTGTGCAGCCCACTGAGGTGAAAGACCGGTTATAATGCGGTGCCGGGAAATCCGCGGACAATCGAGGTAGTGAGCAGGTTTCAAAATGGAAGTACGCCGCCCAAACAGAGCGCAACGAATCGTCATGACGGAGGAAAAAAGCGCAGAACAAATGAACAAGCTAGGAGCAGAGGAAAGAAAAAAAAAAAGAAAAAACACGTGGTAGCAGTGTGTCGCGGGCGCGCCTAGTGAGGATAGGTTTGATAGGATTGCCAAGGCGATGGAGAATGCTGCTACGGCTGTTTGGCAGCTCCGAACGTGCGCCCCGTGCACTCCGCACGGAACGCGCGCCCACGATCGCGTGATGTCCACGTTACCGCTGTTTGTGTCTAGTTCCTTTTTTTTTTTTTAATCATTTCAAGCGCTCTGCCCCTGAATCACTCCGTGAGCGCGATTTACTGTGCACCCGATCCCTGTGTTAACGGCAAGCTTCCCGTGCGGCGCACCGGCCGCGACCCCTCAAACTAGTCCTAATGTGCGCTACCTTTTCGATGCTGGATGCAGATAGGGTGCTGCGGGCGACTGTGGTTCGTGGCGGCCGCATTTAAAACGCGACGAATCATTTCGACAACGGAAGCGAGGGAATGGATGGCAGGTGCGCCACTCGAATGGCGGTTTGCGGTCGCTACGTTTTTGACATCGCGCATGCGTCAAGAGAACTCGAAGGATAGCGTGCAGTAATCGGTTCCCGTTTCTGCGCAGTCCGGTTCCCGAGAAGTCTGCATAAACGGCGACATCACTGTAGCACCTTTTTTTTTTTTTTTTTTTTTTTTTTGCACAGTGCGCTCGCGGTATTAAATCTTTGAAACATCATGATTTTTTTTTTTCAGGCGGGTGAAAGCAGCCCGGTTGCACGCCTAGAATGTCTAACACACGCCGCCACTTGCTCGACGCTTTTTACACACGTGTAGGCCTTGAAAAATGTTTTGGTTATAGTGCGGGTATTCGCGATTCCAGCGACTTATGTTATAAGCAGTCTAAGCTGTAATGGACCATTTGCGGAAAAGTTACTGTGCATGCGCGGCAACGGCGCAGCTAGTGCCCTCTACAGGGCGCTCCGAGTTTGGTTGGAAAACAGGAGCGGCCGGCCGAGTCGTGTGCAGCGGGTGAATAACCTGACGGCGCCTCGCTTCCACCGTGTGTACGAAAATGCACCTCACTGCGTCGCCTACGGATGCTCGAATATTACTGAGAATGGAAACTCGAAGTTCTACAGGTTCCCGTGCACGAGGCTATGTGCAAAAAAAACAATGCTTGAAAAGCATCTGTGTGAAGAAAGAGCTGCTGACGGCTTGCCGTGGGTCGTTATACAATCGCGAGCGCATAAGGTCATTTGGTTTGGCGCACAAGGTTATTTGGTCATTCGCTGTGTTGCACTAAGGACGCGTATATAATCAGGATATGTCGCCCAGCAACGCGATCGCAGTGTGCTCCAACGATGCGAATGATGGCGTCGTAACTTAAACACCTCCTGTCGCAACAGGTAGCGCACGGTTTCAGGACGCGGATTGGGAGCCTACATGTGGCGCGCGCGACATTTAGGCTCCCTAGACACGCATGAAGCTTCATCCTTGTAATTATGTGTTATCTATTACAACATGCGTATCTACCAACATGCCTGCTCATACTTTCACGTAAACACCGGATTTGATAGACCGTGCTCACACCACTCCCGGCAAACGTCATTCGTGGTCAGCGGTTTCAAGATTAAACTTAACGTGTCTCAGATAACCTTCCTTGAATGATCAGCCCCGATGAGCCTGTCGAAGGGTCGAGGTAGCGGAGTGCAGGTATCCTCGCTCCATCCCTTTTCTAGAAACAGAAACGAGATTTGACTGTTTTCCGGGTTTTTATATGCCCCAAACCATGATATGATTATGAGCTGTGTTGCACTAAGGACGCGTATATAATCAGGATATGTCGCCCAGCAACGCGATCGCAGTGTGCTCCAACGATGCGAATGATGGCGTCGTAACTTAAACACCTCCTGTCGCAACAGGTAGTGCACGGTTTCAGGACGCGGATTGGGAGCCTACATGTGGCGCGCGCGACATTTAGGCTCCCTAGACACGCATGAAGCTTCATCCTTGTAATTATGTGTTATCTATTACAACATGCGTATCTACCAACATGCCTGCTCATACTTTCACGTAAACACCGGATTTGATAGACCGTGCTCACACCGCTCCCGGCAAACGTCATTCGTGGTCAGCGGTTTCAAGATTAAACTTAACGTGTCTCAGATAACCTTCCTTGAATGATCAGCCCCGATGAGCCTGTCGAAGGGTCGAGGTAGCGGAGTGCAGGTATCCTCGCTCCATCCCTTTTCTAGAAACAGAAACGAGATTTGACTGTTTTCCGGGTTTTTATATGCCCCAAACCATGATATGATTATGAGACACACCGTAGTGGAGGGGTTCTTAATTTTAACCACCTGGGGTTATTTAACGTGCACTCATCGCACAGTACACGGGAATCAACATTTCGCCTCCATCGAAATGCAGCTGCTGTGGCCGGGATTCGATGCCACGACCCTCTGATGAGCAGCCGAGTACCATAGCTACCAGAGCACCGTGGCGGGCACGAAATGGGGTGTTGTCTTCCTCTGTCATGTTTGTTCAATGCAGGCAAACTTCTCCAGCAAAAGAAAAACAACAAAACAGGCGCACGTCCACTGCTGAGTGCTGCCTTGAAAACGCCAGTCCAAGAATCTGTTTTCTAACCAAAAGCGCCAGCGGTGTTTTCCAGGTTACACGAGAGGTGGCGCTCGCTTTTCCGCAAATGGTCAATTGGAACCCGAGTGCTTTGTTTGACTGCCAGCTGCTATGGATAGTTTATTGTGGAGTGGTTCACGGAACCAATGCTGCGAAAGTTCAGGATGTGCAAATGCAGTTCATATGGCGCAGGTGCAGTGTGCTTGCCCCACCATCTTGTCCGTTTTTCTGTTTTCAATTAAGCATCTTTTTGTAGACTCGTCTTTCTGCCAAGCGCAGTATACCGGTGTCACGTGAGCACTTCTTATTACAGTCGGGGCCGATATGGATCACAATCAGGGCTATTAACAGTGGTCACATATACACAGGCGTTAGCCTTGATCGAGTTTGGCGCAGATTTCAGCTCTAGGAGCCAATTGATATTGATCTCAATTGGGCCTGATCGGAATCAAGAGTGACCATGCACCTGGTGGCACTACAACTGCTGCTACAATTCTGACTGCCCCAGCCTTTGTTCTGGCCGCGGCGGCTGCATTTCGATGGAGGTGAAATGTTGAGGTGTACTGTGCGATGTCAGTGCACGTTAAAGAACCCCAGGTGGTCGAAATTTCCGCAGCCCTTCACTACGGCATCTCTCATAATCAGAGCTGGTTTTGGGACGTTAAACCCCACAAATCAATCAAATCAAGCCTTTGTTCTGGGGCTTGCCTGCTTTGTCTGCTGTATGCCTCATCTGAAGTGCCAAAGTTTGCTACTCCATGGTGGCAACGTTCTGGCACCGTGCTGCAATACAAAGAGTACACCTTCAAGTCAAGGACTTCAGTTCCATGCACCGTGAACTGGTGCTGGAGGTACCGTGCACCACACCTGCATCGAACACACCTTACATTTACCTGAAATCTACCTTTTCAAATTGCATGAATGATTGTTAAAAGGTTAATTTAAAGTACTATTTCTCTTTCTCTTTCTTGTTCTGCTGAAATAATGCAACCACTATATAACAAACATTTGGTGATTTCTTATAGCTTCTTTTAGAGAAACTGTTCAATTCACAATAACAGTTATCTCATCATATTGCCAACTTGGCTGTTTTGTTTATTTAGCATGGCCAGCTCAGTGAAATGAATTATTTTATTTCTGTGCAGCAAGAGCCTGTTCAGCACGCTGGCATTGACCTTTCGTGAGCATGGAATCTCGCGGGGACTGTACCGTGGTATGAGCGTCAACTACCTGCGTGCAATTCCCATGGTGGCTGTCTCATTCTCTACGTATGAGATTGCTAAACAGTTACTGGGTCTGGACACTGGTCTCGACTCCTGATCATCTCTTAAGCTTTCTTTGAAACAGTGGTGCACCTAATTACAGCAAGTTAAGGTGTAGCCAACTCCCTGGTGCTCTTGGCAAGAAGGTTAATTTGCCATACATGAAGCATTGCAGAGTACAGGCTGTCTGAAGTACTGGAACATGCACATACCGGCATTTTTCTTGCAATTCTGAAATGTGGTACAGTGCAAGTGCACATGCAAAACCTAGACTCTGAATCTTTAGTACACCTAAAGATGTGACAGCTGTGGGCCAAAGTGTGTTGCGACAAAGCTTTTACTTCAAGCTGTATACAAAGACTGTGTAGTTGATATTGCGCTCACAGCTTCTATATTGAAAAACCAGAAGAAGCTTGCTTAGAAGTCGTATATCAACAATACTCCAGACACTTAATCATTAACCCACTGGCTATCAGGTCGACACAACTTCTACTCAACCTGGCTGTGATATAACACATAAGCCATTGACATTCACTTCAAGCATATGCTGGCGCCGCCATATAAGGGCTGCCTGATCCCACCATAAGCAGGATAAAATTGTTGTGTATGCATTGGAATGCAAGACACTATTTTGGTGGGGTAATGTATAGATTTATTGTGTATGCTCTGAAATGTTGTTTCAACCTCTCCTAATACAGCATTATGTAATGCTTCAGTCAGACAGTCAGGAATGCTTCTCAGTTCAGTTGTGCAGTTTGATATTACTTTGCAATAATGTGCTATGAAGGTGTGAGCAGCCAATGGTCATGAACCTTTCAGCATAGCACTGCAAATGCTGAATGCATAGGTAAACCTAGGGAATGAAGATAAGCAAATAGAATGAAAGCACATATGCATTAGTCGGTCAGAGTTGCAAATTTCCCAAATAATGCAGCTCATTGTGCAAACACATCCTTTGTACAGGTGCGTAAGTACACTGCAGGTGATAATCTTTTTAGTTCCAACAACACTACGGTTTAGATTATTCATTTTGAACTAATCCATGTAGAAGAAATGTGGACTCCATGAAAGCTCAGACCTAAAGATTTAACTGTTGCACAGCGAGGCAAATTCATTTATGTTCAACAGAGGTAGTGTGAAGTCCTAGATATGGCAAAGTGAAGTGTGGTGTTCTAGTAGTGCTTAGTGTTTTTAACAAGTGCATTCTCCTACACTTTGTAATGGTAAATATGCTAAACAGAGAGGTAACATTAACAGAATAGCACAGAAAATTGTATGAGATCAGTTGCTGCTGTAAACCGGCTAAAAAAAAAATGTGAAAAATGTCTGCAGAGAGTTTATAGCTACTTTCCGAATAGATATGCACATCTCACTGCACCCATTTTTGAAATAATTAATTTGTTTGACTGCCTTTAAACATTAATTTAATGTACACTTGGAAGGCTATTGGCAAGCTACGATAACATTTTGATTGACTGTGCCAATGTACAATACAAACTGCTGAACTGTTTGCTGCTGTACTAGGCAATAAAGACCTTACAAGAATATGCAGCTGGTTTCATTTCCTCTTCATTAACCTGCTACAGTGGGTGTGGCATTGTAGCGGCCACAACACAGAGTAAATGCATGCGAAGTGCATGTGCTGCCTAACGTCATTACTTTAGGTGGTGTGGCACCTAACAAGTTTTCCCCTACCTTCACCATTGACAGCAAGGAGGAATAACAAAAGGGAATGAAGAGGCATAAAAATCCATTGTCCTTTATATACACATGTCCAAACAGTATCCTGCTTCCATACACAGTCTATTCTTGATTATAGACCCTTTTCATAAATGGTGAAGCTAGCTTCCCAACAATGCAGCTTGCCCTACTAATGGCGACAGCTGTCTTTATTTAAATGCTGTCAAAATTCCAGTTGCACATGCTGCGGCCTGTTTTCTGGGAATGTTTGTATCGGAAGGGCTGCGTCGGCATTTTACATGCCATATCTCAAGCAAATTGCACTGGCACACGCTGTTTGCCGGATTGCCAATGCCGTCATTAGCAAGACAAGCTGCATAGCAGGGGAGCTAGCTTTACAGTTTATGAAAAGGGTCTATAGCGCGCGCGCACACACACACACACACACACACACACACACACACACACATATATATATATATATATATAGCACTCCTTTACTTACCGTATTTTTAGGTGTATAAGACGCACCCCCCAGTTTTCGCAAGTTTCCGTGCAAAAATTAATATATAAGACGCACCGATATTCACTCGCTTCCCGCAAAGAAACTTCATAACGTGGGGTTGAGCGAGCATAAGAGAGATTTAGTATTGCGGAAAATCTTTGCGTTAGCGTTTGCGAGTCACGCGCGCTAGATTTTTGCGGAGTGCTATTCGATAGCATTCCATAGCTCTTTAGTATGTACGACGTGCCGCAAAACGCAAACCTTCGCTGCGCCATCTAAATGCGAATAGTGAAAGTGTGAAAGCTGCTCTAACTCTGAGGCGTATCGGCCGTTGTTAGTAATTAAGAACAACGCAAGCGCAAAAAGAATTATTAAAAAGAACATCGTGCAATAATAATTGCATAAGTGTTGCCGTAGTCTGACGAGGCAGAGTTTCGCTTTCGTTGTGCATGTGTAATGTGGTCAAACTAGAATCCACAGCGAAAATATCGTTGTCTTACCGACGGTTGTCAATTAGCGAAGCAAGAATACTCGAAGCGAAAACCAGCAACACGATTTATTGCGAATCAGCTAGTCCCACAATGCAGCAAGACGACACGATAGGTGCGAAAAACGGGCAGCCGTCAGTTGTAGGGAGCCGCCATGCTCTCCGCGCTAAACAAACTTAGCGAGTGTTTTGAGTCTCCGCTAAATTCGGAAAATAGCGAGCGATCACTAAACGCAAAGCTGGAATAGCGTGTGTACGCATGCGCAGTCTGACTCCGCTAAATTTTAGCGTTTAGCGGGCGCAACTTAAGCTGCACTAAAACTCTCTAAGCGGAAGACGATGTCGAAAGAGCCCTTCCCGCCTGGCGTCGTCATAGAAACGAACGTGAAAGGCTGGATGGACGCGTAGAGATGATGAGCAAGTGGCTCGAAAAATGCTTCTCTAAGCGACCGGACAGTTTATTTCATGCGAAGAAGGGCCTCCTGGTCTTGGATAGCATGCGGGCGCATATAACGGAGCTCACTTTGAAGTGCATCAAGGCAAAAAAATTCACAGCATATCCACGCAGTGAATGATGATGAGTGGGCGAAGCTCCGGATGTTCATCGTAGATCGTGCAGAGTTCCGGATTTAACACGCACGCTACGAATCCTTATGGTTCAACTAGAGTGTACTAGAACTTCTAGTATATATATATATATATATATATATATATATATATATATATATATATATATATATATGGCCGGTGAACGGTTCTCCAGCGCGAGCAGTCGGTATTTTTCAATCAAGAAACTCGCTAGAAGACGCTGCCTGCGCCAACGTTGTCTCTCGCGGGTGAGGGCCCGTTCTCCTCCTTTGCGAGCTGGTAGAGCGTTCATCCACGGCCGGTCGATTAGCAACGCCACGTGCGTTTTTATCCAGCGGCCGTGGTTCATCGAAGAAAGAGCGTTTCCATAGTCAACGCGCGCCTTTCGCTCTCTCTCTCTCTCACACAAGACAGCAGATGGAAGAGAGAGCTCGCGCGCCGGGAGGCACGCGCCGAGGGCGAGCGCGGCGCGAGGTGGCTATACATACATACTACTACAAAGGAGGGAACGACCCACACCCTAAGGAGCTTCGCCCCTAAAAACTGCACCACTGCGGTTACCCCAGGCTGGATGATAAAAATGCTTCAGCCGTTGGACATCTCAGTGAACCGCAGTTTCAAGGCGCTCCGGATATGTTAGGGAAATACGCTCAGCGCGGACCAACCAAGGAGGATAAAAAAAAATCCTGGAGTGGAGATTTTTTCCTTAATGTGAAGCCGGAGGCCGCCATCTTACCAGAGGCATCGATTAACAGCATCCAGATAGCACAAAAGAAAAAGTGCTTTCCTCACGCTTCTTAGCACCTTTAAAGTGGTCATCTTTGCTAGACAGACAATGCTTGGTGTGCTTGTTTGTGCAACGCGTTTTTGGGTGAAACTTGAACGTCGCAAAGATTTCTGTGCCACATCGTGGCCTTGATGCTCGGTCAATGGTAGTTTTATTAATCGAAAACAACACGCTTTTATATTACAAGTACTCTATAAAATACATTAGCAGATCAAGAACGCTCGAACTGATACTGGTTTCTGGAGACTTTGGCAAGCTTTTAGGGCTGGACCAGAGGCAAACGCCGGCTTCACCCACTGCGGTAAGATTCAGCAGGCGTTGCCACTCCAGCACTTTTTTTAATCCTCCTTGGGACTATAGTGCCTAGAATTATATTCTAGGCACTATATTGGGACCAACCGAACAAATGAAGTTGCAAATGGCGACTAGCCCAACTCACTGAACGACAGCGTGGCGGACGAAGCCGAGCCGATCCCGTCGCGCACCTATCGCCATCTTACGCCGATTTCACCGAGTACAGCTCACTATGGTGCAGCCTCCGAAACTCGCGCAGCTTCAGTGAGCTGAGAACGCGCACGACGACATACTTTTTTTTATTTTTCCGTTTTATGTACTTTGGTTTTGTTGTGGAACTGTAGTACCGGCACGTTGAGCCTTCGTTATTATAATTATGGCGCATCATTCGCGTCGGACTGCTCTAGTCGTTAAAAAAAAAAAAAGGACTCATCAGCATCAACACGAGTTTCTCCCAAAAGAACTACAAAAACAAGTACGTATAAGACACGAGACGGTCGTTTTCGGGACACTCGATGTCCTGTGCGCATGCGTGAGCTGCGAGGGTACGATCTAGGGGCTTTTGTCACGTTTTCGTCTTCATCGTCTCCCTATGTCTAGGTACTAGACGCACCGGTGTATAAGACGCACCTCCGAAAATTTTGGGAAAAAAAAACCGCGTCTTATACACCGGAAAATAGGTACATATGAAATTACCTCTTGTGCTCACCTTTTTCACCACTGTGCACTTGAGGGATGGTAAATGTTAAACCAATAAGCAGCAGCACATCGTGACTATCTGGGTTGCAGTAACTATAGTGATGGCACTCAAGACTTTTGCTAAGATTTTTGGTTGATCCATGCTTGGAGCTTGCAAGCAATGCACAGTACCACTAATAGAGATCTACAGTGAATTTCCCAGGTGCAGTATGCACTGTTTTGGCTTTCTACCAGCTGTGGTAGTGGCCAAGTGGCTATGTGCAGAATGCCAAAGCCAGTAACAATAAGATTGGTTCTATTTGTAGCTGTGGTGGCCGCACCTGGATGGAAGCGAAACTCTTGTGTTTGTAGAGAATGTGCATAGTGAGGCTGCAGGAGCTCAATTTCATCTATTGCCTTCTGGTATGGTGTCCTCTATATATCCCACATGCCCAAGTTGTTGCTGAAAGGATGTGCGCACAGATACGAAGGAAAGAGCCATGACCACACAGGCTGTATTTTTGGCATTCCAGATGATGACCTATGAAAAGAATATGGTTGAATATACGTCACTGAGGGTGCATATCACTTGTACATAATGTAACAACTAACAGTCCAATGTAATTTTTAACATTTTCAAGCGAAGTTTGTATTAGCTAGCCTGCATATGTCGGCGGCAGCAGTGGTGTTGCGCAAAAAAAAGCCAGTTGCTCATAGAGGAGCAGGTGTAGGCAAAGCAAACCCAGTCAAAAAAGTCAATTGGTCCAACTGGATATACCATTGGTTAGCAAAGGGATCACAAACGGAGTGAACCTGAATCCAACTGGAGTGGTAAACTTCAATGGGACAGTCCTACTGGACTTGACAGTTCCAACTGGCCATGCCAGTTGGTACAGAATTTTCCATTTGGCCTCCCAATCGGAATACCTGTAGTCCATTTGGTTGCGAACGGTCCGATTGGGAACCCGTTGGGAACCCATTGGGTCAGCCGTTTTCCAATTGGAGTATTTGGATTGCCCAATTGGATGCCCGATTACGGATGATTCAACCTTTTCCATCATCAGAATGCTTGAAGATTGCTGAGTGGTTGTTTACGCTATGTGAATTTGACATATTAAGGCGTTCTTGGTAGGGCAGTTCTAATTGGGAGTCACTTTTTCATCATTTTGTGTCTAGTCGGGAGTGAATTGGTGCAACCAGTTGGTTTCAATGGGTCTTCACTGACAACCCAATTGGTTTCAATTGGAAGACACAGAAATGAGAAACACTTTGAAACAAGAAAATAGACCATATAAATATTTTTGCAGCTGTAACAACATTGATTAAATAAAAGATCTTAGTGCTTTACTCAGGTCATAGGACCACAGCATTTATTTCATCTTTGCTTTAACGGATCTGCCAAAAATTTGCCTGTCTTTTGTGAAAACGTGGCACTACAATGCAGGTCAGAATATGCCTGATGGACGTGCTCATATCCGAGTAGTAACGTCAGTGGAGCGTTTTTTTTTTCGTTTTGCACTTCTCCACTGGAAGTTTTCTCTAATGTTTTGCTCGCTCTGACTGCATTGACTGCATGGTTTCTATGGTGTGACAGATGAGATCTATGTTAATGACCGAAATTCAAAAAAAAATTTATTAATATCCCATTGGGTGACCAGTTGGATCGAACTGGTTTGCAAAAGCAATCCAGTTGGCCAACCCATCAGATCTACATGGCTTACCAATTGGCCACCAGTTATTTCGAACTGGCTACCATTTGAATACAGTTGGGGACGCCAGTTGGATTCAGTTGGCGCTCCCAATTGGTTATGAATGGTATATCACCCAAAGGGTGGCGAAAATCCAACTGGTCCAACACCATTTGGTGGCAATTGGAAATTGTCCAGTTGGACCCATTTGGTTTTTTTGACTGGGAAACCAACAGACTCGTTCAGCAAATTCCAGCTGTTGATCGATTTGATTGATTTGTGGGGTTTAACGTCCCAAAACCAGCTCTGATTATGAGAGACGCCGTAGTGGAGATCTCCGGAAATTTGGACCACCTGGGGTTCTTTAACGTGCACTGACATCGCACAGCACACGGGCCTCAACATTTCGCCTCCATCGAGATGCAGCCGCTGCGGCCAGGATTCGATCCCGCGACCTTCGTATCTGCAGTCGAGTGCCATAACCACTAGACCAAGATTCCAGCTGCACCTCCAGAGAATCAGGCAATGTATGCAGCCATTCACTGTCATTCAGTGCGTTATGGAGGGGGAAAGAGAAGGAAAGGGTGTGTAAGTGCATTCCACAGAGCCAAGAGGAGTTGAAGTGACTGGATGGGGAGGCCACGTGTGGTGCATTGAGCAGAACAAGCCGCTATAAGGTGAATATAACAGCACACAAGAACAGCAGGCAGCGTCTCGGCAAGAGCTGGCCACCAGTCTCAAGCTCGGGTCTCGCGCAGCGTTGGCAATACGGCTGCGGCGCCAGGCATTCCTCTTTACTACACTGCATTCAAGCAGCGACAGTGGAAACTTGCCAGGGAAAGGGCTCATCATGGATGTGCAGAAAACTGGATAATAGTGGTTCATCAATCTCATGTTTGAGCGCTTCTTCCTTCGTTGTTCAGGGGCGAGACAGCTGCTCATATTGCACAGTTTTGATACAATTCCGTTTTCCTGCTCCGAGCTGCTCCAAAATCATGAAAATTGGGAAAATTGCTCCAAACTTCTCCAAAACAGCCTGAAAAGCAAGTATTTTGGTGCTCACATCAGTTTCAAAGGGGAAAAAAAGCGGAGTTGCGCAACATGCATCACGTAATTGAATCTCAGGGTGTCCGAGATTTTCTGCAGACACTTTGATTTTTGTGTCCGCGTACGTTGGCAAGAAAATCTAGAAATGGTCAGCCAAGACACGTGGAAGCCATTATCTGCTGCAAATGGAGTATCTTTCATGATTAGTTGCCACCACAGTATTGCAGTGTTACAGTAGAGGGCAATGCTCTGGTGAAAAACTCAGGTGAGCTTCTTCGTAATGGTGTGAAGCAGGAAAATCTTGATAAAATCTAAGGTGACCAGACTCTCCTGACAAAAGAGAACACTAATTAATCTACAAGAAGTGCTAGGGATCCTTCAGAAGCTAAATATTAAAATCTACAAGAAGTCCTACAAGAAGTGCTAGGGATCCTTCAGAAGCTAAATATTAAAATCTACAAGAAGTCAAAGCAATAATTGCCGAAATCAGGTAAGTGGTCTTAAGTAAAAGACTATTGTGTATTCACAATTTTGGTGCAATGAGTATTTCTTTTCATTTTGAGAAGTGTACTGGCCCCTGGTTGTGGAAAAGATACTTGACTGCCTGGGCTGCTCCAAATTTGACCTTTTGAGCTCTTAAGACATCACATTAACTGTTGTGAGCTGCTCCAAATCAAGGTACTCCTGCTCCAAAATGAACATTTTGCTGCTCCAAAAACTGCTCCCAAGGCTGTTTCTGCTGTCTCACCCCTGGTTGTTGCACTCAGACCAGTTACTCTACAACCCCCTGACGGACATGTATAGATCTGACATTTGCTAATGATATGTGTAGTACACTAATGATGCAGCATCTAGCCATTTACCATAGCAACCACAAAACAAACCTCCTTTATTATACAGTACCATGAAGTTAGTAAGCTACACTTTTCTCTCTTCAGTTCTGCATCATCTTAAGTATTTCTCGGTGCATAAATAAAATTAACTCTTCCACTGTCGAGGAAAATGGGGTAAGCGGAGCCGGTTGTGCGAGTGCCTGAAATTTGTCAGGTAGCATGAGCTTAACAAAATGCGACAGTAAGGAACACATAAAAGTCTGGTAAAGCTACACTTAAAGTGATGGACAAGTTAAAGGTCAGTTACACACCAGCGGAAGGAGAAGTAGAAGGGAATGGAAGAAGAGAAATAGGAAGGGTTGAAGGTCAGGCATGCACACGACATCCTTCACTTACCCCCATATGAACAATAACATGTTCATATCTTGTAAAAAATTACTTCCAACCGCTGCACAGATCACAATTGACGATTTGCAAAATAGTGAGCGCCACCTGGATGCCTCCCAGTCAAAAACTCTCATGCACAGATTGCTTTCCTGTTCTAAGCGCATGCACAAGTGCACATTCGTCACGCCATTCATCCCGATCAGTGCCCGTCCCCGCCTTTCCTTTCTTTCGCTCCTGCCCTTGTTTCTCTAAATCGCCGAACTCGCTTTGAGTCGCCTCACTCCTCACAGAATTTCTGAGAAGCTTCTATGGTGCTTGTGCATGTTGGATAGAGTGTGCAGACGTGAATGCGCTTAGAGCAGGAAAGCTATCTGTAGACGAGAGTTTTTGGCTGGGAAGCATCCTTGTGGGAAAGCCAACTTACAGATTTTTGCAACTGGTCAATTGTTTGCTCTTTTTAGTGACCATTAGGACTTGCAGATAGTACTAACTAGGCAAAGAACATATTCTTTCGATCCGTGGTGCAGCTTTTGGGTAACTGTCACAGATTCATTTTTTTAGATTATTTTCGGTTCTTTATTAGTGGAAAGCGTAGGCTACATGGAACCACATAATAAACAATGATTAAGTTTGGGACTTCCTGTTCTTCAGTAACCAAATGTCTTAATGCCAGTACTTTTGTACACCTGCCACGAAAGCTAAAAAAAGAAAAAGAAAGAAAAAGAAAATTATTGAGATGCTTACTTCCTTTGCTAAAGATTCAAAGTAATGGGTTCAAAGTTATGTAATGCAATGTGACTTCATGCTGTCTTGAGAAACGAAAACCATACTATACAGATGGTCCACCAGTGGTCCATAAGTAAATGTCTGAAGCAAATGGAAAATTATGTTGGTGTTAAGAGACTATGTAGAGTGCTCAGCAATTCAGACGATATACTATGAATAGTTTAACAAAACTTGATACTGGGCTAGACGGTGCATATTCATTATCACAGTAATGTAGGCGCAGGAACAACACTCACAGTGACACGAGGTGTGACACGAGCACTTGTCCTGTCTCCTCGTGTCACTGTGAGTGTTGTTCCTGCGCCTACATTACTGTGATAATACTATGAATATGTGGCTGCCTTGTACTTGTTGCATCACTGGCGAGTACACATGAAAGTACAGCTGGTGCATTGGTCTATACCAAGGGTGAGAGCATTGCTGAGTGTTTGTTACAAATGCTGAATACATAAATTCAGCAGTCATTAAGTTTGTTTCTTGCACAACTACAAGACATGGTTTTTTCAACTCTGCACTCACATGCATTGCCAACCGACTATGCCACAGCAGCTTTTATGGTGGAAGTTGGTTAGGCATGCATTGTGAAGGACTTCCTCCTTTCTTGTCTCCGATTTTCATTTTATATATCAAAACCAAGCTAAAATGTACTGCAAAGCATCGCATCAACTACTGCTGCTTGAAATCTAACATTTTTGAGCTGCAATAACAGATGAAAAATTTTTAACAACAATGTCTTTTGCACGTCTCCCGATCTTAGAAAAATGAACCCAGTAGTAGTGATATCCTTCACCGATTACCTCACTGGCTGCAACACCCAGTCCCTCTTTCCTGAAGGTGATAGCGATGTGTGGTACCGAAAGAGAGGCACTTGTTAGCAAATTAAAGGGATATTCTTTGAATTCTGTTCATCATAGTGCCATTAGTTAGTTTTCAGTGGCATTGAAGTCCAAGCATCTCACTTGTCATTTTGTTTCAACTCTGTGATGTCTGGCTAAATCTCAGTCCTCTTATTAACTGATACTAGCTCTTGGCAAATGTGTCCCCCATTGCTTTCAGGCAGAGGCACTATGCAATGGGGAAATTGCAACTGCTCAGCAGGTTTTTCTAATACCTCTAATCGGTTGATGTGGGAAATAATGAGGCCTTTCATATTGCAATGACAGGCTTCAGTTGTGTTAGTCAGCTACTGATAGAGAACTATCTTTTTTATGATGTTCTACTAAACGTGGTCAGCACACCATGAACCATGAACCTTTTGTTTGACATTCATGGAAAAAAGTTTTGCCCATTTGTTTTCAGTATTGATGCATGCATGTCATTTATTGTCAGTAACCTTTTCTTCCAACAGATACCTACTTTCTGCTTTGTTGTGCGCACAGTAGGCAATGCTACAAATAACTAAGGAAAAATGCATTGCAAGTTATGTATGCATAATACTCATGGAATGGCAACTAAGTCCAGCGTGCACCTCTGCTTACCTCGACAGCATACTGAAGCGAATTCAAAGGCAAGCTTTGCCTCAAGAGGAAGTACAAAGCACTAATGCCACCTTATGTATATAGTGTAGGCTTTTCATTTCACCAGAACCACACATGGTCAGAGCTTTGATGGCAACACTGCCAAGATAGGCGAGAATGATGAAATCATGTTAAAGGGGCCCTGCAAAACTTTTTGAACAAGGCCAGAAAACGGTGCCCATCAGTCGTTGGGCACCTGTGAAAATGTGAGCCAAATATTACTTCATTGCACACAAGAGGGAATTTGCAATTTGGTTTCAAACACCGCTGGAAAGCGTCTGCTCTTCTTTCAAGAAATGACATCGCATGAGGCGCTAAGTCGCTTGAGGCAGAAATAGCATGACGTAATAGGTATGGCACTCAATGAGAAACAAAGTAAGGCATGGAACGACATACAGGGACGGCAACTTGTTCGGTGTCTCACCTTGTTCCTTGCCTTTTTAGTGCCATACCTACTGCCCCAAATAACAAACCAACTAGCTCATCAACATGTCCTGTTAAACAGAAATAGCATAAGTTGATTTCATGATTGCAGAAGGATTACCTGCTATGCTTTGTTTTAAATTCAACAAATTCGTAAAATGTGTGTATTTCTCTCAAGAGCAACGTAAAAATTTGAGCGGTGTAGTCCGTGCCTTGTGCGACTATCTCTTGAAAGAGCAAGCACTCTCCATCTGTGTTTGAAACCAAAATGCAAAGTCACTGATGCGTACAGTGCAATAAGATTTGGTTCACATGTTCACAGGAGCCTCCACAACTGATTGTCACCATTCTTTGGCTATGTTCAAAAAGTGTAGCGGGGTTAAGTCATTCGGGTTACCGTTTCTGCCTCATACTTACCATTCCTCTGCAAATTCTGCACAGTTTTCGTACAAACACTGCAGGTCACCTGTTTAAGATGTGGCTCCATGCAAGCATGTCATTACTTGCACTCGGCATTACTTACAAAAAATGAAAATGTTTCAGTAAACTGGGTTGTTTCTGCATATGACATATTTGGTGTGGCACATCACCAGTGGTATTTCTGCTGTTTCTGAGGAGCCAGTGGTACACCGAAATTCTGTAGCCAGAATTGTTTCTTACATAGCCAAACTTGTGTATGGAAAAGCCTGCTAGCCCATGTGTTAAACAGTCATGTAGTGGGGGGGCTAATCTAGGCCACTTGGGGTGTTTTAATGTGCACATAAATCTGGGCACACTTGTGTTCTTGCCTTGTGCACCCATCAATATGCAGCCACTGTGACTGAGAACTGGAGCTGCGCGCTCCAGCTTAGCATCACAAGACTTTACCTGCTAAGCTACCATGGCAGGTCTTGCAGCTGGTTAACTCTACACACTTCAAAGTGGATTAAAACATCCACACCACATGTATCAGAACTTTTCTCATTTTGGTCATCTGTGCATATCCATAAAGAAAAGCAGCCAAGATAAAGAAAATACATATAGGCAATTTTGTTCCTGTGTGCTCCTTTCTCTAGGTACAATGGAGAATGCTGCTGGTGCCATTCACTGGACCCTAGTCAAACTTGATGCTGCACAAACAGCATGCACACAATAACAGCAGCTTATCAGTCTCGCTGCACAAGCACATTCTGCTGCTTTTGCTACTTTGTTATAGCTGCCACTGCCAGCAACAGGCAGTAGTACGCCTGGTGCAGACACATGCTCGTGTCAAAACATAATTGCGACACCTGTGACCTAAAATGTGTGAAAATACTAAATCTAAACCATGAAGCAATATTACCAAAAAAAAAAAAAAAAGGCCCACCTAATATGTAAACCAAACTGAGGACCTCATAGTCACAGCTACAATGCTTTAGTGTGGCACTATGAAGTTTATTAGGAGCCTACCATCACAATGCTCAGCTATAGGAACAAACAGCCAAGGAAACACTCCTCCAAAGGCAAATTCTCGGGGAGTGCAGCTCTTCAAAACATTTTCACATCTGCTTTTCTCCACACATTCACACAATAACGTTTGAACAAATTAGCGAATCTCTTGTGCTTCCGGTCTACACATCACTTACTTTCACAAGAATTTAGCCGTCATGCCGTTCGCATTGGCTTTTTTTTTTTTTTTTTTGATGTGGTACACACGCATCCGGTTGGACTCCCGTATCCACGCATTCAGTTTCCTGGGTCTGTCGCTGCAAGGACGACTGCCTCAACGGAGATACGGCCCAGCCATCACGCAGGAGCTTGGCTTACATTGCGCGCCAATAGAGCAGCCATGGGCTATGTGCAGTTTCACGGGTTTCTTTTTTAAATATTCTTTTACGGGCGACTGTGCAGTCCCAGACGACATTGTGCTCTTTAGCAATGATGGAGACGAACTACAAAACATGATTGATGACCTAAACCGGGAGAGTAATAAAATTAGACTAAAAATGAATAGGCAGAAGACCAAAGTTATGCTCAATAGACTAGCTAAAGAACAGGAATTTAAAATTAACAGTGAACCCTTAGAATGTGTGAACGAATACGTATACCTCGGACAGCTACTAACAGGAACACTACCCATGAAAAAGAAATTCTTCGTAGAATAAGGATGGGCTAGAGCGCATTCGGAAGGCATTACCAAATCATGACTGGGAACTTGCCGCTGTCACTAAAGTGAAAAGTATTTAATGCCTGCACTCTCCCGGTACTAACGTACGGTGAAGAAACGTGGAGGATAACGAAGGAGCACGCAACGTGCAATGGAAAGAAAAATGATAGGTGTAACACTAAGAGATAAAAAACGAGCGGAATGGATCAGGGAACAGACAGGAGTATGGGCAGGATATGTCATGAGGAGGAAAGATAACAGATGGACAGCAAGCGCGACAGAATGGATACCAAGAGAGGGAAAACGCAACAGAGGCGGGCAAAAGGTTAAATGGAGCGATGAAATTAATATGTTTGCGAGCATAAAGTGGAACCAACTCGCTCAGGATAGGGTGGACTGGAAATCACTGGGGAGAGGCCTTCGTCCTGCAGTGGACCTAAAATAGGCTGATGATGATGATGATGCACTGTCCCTGCCGAAAAGATGTCGGATGAGGTGCTGGTGTCTGACATCACGGCGATGGCGACGAATCTTCGGAGGACAATTCGACCTGCGCCTTCCGTATTTTTGCTGTGAAATAAATGTGCTCTGGGCTAAGTATACCTCCAGTTGCCCCTCTGTTTCATTTGCATGCCTTTTTCGAATTTTCATACCGAAACTGGATATAACGAAAACCTCTTTATAGCGAAAATTTTCGGTCATTTGTCAATTTCGTTATATCCAGGTTTAACTATTGCCAGAACAAAATCACAAGACTACAGAACAGTTTCACAACAAATTACAATCAACTGATATACGGCAAGCAGACAGTACGAAAACTTTCAACACTGTGTAGTTTTGCAAGATTAGTATATAAAGTTGCCGAAAAAGACTGTCTAGCATGTTCAAAGGACGTCTACGTTATAGTGCAATGAAATATGTCGTGCCCTGTGAGGATCGTCGTTAACAGGATATGTTTCTAAATATGCAGCACCTTCTTCGGAAAGCAAATAGTAGTGGTTTCTAAAGAACCTTTTTATTGCCCTTGTCCCTTCTTAAAAATGTATGTAATGGCCTGCAACACTGACTACTGAATGTGATGGCATTGCTGTGCTGGTAAAAGCGAAGACTAGTGGCACATAGGGTTTCTACACGAAATGTATTAAACACTAAAAAAAAGTGTGCTTCGGTGTGCAATCGGGAAGTCATTAGTTTTTTTTTTTTTCTAAGTGACCAAGAATGTCATGCGTTTTCTACATGTGCAGCTTGTGTAGCCTATCAGCTACACAAACTGTGTTAGTGTTTCTGCTGAGAATCCAAGCCTTCTGTGCGATGGTCTAGCAGGCACATTGTGGTAAACAATGCCTATTACAGTTTTGAGATGCCAGCAAACTTAAAAGCACACTGCCCTTTCAGCATACAACAGCGACTTTGTCATCACTCCAATAACACAACATGGACCAATGGGCTACCCTGTCAAGAGTGCACATAGAATTTGGGCCTACGAACACACCATTATGTTTGGCTACACAAAAAAGATGTGCTACATTTCAAGAAATGCAACAGAAGACAAATTATTCTATACCGCAAAGAAAACTTAGCAGAAGCACATAAAATGTTAAGCACTGCATCAATGTATCAGCACCAGTGCTGCCCTGCAGTACTGCGAATTGGATACAATGCAGAGGCACTGGGTGTAATTCTCAGTGCTACCAGGCACCTACTGGTTTTTCTAATGGGGAGTGAGGGGTACCCAGACCTGACACTCGGCATGGGTAACCGGTTTTAAAAAGGTGGCTTCTCATTTACTCTCTCTCGGTGCCAGTTTGAGCTTTTTCAAAGTAGGAAGTCTGTTTTACATTGTTTCACATCCAAGCCACGTCTCATTTTGCACCACATTCAGAGAGAAATTTAAAAATTACCAATTCAAATTCCTTGTTCATGAATTAAAAGCATACTGCTTCTGTAAAGGTCATCGTAAAGAGACAAACTACGGCAGTCCAATATGGTGGAGTCTGCACAAGCGAATGCGCACAGCCACGTATCAGACATGCAGTGAAGATGACAACCATTGTTAAAATTTGTCGTACAGCAATGGAAGTGCGACAGCCAACAATCGGGAACAGGTTTGACGGGTGTTTGACAGCCCCGGCAAAATATGTAGCTCGGTACTTGGGCAGTGTGTCGAGGAATCTTTGTAGCCACTGGCTGGACCAGCTGCTGAGGCAGTAACCATAGATGTGACACGGATTTGCTGATTAAAATGCACTAGGTGTCAGCATCGCGTCACCATGGAGCATTCCTTTGTATAAGAGCATGTGTGAGCAAGCTGCACAGTGGAGGCCAACGTTATTGTTCACGGGTTGACGTCGTCGGGGATGTTCGTTTCTGCACGTTTGTTTTAGTTGCCAGTTTGGATAATTGTTTCTCTATGTTTTGATGTCTGTTTCTGTATGTTTCTTTTAGTTGCAGTGTTTTTGGCACTGATCCCTCTCTCCTCCTGCCAAGTGTGCAGTAAAAGGAGAGGTAGGAGTGCCAAGTGTGAAAACGGTTGTGATTTGCCATCAGGGGTATTGGGGCGGAGCAACCAAGGGGTTAAAAGTGACCCCTCGTCCCTGTCGACGAGGCTGGAAGGTTGGAGGTTGGAACGTGGAAAGTGCTAGAGAGAACATTTAGCGCGAGTCTAGGTGGTAATTCTGATCGCAGGAGCAGTGCTATGCACTGGTCAGCTCTGCCGAAATGAAGCGATGGTCCCACGTAAGTCCTGCCAACCTAACTGCTGTCTGTAAATATGTATATACAGTAAAACCTCGTTATAACGAAGTTGATGGGGGAGCAGTAATTACTTCGTTATAACCATTAGTTCGTTATAACCAATATCAATTTCATGTATAGGAAATTCAAGGGGAATTGCAATTGCTGCGTTATATCCGATATTTCGTTATATCCGGTTTCGTTATAATGAGGTTCTACTGTACTGTCCTGTATATAAAGTCAAGTTGTGTTTTTGTGAGAAAAAGGCTGGTCTCCATCCTTCAAGTAGAGACAACGCAACCGACAATGGGCAGGCAGTAGGGAAAAGACCTCCACCACGTCCTACTCACAGCGGCTACATCAGCCCAGAGCTCCACGAGGAAGTAGGAGGAAGGAGAAGGTGTGAATTGAGTACAAGTTCACCACCAAACCCGCTTCCCTCTTAAAAATTACTGCTTTCCTTCAATATGATGTACATGTTCCAAGTTCTGTTCGGTTTAAAACTCAATATGCAAATAGTGCTGTTACCCCAGTTACCAAAGATTGAACTTAAGGACACACTAAAGAACACTAAATCACTTTATGGCTGCCAGATATACTTTCTAAATAAGTGGCTATGTGGGCCACCTTCATCCTTTCTATGCCGCATTTTTATGAATTCGAAAGGAATGGTTGGTTTCTCTCAGAAGAACAAAAACCAAAGATCGTTTGCTGCATTTTTTTTTCTTAAAGGGGTGCTGACACAAAAATATTAATCTGATTTTCTTTGCTGCAATATGCAGCTGAGAATCTGTTAGACATAACACCGCACATCAATTGTTCCAGCGCGCCACAGATAATTATTTACGGCCTGTTTATTACAGACTAGTTTCAGTTTTGGTTTGGGAGAGCTCCAAAAACGACAAGGCGCCTGGTACAACTGGCACCATCTAGCGCTTGCAATGGGGTAAACAAGTTCGAACGCGTCATCACACATAACTGTGACGCACTTCTGCACGACATGCGACGCGTGCTCGTTTTCTTTCACCTGTTGCACGTCCTGCACGTTGTTGTCATTGTTGCCATCATCTTCGTTGGGTGGCAACTATTTTCTTGAGGCCAGGCGTTGCCGGGAGTCTACTGATGCAGGTGCAGCGAAGAAGCAATGGCGGCCATCATGCCATCATTGCTAGCTGCACTGCTAGGGAGCTCGGCTGCCGTGGTGACGTCACACTTGGTGAAAGCTGGCTAAGCACTACTCGTAGGCTTACAGCGGTCTGCCGCAACACGATTGGCTAGAGGGGTGTCCTTTGACTGAGAAAAGCCGCATTTTTCTTGAGCTGTCACTGGCTATAGTGCATTACTCTTGAAATCATGCTTCAAACACCATGTGGATGTTCTGCAACAAAACGGACTAAATAGGTGAAACTCAATATATTATCATTTTTCAACTCATCACATAAGAAATTCCATGGACCAAGGTTATAAAGGGCAACACATTTATTTTTCTGTTCAAAACCAAACAGTAGCAATATTTCAAAACAAAATGCATATTATAATAAAATAACTTGAGCAACCCAACCTTTTCACAAAAGATTCTGACTAGTTTTTAGAGTATAATATGCTTGCAAGGTGATGTTCCTTTTCAAAGAAGCAAACACAGCTACTGCATGTTAAACAGCATATGCTAGGGGCCATCACTTTCAGGAGTGTTACTTCCTTTGCACTGACAGGCTAAGCCAGTGGTGATAGATTTAACAAAACCAATCATCACCCACCTTTCTTCTCTCTCTTTCTTTTTGTCTTCATTTGGCAGAATTCTCTCTAGTGTACTAAGGTATGTTGTATGCCACATCACATGTAAACTTTAAACTACCGTAAAAGTGATTGATGAAGAGTAAACCCTTCATAATCATCTCATGGAAGCTTTCACACATGTTTATTAAAACAAGAGACACTAATCATAAAAAAACATCCAATGCGTGTCACAAACTTAATCATAAACAGAAAAGGTCAGTTTTCATTTAACACGACAGTCACCTACAGTTCACATGTTCCGACTTTTAAGGTACACTTCAGCTCTGCAAGTAGCTTGTACATTCTTCAGTGATGACATCTGCTGCTCTGGCAAGTGAAAAATAAGTAACACAGAATAACAAACAAGAATAACAAAGTTCAAGTTATCATGAACAGCTAGACTGCTTGAGTTACAGGGTCTCTGGCCTATAGGAAGGGCGATCATATGTGTTCATCTATACGTCAGATTCTTAGCATTTGCCCATCATCCTGTCAACACAAGCAGCCTTGGTGCGTTGATGCCGCGAAACTTTTGGCACAGTAGTAGCATTTACATAAGTGGAACAGAGGGGCTTTGCTTCAATTATAATTCATTCTCAAGATTCGTTTTCTCAAGAGCCTCCTTAGCCAAATAAAGTTACTGAATACCTCTACAAATATGTTGACCAGACCTGTACTGTCTGCTTGGCATCCAGTTCGCATTGTTTAACAGCATCACTGGAACAGAATAACAAGTTAACCTTGAGGGTCCAATTTCTTCATCATATGCTACAATTTTTGTATTTGCCTATTTAAAGTCTCTCTAACTGTCTATTATTTAAAACTTTTACCCTAATTTCTATTAAGGGTGACTGTGAGATGACAAAGAATGTTTTGTAAGTAGATGCAATACTAATTTATGAATATTAAAAATAAGAAAACTCACACTACTAACAGAGGAAGTGCATTTATCAGAACAGATGTTTCAGAGGCTTAGAGAAATATGCAAACCAACATGGTAGCATTGTGTATACGGTGGTGCTGCTTGTGTGTACCAGCACACCTCTGCAGATGGCTGAAATTGGATCACTAAGGGCAATTAACAAGCTAATATCAAGCAGTTACCTTTCAAAAGATTAGAAACCAGGCACAGTAAAACCTAAGTGCTATGAATTTCATAGGGTTGCGCCATATATTTGCATCACCCAAAATTTGTACTATCATCAAAACATATACACGACCAGGAAACAATCAACTCGTGTTTGCAGCAGAAAAATATCTTAATATTGTATGTGTTTTTTCTTGCTCAAATCATCAGCAATCGCCTTCTGAGAAAGGTAAGAGTCAGAAGGTAAGAGTGCAGACGACTTCCCAAATGTTTTTGCACGCTACTGAACGACTCAGCTCATCGAATGTAAGGGGCATTTCACCCGTCGTGGGCTGCCCATCGAGGCTGTTTCTGCAGTCATAGTCTTCTCCCTCGCTGGTCAAAACATCAGGGTGTGATTTGAAAAGCATGGCAAATTGCAAGTCGTGAGGTTGTCATCGGCAGTGATAAAATTATCTAAGTAGTAGCTTCAAGCTCGCTGCAATCTTGAATTCAAAGTGCTTGTTCATGTGTATGGTTTTCAGATAACTCACCAAAGCCTTGTCTCACAAAACAATTAACTAATGTAATCTTGACGCAACCCCCACTTACTGCAATGAGACGGGACTGTCTCTGCAACTATGATAATTAACTCGGCGCATGATTGTCGATCGCTAACACAGCAGGATATTGGCCTCTTTGATTTTAGCACCACTGGCCACTGATCTCCACTAGGGGGTTCTGGATGCCGCTTCGCTGCTGTCAAGTGTGGGCGCGCGGTCGGTCGGCGGAAGTGAGTAGGCTTGTCCCGGAAGACTGGCGTCTGCTAAGCTTCTGAGCCCCTGGTTAGACTTCGCGATTGCATGTTTTGGCCTTTATTTCACGCATTATTGCGTCTTGAATAATATACATTTTCTTCAGACCCGAAAACTAGGGAAACAAAACATGCGACGCAAATATGAGGCATAATTTAGTAGGGAAACAAGCAAAATATCACTTCGGTCTTGAGTTGAGCTTGTCCGCTTGAACGGGATTCGTGCTCGCGAGCGGACTCTGTGGGTGCTGTTAATATGTGCATCTAATCAAAATAAACTAATGTTTGTGAAGGCATTTAGATTAGCAGAAAACCAACTAGTGCACATGAAAATACGAGGGAGTTCCACATCGATGTGGTAAAAGCTGCGTGATACAAGAGTACATATTGCTTAAAATGCTACATACTGGGAATAAAAATAACGTGAAAATGACAAAGTGGGCTTTTTGCTCGTAACTTAACTTTGAGAGCCAATACGTCAGAATGCCTTGCAGTTCTGGTGAGCAAAGAAATCTAAATATATTTGCAAACAGGACATTACCTGCCCCTTAAAAATGTGTTTTCTTTTAACTGCCCGGCTTTACGGCTAGTGTTCATGGACAGTTACCCAGCGGGTGCCTGTGGTGCCTATTTGTCATGAACTCTATGAAGCTTTTATTGAGTGCCATATTAATGTGCAGCATGTCATTTGAGAAAAAAAAAAAAAAGCCACACAGCTAAGCATACTAAGAAAGCAGGTCACGCAATAAAGGCGATTTAACTTGTCTGGTAATCGTGACATTCACTGCAGCTCAACGTATACACCAAGCGATAGATATTCGATGGCTTAACAGTATTCTGTTGTTCTCACAGCCACTAAGCCGAAATGTTCGTCTAGCTGTTGTCCACTGCGTATGCAGAGTGTTTCAGTTCACTTGCGCCAAGCTTTAAAAATATCCACTTACGCATTAATCAAGAGAATGCAAAAATCTTAGTGTTCCTTACTGTGGTTTTGACCTTCTGAGACTATATTTAATGAGCTCAGCTAATTAATATTAATTACTTGCTAAATTCCAAACTGTTCCTTAAAACAAAAAATGTTCATTTTTGATGTTGCAGAGCATGTGAGTTAGTCTACGGATAATGTACTTTCATAATAATAGAAGCAGTGGTTTTAATTTTTCTTGGATTGCAAGAGAACGCATCTCTGCTTATGTTGTCAAACTTCCGCAGGTACATATCGGCTTAGAGCGAGGGAGTCTGCGAGGGAGTCTGCGAGGAAGATGCACAGCTCTAAAACCAATATACGACCTGAACGTTTCGCTGCCTATTGTGCATATCGTACGCACAGAATATCGTAATTACAAGTGAAACGTCTTCCTGGACAATTTATATGGTCTGCTTGTATAGTTTACACAGCAAGAAGCAGGCATCTTTGGCGAAATGCGAACGACACCGGCCCATACACAGCACTTTCTATGCTTTCACAGCGGCCGTTTTCACGACTTCCGGGACGACCGCCCGAACTTCCGATGACCGTGCGCCGGAGAGCTCGAAGCGCCATCCAGCAACCTAGTGGAGATCAGTTCTACCGGCCGCCTGCAGCAGCCAGAGGGCAGCTCGCTGGTATCAGTTCCTACAGGAAACAATGTCTTGGTCACGTGTACTGGGAACCCAAAAACCTGAAGCTGCCAGAAGGTTGAAAAATCTATTGCTGGGCCAGCTGGCATAAATGTAAACATACGTAGTGCCAGCCAAAACTGCATCACGCAATCAAGTAGGTTTTTTCTGTATTGCCTGCTTGAAAATGTGTGGCTTCATTTGCTGGATGCGATATTTGAGCAATTGCGTTTGGGGATACGATCAAGTATGACCTACATGTACGTCATCAACCACACAAATGTTTGCAGCAACGTACAGGTATGTAATCGACTTTCAAAGCATTAATGATGAAGCAAATAATTAGGACTCTAAGTAATCTGCATCGTGAATGCACTTCCAGTACAGAGTGCCTATTTATATGTATCATGGTTAACAGACTCTCTAATCCCGTAAGTAGTTAGACACTGACATACAGAAATTTGGATCTGTGTGTGCACCCCTACCTTCGGCAGTGCTGCAAGCTACTTGTAAGCTACAGTGCAAAGGAGGAGTTGGCAGAGGAAAGGCAGAACCTTTCTTGAGAAGGTGACCTCTTGGAAAGACAGGCAGCCTTTCACTTCCAGACCTAAATTGTCAGCAATCGTCCAGCTAGTTTAGGATATGAAGCAAATTCGAAGCAGGACAAAAGCTTCTTTGAAGCATTTCTGAAATAGAAAGAAATAGCATTTCATACCACTTGGAGCTGTGCAATACTACCGGCACAGTTATTTGGTACAGCTTCATATTAGTGCACTATCAGGAAGTGCAGCTCTACAGTTAAGACAAAAAAGCAAGAAGTCTGGCAGCAGCCATCAATTAGGCTAGTTTTGACATGGAAGAACGCCATGATATGTTGTCAATAGATTTTTGTTTAATTTAGCAGGCAGGATGCCTTTGTGCAGTGCTACATGAATTTGCGTAGACTATCAAAATTAAAGTTACATGGGAAGGTGCAGCTGCATTACGACAATGTTGCATCATTAGACTTAAGATGTAAAGTGACAGTAAAGGCTTCCTGTTTTTGTGCCAACAGACGTACAGTGGTCAACTCTCATATCTATAACGACGGAGCGTCGTGCTCGGAACTGCACGAGCGACATCTACAGTTGGAAACGGGCCACATCTGAGCATGCGCAGCGCCACTGACGCACCTGCCTTGCATTCTCGACCCTTGGTTATCACCGCGGATGCAACAACCCCTTTGGCCGTCAGTAGCGCTGTCAACGGTTTAGCGCAATAAAAAAAGAAGAAAAAAAGAAAAGAAACGAAGCATATTGTTGGCAGCGTCCGATGCAGGCTGTGCTGCGTTCTAATTCTCCGTTCGCGGTCACATTGTCCCAACAACAGATTTACGCCCACTTATGAACGGTATAAGGTTTTCTGTGGTTCTTTTGCGTCAGGCTGCTCGGAAGCTGTCTTGCGGCTGGTATAGAATTTTGCACTTCCAACTGTGAATAGAGTGCTTGAAGCATTTTTGTAAGGAAGGCCAGCTTGCTGATGCTCCCCGTCGTCGGGCCAGAGAGGGCTACAACCGACAAAGGACCGACTGATCGTCGTATGTATGGGCAAACCAAACTACATTTAGTCACAGTCAGTGCATTGTTAGCGAGTTACAATTAATAGTAGGTTTACGAAATTAAATGACAGCACACCGCAATATACATTATGCGGCGCATTGCCGGTACGATATGATACCGCAAACCGAGAATAAGTATGCAGTATGAAACGCGCCGATCCGGGTGATTGCACTTTTTTTTCCGGCGCTATATGGCTGACAGCGCTTCTGCCGGCCAAAGCAGTTGTCGCGGCTGCGGAGATAAACGAGGACGGAAACTGCAAGGCAAGCGCGTCAGTGGCGATGCGCATGCTCGGATGTGGCTCATTTCCAACTGTAGATGTCGCTCGTGCAGTTCCGAGCACGGCGCTCCGTCGTTATAGACATGAGTGTTGACCACTGTACATTTTATACTTCATGTAACACAATACACAAAATATGTCTTGCATTTATATAGCAGCATAAGTTACAAAAACACGTGTTGTTATAGCTTATGTGACTGCAGGTGTAATTAACTGCTTTGCCAAATATGTTTGCCTTATAAAGTGGCATTCTCTGAACACTGAAATATATTTATCCAGTTCATATCCAGTGAATTACCAAAAATACGACTGTATAGCTTAGGCTTGACAAAAAACAACCTAGTACCTACAATATACCAACTAGTTTACCAAGTAAGGGCACATGTGGGTGCACCGAGAGCGGTGCCTGTTCCTGTTGGTCAAGTGAAACACTGCTATACAGAACAGTGCTAAAAGGACCATGTAGGTCTGCAAGTTGTGCATTTTGTATTGATGTGCCAGCATGTCATAATGCGTAGATTCAATTTTGATGATGTGTAATTGCTCAACTACTGCTTATACCAGACATTAAGGTATAAGGCCAAGTGGCGGAAAAAAAATTTTAAACAAAGATAATGAATGCGGATCTGTAGCCTACATTATAAAGCACACATTTTTATGTCTATGGGAACAATATAAGGTACATATTATTTGTCAAAAATGGATAATGCACTGTGTACAAACACTCATTATCCCAGTTTGACTAATTAAAAAAGCTCAATTTCTTCTAGGAGCATAAATATGTTTTTACTGTACAATGAACAAAAAAATATAAATCAAATGAATATTTAAGATTAAGATATAGTGATTTAATGACCTTAAAAATGTACACCACTACTGGATGCACATTCGTATACATAAGAAGCAGCCATATCAAATCTCTTGAAACAACTTTGCTACCAGACGGTCACAGCACACCTAATATTGTTAGAAATAACTCTGCCAAATTTGAGCGAAACATCTCTATTAGGAAAAGTTACGCTTGTTTGCTACAAAAAGGAAAAAAAAAAGAAAAGGAAAATGCAAGTTCCAAGGAAATAATAATACAAAGAAAGATTTGAAACAACTGCAGCCTTGCGAGAAAGTAATCAGGGTTGCTAGTATTCTCCGTAGTTGGAGCTAGATCTGTCTTGTGTTTTGCGCTTGTCCACGTTCGTGTGGCACTCCCAACTTCATTGTAATCAATGCTGAAAAACTTGTTTTGTGCACCCCCCCCCCCCCCCCCCCTTCTCTGAGCTTTCCCACTGTGGCTACCAGTAACAAAAAGCAAGTGACAGCGAATAAACAGATCTACTACAAATCTACTGCTCCACTGGCACGTGCGCAAAGCCTCCTGAACATTAAACACACGTGCACACTACACCACACATTTACCTGGTCAGAAGTTTATGACTTCCACTTATTAAGTAATTTGTTAACAATACCGTGGGCATTCATTAGACTCTTCTACTTCATCTGTATATAATCATCACCACTTGGGTTTCTTCATCATTATCTGCTGTGGGTTGTGATCTAGAGTTCGATCTGTGCCTTGGTGAAAACCGTTCTCCGTAGCCTCAAGGTTTAATTAAACGGCATTTTACCACAGCTTTGCAGGTGGTGGATAGTGCTCTTCGGTCCTCTGCAATTCTGGTCTCCCCCTTGGAGCTTCGATCAAGTCGCTGATTGTGTCAGCTGCCCGTCGTCATGTCGCAACCAATGGACACTCCTACATCAGCCATCTTAGCTCAGACAGCTGCGGCCCCTCAATTCTGGGTTGTAAGCGGCCACCAGCGTGACCTCCACCCGTTCACTGGACTTCACGGTGAATACGTGGAGGATTGGCTTGATGACTATGACCGAGTAAGTGTAGCAAACTGTTGGAACGATCCGCTTAAGCTGAACTGTGTCTCCTTTTATCTGGCGGGAGTGGCAAAGACCTGGTTTTATAACCACTTCGTGAATTGGGCTAATTTCAAGCAGCAGCTTCAACAAATTTTCAGTACACTGGCCATTCTGTCCACTCTCACAAAGACACTCGATTCCCATAAACAACAGCACAGCGAATCATATACTTCATACATAAAAGATGTCCTTGCCCTCTGTCATTGCGCGAACTCAGCCATGACCGAATAAGACGCGGTTCGGCATATTCTCAAGGGAACCGGGAGTATCACCTTCGATGCACTGGCCATCAAAAGCCCCGAACCTGTTGCTGATATAATTGCCACCTGCCAGCACCTTGATGAACTCGAATATGTTCATTTGCAACCAGACACCACAGAAAACATCCCTACTGCTGATTCCTAATTGCATGCGGATGCACATCATCATACAGGAAGAGCTCCAGTCCCTTGGCTTCTTATTACCTTCACCGCCCCTGCATGCTTCCGGTGACGTTTTGCGAGAAGTTGTAAAGGAAGAGTTGGAGTCAATAGCTGGTGCTGTGTCTGCAGACCGCCCAACAACTCATACCCCACCCACATATGTGAAAGTAGCCACAAGTTTGCCAACCGTGGTTCCATCAATATCTCCACAATCAACGCCAGTCCACATGGCTTTTATGACTGCTGGTGTATCCACTCAACCCAGTTATCAGCAGTGACAGCACCTGCCTCATCCTATATGCTACTACTGTGGATATTGTGGCCACATCGCGCGGTTCTGTGACAAGCGTCAGCAAGATGAGCGCTGCGGTTACAACGTGTATGACCAGGATGACTATTCTGCCAGGCCTACTTTCCAACATCTTCTGTACTCTCCGCCTCGACGTCGTTTTCCATCACCACCTGCAGCATCCACGAATGCTCCTGCCTACTGTCCAGCGACATGCTGCTCTACGTCACTGCTGCGCCCTGCTTCTCCCTTCTCCGACTGATGTACGGAAAACTAACTTATGCAGCTTCAGAAGGAAAAGTTGCACTGGACATTGAAACAGAAATTCCTCCAGTGCGCCCGTGTAATACGATATTGGTGTCAGCAGAAGTTGTGTCAGTGGAAGCTTCAATACGCACTGGTGCTCGTGTATTGGTTATTCATCGTGACTTGTGTTGGCATCTGCGGAAAGTTACCACCCCATATGATGGACCTACACTACTTACTGCTCAAGGATCCGCTATTCAGCCTACCGCTAGGTGCACCTCCTGCGTTTCCATTGATGGACTTCAACATTGCATACCATTCCCCACGCTAAGTTCATGTGTCCAGCAGCTCATCTTGAGATGGGATTTTTTTTCTACGGCGTCCACTTCCATCTGCTGCCGGCAACGGGTTACCCACATGACCGACACCAACTACTCACTCCATGCTGATGACGTGCGTCTTCACTTTCTTAAAGCACAAGACACTGAGCTACCACCTCTGCACGGAATGCGCGCCTGCGACCACAATGTCCGCGTTACCGCTGTTTGTCTCCAGTTTTTTTTTTTTTAATCATTTCACGCGCACTGCCCTTGTGTCACCCCACGAGCGCGATTTCTTGTGCACCCGATCCCTTTGTTGTCAAGGGCAAGCTTCCCATGCGGAGCACTGCCCGCGACCCCACAAACTAGGCCTAACGAGCGCTACCTTTTCGGTGCTGGCTGCAGGTAGGGTGCCGCGGGTGACTGTGGTTCATGGCGGCCGCGTTTAAAACGCGAACGGATCACTTCGACAATGGAAGCGAAGGCATGGATGGCAGGTGCAATACTCGAATGGAGGTTTGCGATCGCTACGTTTTTTGACATCGCGCACGTGTCAGAGAAAACGAAGGATATACTTGCAGCAATCGGTTCCCATTTCTGCGCAGTCCGGTTCCGCGGGAAGTCTGCATAAATGGCGACGTCGCTATAGCGCCTTTTCTTTTCTTCTTTTTTGCACAGCGCGGCTGCGGACTTAAATCTTTGAAATATTCAGTTTTCTTTTTTTCCTTATTTAGGCGGGTGAAAGCAGCCCGGTCGCGCGCTTCGCATGTCTAACACGTGCCGCTACCTGCTCGACTGTTTTTACACACGTGTAGAGTTGGAAAAATGTTGTTTTGGTTATAGTGCAGTACCACTTGTAGTGCGGGCATTCGCGATTCCAGCGAAGTTATAAGCGGTCTACGCTGTATACCCTATGACGTGCACAGACGATGCCGTAGATTCCCTGCAGGGTGGGTGCTCAGTACTTTTCGACTCTCGATCTGCGTTCCAGGTACTGGGAAGTACCTATGCTTGAGGATGATAAAGAGAAAGCAGCGTTTTCAACACCCGACGGGCTCTACGAGTTTAATGTCATGCCATTCGGCCTCTACAATGCAACCGCAACGTTCAAGCGCATGATAAGACGCCATTCTCCGTGGCTTGAAGTGGCAGACTTGTTTATGTTATCTAAATAATACTGTTATTTTTTGTCAACCTTCCCTCAGCATCTGCACCATCAGGATGTTCTCACATGCCTTGCTAATGCTGGACTTCAACTAAACACCGAAAATTGCCATTTTGCAACCGAGGATTTAGGTCACATTATCAGCAAGGGTGGCATTCGCCCTGATCATCACAAGGTGTCGGCAATTCTGCCCTATCCTCATCCCGAGAAGGCCAAAGATCTGTGCAGTTTCACAAGCCTCGCTTCCTATTTTTGCCAAGTCATATGGGACCACCTCAATAGCTTCCCCTTTGCACAAACTACTCGGATCTCATGTTCCCTTAGTGTGGTCTCCCAAATGCGAATCAGCTTTTGGCTATCTGAAGTGCACTCCTATCTCTGAACCCGTACTTCACCTTTTTTGACGAAATCACACGTACTCTCCTGCATACGGATGCCAGTGGTCATGGCATTGGTGGCATTTTCCTACAGTGAGAGAAGTCTTCATGTGAGAGGGTCATTGAATACGTAAGGCACATTCTGACAAATGCTGAGAACTACACCATTACCAAACAAGAATGCCTAGGTGTCATTTGGTCTGTGAAGAAATTTCGACCTTACTTTCACAGCCGTCATTTTACCATCATGACGGACCCTCACGCATTATGCTAGCTTTCGACGTTGAAAAACCTGTCTGGGCACCTTGGTCAGTGGATTCTACGTCTACAAACGACTTTACCATCACCTACAAGTGCGGTAGAAGACGCCAGGACGCAGATGCACTTTCTCAGTGTCAGCTTTCTGTGACACAGTGCAATATGCCTTCAACCACCTTTTGTGACAAGCTCTCGCAAAATCCTTCCTCGTACGCTACATTGTTAGTTACTGTGGACCAGGTGCCGCCACATGACAACATATCACTCCATTCTCATCAGCTTTCAGAACCTTATTGTCAGCGCATCATAGCCCGCCTTCAAGGAACTTTGTGCCCACCTAACGCCCGCCTTTATCGTCAGCTGACGCAGTTTAAGATCGCAGACTACATCCTGTACACCATGTATACCACCCTGACAGCCAACGCTGGGTGCCTGTCCTGCCTCGCTCTCTTTGGCCTCAAGTCCTTCAGGCTTCTCATGACGATATGGCTTCTTCTGGCCATCTTGGTTTTCATAAATCCTATGACTGCATCAAAGCTCACTTCTATTGGCTAGGCTTGTCTGCCTGTGTAGCAAGGAATGTCGCCTCTTGCGGCCGTTGTCAGCATCGAAAGCTCCCAGCAACACTGCCAAGCAGACAACTGCAACCGGTGCCGTGTCCGTCAGAACCATTCGAGGTAGTCGGCGTTGACCTCTATGGTCCCCTTCCTCTGAGCTATGGCGGTAATTGATGGGTCGCGACAGCCGTGGACCATTTGACATGCTATGCCGAGACCGCTTGTGTATGTTCAGCGTCTGAAGTCACTGAATTTATACTTCAAGATTTAATACTCTGTCACAGTGCTCCTTGCGTCATCTTGAGTGACCGTGGAAAAGCATTCCTCTCACAACCAGTAGACGAAGCGCTCGAAGCCTTTGGAACCATTTACAAGACAACCTCCAGCTACCACCCACAGACGAATGGCCTGAGAGATTTCACCGCATACACTACGACATGATTTTCATATACATACAACCAGATCGATAAACTGGAACACAATTTTGCCATTTGTCACTTTTTATATAGTACGGCTGTACAATGAATGACCAGGTACTCGCTGTTCTACCTTGTCTATGGCTGATTGCCGTTCTTGAGGTTTCTTCTTTGCGGCACCAATCAAAGAACCTTCATCGACCTGTGAAAAATATGTGTCCCGTCTTCTGCATTGTCCACAGCTCGGCTGCATAACACTGAAGCTAGGCAACGTGACCGCAAGGATCACTATGACACACATTGCCGCATTGTGTTCTTCAGCCCTGGCAATGAAGTGCTGCTCTGGATGCCAGTTTGCACCCCTGGCTTATGTGAGAAGTTTCAGTTTCGCTTCGTTGGCACCTGTTGTCCTTCCAACTGACCGCTGCTGCCGTGCTACTGAAGTGGTCCATGTTTCCCGTATGAAGCCTTTCACCCGGCGCTCTGTGACCCACATGGGTCACAGAGCGCCGGGTGACCCACATGGGTCCCATACAAGGAGGCAGTGTGCTAGTTTGGATTGTCAGTTGATAAAATCATGCAGTAAATTGCACTGCATTCCCTGCGCTGCCAAGCAGATAGCTGCCTCCTCTTATAGTGATGACGCAGAATTACGGCCCATTATCGATTACCTTGAGGGCAAAAAATCCCACCTTCCTCGGCACATTGCTCGCGAGTTATCTTCGTTTTATCTGAGAAGGGGCATTCTATACAAGAAAAATGCCCGCGGCAGCGACAAAGCCTTTGTCCTCGTTGTGCCCACCGACATGCACGGTGATATCCTATTTGCTTGCCACGACGAGCCTACGTCAGGACACTTGGGCTATTCTCGGACACTCGTGCGAATTCGCCAGTAGTACTACTGGCCGCGACTATCATCTAGCGTGCACCGCTACGTGAAAGGCTGTCGTGAGTGTCAACGCTGCAAGACACCGCCTGTGAAACCTGCGAGACTACTGCAAACAATTTCACAACCCGAGACACCGTTCGAATTCGTGGGAATGGATCTTCTCAAACCCTTCCCTTTATCGTCCACTGGCAACAAGTGGATCATCGTTGCAACGGACTACTTAACTCGTTATGCTGAGACAAAAGCCCTACCCTGCGACACGGCCTCTGAAGTCGCAAAGTTCTTCGTACACCAGATCGTCCTGCGGCCCATGGCGCCCCGTCATGCGTAATCACAGACAGAGGGACGTCATTTACAGCGCAAATGATGCAGGCCATCTCCAGACTGAGCTGCACGAGTCACCACAAAACAACAGCGTAACATCCTCGAACTAATGGGCTAACGAAGCGCTTGAACAAAACCATAGCAGATATGCTGGCAATGTACGTGGACGTCCAGTACAAAACTTGGCATGAGATTCTACCATACATCATATTTACCTACAACACCGCAATGCAGGAAACGACCCAATTTTCGCCTTTCCGTCTTGTTTACGGGCGAACCGTCTAAACGATGCTTGATGCCATGCTTCCGTGCGACCAAAGCGATGAACTTTCTCCAGGCACCGACGAATACACTCAGCACGCTGAAAAAGCCCGTCAACTGGCTCGCGTAAATATCAGCCACCAGCAAAGCGCCGATGCACGACGTTACAACCTCCGCCATCGAGACGTTGGTTATCGCCCCGGCGACCAAGTCTGGGTGTGGACACCTATCCGATGGCTGGGGTTGTCGGAAAAACTCCTAAGCCGCTACTTCGGGCCATACAAGGTCGTGAGACGTGTTGGTGATCCAACATATGAGGTGCTTCCGGACGGTGTCGTGCCTCCTTGCCGACAGCTCTGGCCCGGAACTGCGCACGTCGTACGGCTCAAGCCGTATTTCACACAGTAGTTATTGTGTTTTCGCCGTTGTTCATGTGTTCCTGTGGGAAATTTACTTTCCTTTTCTCTTCGGTGACCTTGGGTACTTCCATACACGTATTTCTATTTTTCCAACCGCAACCACGCCCTTTCACTTTTTCTTATGGACATTGACTCCCGCTGGTTGACCCGTCTACCCATGTGTTAGTTATTTTTCTCGTTTTCCAGGCATCGAGTCGATACTTTTGAAAGGGGGGACATACCACCTGGTGTTGGCACGTGGGGATGGACATAGAGAAGTCGACAAGGAAGAAGTTCGAGCTGCCCCGCGTCAGAGCTGTACGAGCCGACCTTCTGTTCATTCAACTTCACTTTCTCATCTCACGGCGTGACAATATATATATTTTTTAATATGTAGAGATATAACATGTCGTAAAAGTGGTCGGTGCAACAATGAAGCTCAGGCAATGAAGCAAAGCTCTAGTACGGGCAAGAACCATCCCCGCAAGCAAGTAGGACACGATGCGAGAGACCAGTGTTCATTCGCCGATGTGCTTGGGGTTGACGTTCTCGACGGCAGCGCTGCCGCGTTCCGTGTAAATTTCGCTTTGGCAATGATAAGAGATAGCAAAGCGTGACATACCACTATCGTTTTGAGGGTCGTGCGAATGCCATCTTGTTTGTCCACTCTGTGCGCACGTCGTGTACTCAACATCACGCGACCACGCTTGAGTATGTTTGGGTGACGACGATGCTTGTTTCAGGATGCCATAGAAGCAGCTAGAGCAACGGAAAGGTATTTTCGCTTCCGTAGGGAAAGGTAAATGCCTATCAGCGAGAAGTGCGACTCCAGAACATCGGAGGGCAATGCCATGCCACAATCTCGCTGAGGCAATTACAACAGAGCCGGGGACGATGGCCGCTGAAGACGGATCCTGCAACAGCGAGTGCATGCTCTCCAGGCGGGGCCAGCCCTACCAGCTGCCACACACGGTGCTTACGCAGGTACCGTCAGTGCGTCCCGTCCAGCAGCATGGGCGCATGGTTTTGCAAGGGGCTTTAGTTTCACATGGGCAGTTTCTCAGTGGACATACTAGAGGTGCTGCTGCAGCTGCTAGGAGAGGAGGCAGAGGCAAATGGGCACAGTTGGCGCTACTTTAATTTTTTTGCAGGGACTTTAGTTTGACAGCGCCCCCACACCAAGATGGCCATGATGACATCTCAATAGACCCTTAGCCTTTTTTTTTTTTTTTTCACTTTTCCCAGATGCCTCTCCTTCTCCTCCTCTGCTTCTGAGATTGGAGGAGGGAGAGTGAGCAAAGGGTATATAACCATGACGGTGTGGTGCTGTGCACGTTATTTTCCTGTGATGCGCAGTATTTCGTGGTGTTTTGCAGTGTCCTAGTGAAATGACAACGAAGAAGACTGAAAAGGTAACATCTGGTGAAGGAAAGAAGAACAAACAAATGACAAAAGAATTTGCTCAGCCATATAACAAGCAAACACGAAAAGAAAGCATAAGGTTTTAAGTGGAGGATTAATGGCTCATGGAAGAAGTGAAGCGAGCAGTTGCAGGACACAAGAGCTCGTCGGGTCTTGGTGATGAAGCACAGCTGCAGCATGACAGCCCCTTCTGTGTGGCTCCCTTTGGCCGGGTGCCTTTTCAGCTGGTGTCCGTCCACTACACTTGGACCAGAACGATCCCCTCCAGCCCTATACCCCTGTCACACGGCACATGTAATGACATTTGTAGCAAATGTAATTACGTGTTAATGTATTTTATTGCTGCTACACTGGCACAGCGAATGACATTCACACCTAATGGCATTCACCCACTGAATGCATTCGCCAAACTCATGCAGCCGCAACATGCGTATTCTCAACGACAGGGGCTTCGCAATAAAATGCAAATTGGCAAGGAGAAGCAAGATCTACTCAACGTTACAATTCTTATTAGTTGCTCTTGTGGCCCTTCAATAACTTTCTGACATACAGCACGACAGTTGATGCAATCTGTGCAACTATATTTCCGTCAGCCGTGTTTACAAATAGTGTTTGGTAGATAACTATGGAAGCGCACACACAAAAAACACGGACTCAGGAGACACGGACGAGCGCAAACTTTCAACTAACTTTATTTTTCGTCGTGTCAATATGTAAGCCATACATCACGTGGTCACAACACTAATCGCGGTTGTCACTGTCAAATCACAACAAACCGCGCAAGAATCTCTTTTCACCTTGCAATAAGGAAACCGAAGGCTGGATAACACACGCGTCACCTCCAGTTGATATATGAAAGGCTTCCAACAGTTCCCGTGCCGTGCTATCATGGCTACGGCCCAAAACTCGGATCGCACGGAAATTTGGTACGCACATGCAATGCCGGACATGCGCAGGTAAATGCGCATTCTCTTTATTAATTATGGATAATTCATGTTCCCTTGCACGAACGTTGACGCACCTTCCGGTTTGCCCGACATAAGACCTGCCACATGAAAGTGGAATCTCATAGACGACGCCTACCGTGCAGGCTCCATAAGGCATTTCGTGCTTCTTGCCACACCCTCCAGGAGTAATCTTAGCCTCAGATATTTTCGGGCAGAGCCTTGCCAGCTTGCGCGGGGCTGAAAAAACCATCAGCACATCGTGCCTGCCCACAACCTTCTTCAGATTATGAGAAGTGCGGTGCATGTAGGGCATCACTACCGGGCGGCCCCTGGATTTCGGCCCGGGTGTCTTGCCGGAACGGGGTGCTTTTGTCTCCTGCAGGAGGACCTCGGCGACTGCCGTAACGAGCGTGCGTGGGTATCCGGCTTCCAATACTCGCCTTACTTGATTATTAAAACTGTCCTGCATAGCATGTGGGCATGATTTCGCAAGCGCAGACCCCAGACAAAGCTTCACAATCGCCCGCTTAACTAATTTCGACTGTGCTGAATCATATGGCAGCAGTCCTTTCTGCACTCGTGGGATGTAAGACCAACAAACGTGAGTGCCTAAATGAAGCCGTAAATCTAAAAATTGCAGGGAGTCATAGCAAGGGATTTCATGGGTAAAGGTCAAACCCTTTCCGCGCTGCTGAAACGTGTCAAGGATACAAAGAACAGACTTGTCAAGGTTAAAATCAGTGGGTTTCTTTAAAAGAATTAAAAAATCGTCTACACATCTAAAAACTTTAATAACATTGGTTACCTCTAGATGCTAGACAGAGCACGATCCACGTCTGATAAAAACACATTACACAAAGCAGGCGCCACACAGGACCCAATACAAATCCCTGAGAACCCATGAGAACCGGTTTTATCTACAGCGTCAAGGGATCTACAGCGTCAAGGGCGAGGTTCCCAACTTTGGTGCGTGTTTGTATCACGTGGGCTGCACTGAAACTTCTAGAATGGCTTTCCGAGGCTATATAAACAGTCGACCACGGGCCACGAGAGAGCAAGTAGAGGAAGTAGAAACAGTAGCAACAATCGAAGTGGTGTGTGACTCAGCGAGAAGAAAGAGACGCTGTTCCACGAGCCAGTCGACGAGCCCTGCCTGCAAGCTCAGAGTTGAGAAGACGCCTCAAGTGACTTGGTGAATAGGGCTCTTTTGTGTTTTATTCTTTGATGCAGTGCATGAGCTTGTTCATGTTGGTTGGCCTTGTGTAACTTTGCGACCCATCTGTGTTTGAGTTTGTAAAAGCCGTGTTTGTGTACGTTTTGTGTAACTGCCTATTTGATGAGAATATATTTGTTTTGTTTGATCACCCTTGGCTCTGATTCGGTCTTTGAACCACTGCTGGCGTTTTGCTAGTGCGCCGAAAGAGACCAAAAACCTCATTGTCCAAGCTTTCGTGGGATCTTTTTCGGGGAACCAAGACGTTGGTTCTTGGAATTATTTCCGGCGATGTGTTAACACATTGCCAGAAATAATTATCTTGTTAACACATGGCATATATGTTAACAAGAGAAAAGAAATAGCGGGTGCGAAAGAAGACGAAGTAGGATCGCGAGCGTGTGGCACGTGGATTCTTGGTTTTCCTGTTTTGGAATCAAGAGAAAGTAGCGTCTCGCTGCTCGGTCTCTGGTTTATTATTCATCGAAGTCTTCAGACTTTACAGTATGATTTCGTCATTCATGAGATTGGTGCGCAAAACGATAATGTCGTCCACACAAGCAAAGTCAGAGATTGTGCATTAGGTCCTCCAACTTGTTCGCTTATTGGTGCCATCAATCTTGCTGTCAGGGTAATGCTGTCAAGCACAGAAACATGAGCTTGAAGCACTGTGCAATCTTCAGCTTTACTGCCTTCCACATTTCGCACACGTGTGTGCAAACGTACATAATGTATTGACGCGCTCGATGCTGAGACAGCTGATACAAGGCCCAGCATTCTGAATGGTGACCATACCACTTGTCGTGACCTCACTGCTGCCACCGCTTGTCGTGGTTCATCGCTGCCACCATTTGTCGTGGACTCGTGTCGCCTTCAGGCCAGGAGTCCACGGGGCAGGAGGGAAGAGTACGAGGAGTTGCTTTGGAGATGATAATATTTACATTTATTTACATGTTGGTAGCTGATGGCCGAATCTCTGCCAAATCTCAATCAATCCTCTGATCCCGGGGTTCTCCCGTGGATTAAATAGTTTGCGTCGTCCTGTGACGCCTTCTAAGGAGGGCCCAGTTGACGCTTCTCCAATCAGAGGTTGAGGGTCCAAAGGGGAAGAAGGTAGTGGACCGCCCCTTTAACTTCGAAGGTGCCGAGGCAATCCTTATCTCAGTCGGATCATACGACGGCAGCTGGACCCCTTTCGGTGAGGATAACTCGCCACCCCCTGCTGCGGTAACGTGGAAGTCATTACCGGAGCCCGGCTCGTTACCGGCTTTTGAGACGTCCGTCGTCTCGTCTCCGGTTTTCTGTAGCGGCAAACGAGCTTCTGGTGGCGCCGCTCCGTCTCCGATGTCTCGGACGTAACAGCTCCGTCCGCCGGCGGGAGACTCGACCTGAGGGTGAGCAGCATACCAGTTCGGCCGAAGTGTCGGGTTTCGGTCAGCTCTCCGTGGGCCACTGTTGATGACGGTTGTGGGGTTCTCACACATGCATTGGTGGCTCTCGTCCTGGGCACACACGTAAACACACGCGGCACAACTACAGGCACGGGAAGTGCCCTGCCCGCACTAGGAGCCATCGAGTCCAAAATACACAAACCAATCTGCCTTACATTTCTCAAATTAATGAAAGCAGCCCTCAAAACATTTGTAAACATTTGCTGAAGCTCCCAATTTTTATCCCTGAATTAATTTGAGCTTACAGTTTACATTAGTCATCATGTTCACTCGATGAACTACATTTGTGAGCTATCGCAGTCTGCCACAAATCCACCAGGCTCCACATTTCTAAACCAGTGCATGCCTCACATATGACCCCGAACTTTTGTTCCCAAAATTTTGTGCCGTCAAAGTGAGTCATCATGTTCCCGTAAGCAGACGAAAGAACACTGTCGAGCTGCATTAGAGCAAGAGCTAAATTCGCAAACGTGCTCTAAATAAACAATTACAAACCTATGTAGTATAACCACAGGAACATTAATCATTTTCAACATCCGCCTTCGCATGTCCTAGTGCTACTTTTCCACTCCACGGATGTACTACAGAACTAGCTTTCCGACTCTGCGGTCACAATTCTTGCACTTCACACACGCCATATAAGATAACCTTGCTCTCGTCCACAGACTGCACATGCCTTTAAAGCAATAAACAGTAACCAAAACTCGCTAAAATTATGCGCTAAGCTCAATAAGAATATCCATGCTTATTGATCACTCTTGCCTAAAAGCCAACTCAAAACACTGCCACTATTTATGTACTTGTTGAACACACTAACCTGATTCCTTGCGCGCTACCACACAATACACATGAGTATAAAGCAACATACAAACCTCTCGCTAGCATCACGCTCTGAAACTCGCTAATAATACCATTGGTTATGAAACCTCAAACACTTTCGCGGCTTCGCATACCCGCTGTACAAACCGTAACACGATTCCTTGCATTCGAACTGAATGACGCGCAAGTCAAACACTACTCTTTCAAAACGTTTTCGGCCATACGATTCCTCAAACTCGATCTCTCAAACACATCGCAAACCATTCAATCTCATTCGTGACTTACAATGAACAACTCTCTCACTTTCTACTTTGCCTTCACACTGACTATCGGCTCAACAAAAAAATAGTTTGTGAACTTCAATCTCACATCTACAAGAAAGCTGCAAAAGCAAATCTCAGGCTACACGCGGAGATAAAGAAACATCACTTCGAAAGGCTAAAATAACAAACAAAAGTGTCTTTCCAACAAGTTCTCCATTGAAAAACCTCGGTCTGTCTCCCATTTTGAGACGTACTCGCGGTGGTCGCGCTTGGATCGCCTTTCTTGCACAGGAAACGCAAAACGCGAAGCACCTGTTCGACTCTACGCACGGCGCCACTATCCTCGCAATCACCTTGCCTGCTCTACCGTCGTCGCATTGTTCGATGGTCTCGCGATGACCCCTGACCGTGCACACCCGCCGCGACAATGCACTGTGAAGAGGATGGGAAGATAACTGCAACCAGCCCTCGGACCGCGACCGCTTTCGCGCAGAGTGCACCTCTCTTCCCCTTTTCGTTCGGCGGCTACGTATTCTACGCCGATTTGTCTTGGGTGACAACCACACCATTCTCATTTTTGTGCTTCTTCGTTTGAAGCCCGCTTTGAGACCTTCCTCGCTCTTTGCGGCGTTCCTCTCTCTTCGACACTTTTTCGGCCTATGCTGCTTCCTTCTGCGCATTTCGGAGCCCTTCGCTTCCTTTTCATGCACATGTACAACCTCACTGCACTCGCTAGCTGGCTCATCCACGCAGTCTAAATGATTTCCAGCAAAATCATCTGTTCCTTCACTCTCCTGACTGGCGGACAGCTTCAAACACTTAGGAAGGTTGCAGCTGCCTGCTTCTAAGCTACTTAGCTCGCATACCTGGGAGCTACCCTCGACTGCAACCTCCTCCTCACATTGTGCTTCACTGCACCCTGCTGGCCCTTCACTGGTAGTCCTGCCTAGCAAGTCGAAATTACCTTGGACGCGGCATGCAGGATCTACCATCGCGACACACTCCCTTTGTATCCGTACCAAATCTTCCGCAACCCTCCTAGGTGCTTCACTCTCGTCCCATTGGTACGATACCTCGTCGTGTTCCTTAAATACAACCTCCTGCTCACATTGCGCATCAGTACGCTCTCCTGGCCTTTCACTGGTGTTCTTGCATGACGAGTCGAAATCACCTTGGACATCGCATGCAAGATACACCGTCACGACGTCCTCATTTTGTATGCGTGCCAAATCGTCCGCAACCTCTCTAGGTGCTTCTCTTTTGTCCCATTGGCACGATACTTAGTCAAGTTTTTTTCGGCCTTCAATGACATCCTCTGTAACTGTGGCATGTTCATCAGCAACGTTCACTTCGCTTGTCAACACGCTGCTACTCTCACGTGCGCTAGCCCTTTCTTTGGCTCTGACCTCCACCGCACACGCTACCACTTCGCACCTTTCGTGCGCTACTTCCGCAGCTACCCGATTATCTCTCTGCATTGCCTTCCGTTCACGATCTAGCCTTTCAATTTCATCGTTCAAAAATTTCAACTCCTGCCTGCGTCTTTCGTCCTCAATTCTTTCCTTCTTTTCTCTTTCCTAATTAGAATTAAGGTCTCGAAATATTCAATGTCCTCCGGATCGCTACCACTTTCTATTATTATGTTTCGAATGTCCGATTCAGGCAAGTCCTCATCTATATCCAAATCAAACTCTTCAGCGAGCATCAACAGGCTAGCTTTCGTCAAACTCGTCAAATTCATGGTGACTGCTTTAAACTTTGACTCGGCTTTCTAAAAAAAAACAACAATTGACCCCACCAGCGTTTCAATTCTGGTTCTAGAGAAATTGAAGCCTGGCAAACTCCACAAAATTAACGAAAGCCCACACCAGCAGTCCCAAGTTTCCTAATCCTTGTCTACCTTTTTGAATTTCTAAACACTTTCTTAATCCCTCAATCAACTCCCAACCTACGTAACTCTTCCTCCTCTGCACCTATTCTTTCAACATCAATAATAAATCTCAAGCTCCCTGTTTACTTCCTCACGTCCACTACCAATAATTCTGCACTTTTCCACAAACGTATATGGGTTGCCTTCAGCAGCTTGTTTACCTCCCTTTTTGAAAGCTGCTTTCTGCTGAGACACGCCACAACCACAATTCTAGGCAGTTGTACTATCGAGCTTTTAACGGTCCTAGGCTAAAAGACTCGATGACTCTCAAGCACAAAGCCAGGCACTCACCCAACGCCGTGCAGTCGTGGTACGCTACGTGGATCCCGCCGTCTTCCAGTTTCTAGGGCTTTCGGCCGGTCCTTTCTCCATGGAGCCTCCGGTTCATCACGCCGCTCGCCATCCGTGATCGTGGTTCATCCCACCGCTTGCAAGCCAGCTGTTGCGATCCCACCGCTGCCACCAGTTGTTGTGACCTCACCGCTGCCACCGCTTGTCGTGGTTCATCGCTGCCACCATTTGTCGTGGACTCGTGTTGCCTTCAGGCCAGGAGTCCATGGGGCAGGAGGGAAGAGTACGAGGAGTTGCTTTGGAGATGAGAATATTTACATTTATTTACATGTTGGTAGCTGATGGCCGAATCTCTCCCGAATCTCAATCAATCCTCTGATCCCGGGGTTCTCCCGTGGATTAAATAGTTTGCATCGTCCTGTGACGCCTTCTAAAGAGGGCCCAGTTGACGCTTCTCCTCCAATCAGAGGTTGAGGGTCCAAAGGGGAAGAAGGTAGTGGACCGCCCCTTTAACTTCGAAGGTGCCGAGGCAATCCTTATCTCAGTCGGATCATACGATGGCAGCAGGACCCCTTTCGGTGAGGATAACTCGCCACCCCCTGCTGCGGTAACGTGGAAGTCATTACCGCAGCCCGGCTCGTTACCGGCTCTCGAGACGTCCGTCGTCTCATCTCCGGTTTTCTGTAGCGGCAAACGAGCTTCTGGTGGCGCCGCTCCGTCTCCGATGTCTCGGACGTAACACACTCCAAAACAACAACAACCCTACCCTGCACCAAGCAATGACGACACTACTGACCGAAAATAAAATGGTCACTAAGTTTTCATTTTTGACAGCTAAAGGAGAGTGGGTGTGGCCTTCGAAGCAAAAATATGTCGTGCAGTTTCCAGTCTCACAGCCCACAGAGCAGGCCATCAGCAGTCAAGCCTGGCCAAGCAAGCCAAAAATCTAACATGGCTGTTCTCACAGTGGAGCGGTGTGGCCCAAAACCCGGAGAATCCAAAAAACTGATATTTAGGGCACAAATTTGTCCAAAAGATCAGTCGCCGGAAATCATTATCTCTATGAGAACCTTGATGGTGCATTTGTGAAATCCAGAATGTCCATCCAGTCTGAATTTTTCGAGTCCAAAAATTCCATTGGCGACTATGGGTGATAATTTTCCCCACACACTTGCTCTTTCTACCTAGGCACTTCTGTGCACCAGAGCAACAATATATTTGCTCTAATGTTGCCACTTATCACACACCTGTGCACCTTCGTGACTCCATTATCAGTCTTCAATTTAAACACATGCACAAAGGTGAAACAAAAGAGGGTGCAAAATGGCCCTCCTCCTCAAAAAAAAAAGGGGGGGGGGGGGGGGAGATTGTTGGTGAACCAAATGCATGTGTGATACATGCGATCCAAGCTGTGTAAGTGAAAAACAGTGTGACAGAGCACTGCATAGTTCTAGCATGGTGCTATCTTGAGGTGGATGTGGCCAGGCATCATCAGCAGCGTAACTGCCTCATAGAACAACCTAGCAATTGCCACAACAGTAGGTACCGTATTTTCCAGTGTATAAGACGCGGTTTTTTTCAAAAATTTTCGGAGGTGCGTCTTATACAACGGTGCGTCTTATACGTACTTTTTTGTAGTTCTTTTGGGAGAAACTCATGTTGATGCTGATGAGTCTTTTTTTTAACGACTAGAGCAGTCTGACGCGAATGATGCGTCATAATTATAATAACGAAGACTCAACGTGCCGGTACTACAGTTCCACAACAAAACCAAAGTATATAAAACGGAAAAATAAAAAAAAATGAAGTATGTCATCGTGCGAGTTCTCAGCTCACTGAAGCTGCGTGAGTTTCGGAGGCTGCACCATAGTGAGCTTTCTTTCACGATTTTAGAGCTCCGAAAAGGGGGTGCGCAAATTACGCGGATATTTTGCAAACACGTTTGAAATAACGTGTAATATAATGCAACTAGCGTGGTAACTCTTTTCAATACGATCTAACGTAACACTGCAAAACATACGGCTGCTCCAGGGAAGGTGCAGCACGTAAAAGTGTTTACGAGCCGCTGATGGCTGCCAAGATAGCGCGATCTCGGCAGCCGACAGCCGAGCGACACTACCCCCCCCCCCCCGCCTCGCGTCTTTTCATGCTCGTTAAAGACGGGCGGGGCCTTTCCTCCTCGCATCGACGGCAGGTGTCCCGATCGGGGTGATGTTATCAAATCGGCCCTCGGAGCGACGGAGATAGGCCGGGCTCGTTTGATCTCTGCTTCAGCCTTCCCCCCCACTCGCATGCTTTTATTCTAGCGACCGTACTTTGGGCTTCTGGGGCTTCCGGAGAAAAGAACCGGAAAAAGGGGCATCGCACTCGCAGCCCCTTTTGCGTATGACTGCGCTCGCCTGCGCAGCGAGGGGCGCGGCCGCGCGGCTGTTGGTCCGTACGTGCGCGCCGGCGAGCTGGGAACGGGGAGCGCAAAATATGCGAGGTTTTTTTTTTTTTTTTGCAAAGCTGGCTAAATATTAGGGGTGTGCAAATTATGCGGGTAAATACGGTATTCCAAAGCGCGTCGGAGGACAAGGACTTTGAGGGCTTCGACGAATAAAATGTTTTTCCTGCAGTCATGCGGAACGTTTCAGTGGGTGTGCATTATTTTTTCTCGCAAGTTTGGTGTAGTAGAAGTTTTCTTACGGACTAGCGCTGAGAAACGTAAGTACGGCATTTTACAATGCCCGCTCAACCCCATGTTATGAAGTTTCTTTGCGGGAAGTGAGTGAATATAGGTGTGTCTTATACACCGGTGCGTCTTATATATCAATTTTTTGCATGCAAACTTGCGAAAACTGGGGGGTGCGTCTTATACAAAGGTGCGTCTTATACACCGGAAAATACGGTATATTCTATTCACTATAGCATTGTGTTGCATTTGTGCCATTAGGCTCATCAGCATAGGAAGGGAAACAAAAGGCTACACAGTATTTTTTATGAAGATTAGTAATACACTATAAGCAGGTTAGCACTTTCAGGACCAGGGAAAACGGGCAGTCTGGAGGGGTGTCAGCAGAAACATTTTTATTAAATGAAATAATTAGAGTGTCTTTATGTACTATATAGCAAAATGCAGTAAATGAATGCTCTTTCATAAACAATAAGAATATTGTGCATGAAGTTTATAGAGATTATTAAGAAAAAGTCTCAAAATGAAAATTTCATCAGAGAACAACATAAAACTTAAAAAGGCATGCATATACAAGTAAAAATATACAGTTAAAAATATTCAAAAATATACAAATTGCCCGACATTGCCTTGTTCCTTAAGTGTAAAAGTTTGACATCTACAACCCTCTTTCTTGGCTTTCTGTGGCACCAGTGCAGTCGCCAGCACATCACTTCCCATGTCGTTCATGCCACTGAACGAAACAATTTCAAGAAAAGGTGAAGCACAAGTGCACATTGCAATTTCTGTAGAAAATGTTTATCTTTACTTCAATTTTGTTATGCTCACAGCAAAGCTTGCAGTTTTTGCTCCTTTCTGGCTTGTAGTTGTTGAATTTCCAAGCTGATCGTCACCTGAATCACTGTCGAAACTGAAATCCAAGCTTCTGAAGTCATCCTTGGAACTTATGGCAAGCTGTCAGCATTGTAGTCGATAACAATGAAGCAGGGCATATGCATGCGGCTTCGTGCAGGAGAGCATGCGAGTAATTTTGCGAGTTTTTCTAATTCATCTTCATTCAGCCAGAGGCTGAACACCAGACTGAGAGATGACGAGTCCAACGAGAGAAATTCTTGGAGAGAGACTTTATATACACTTAATATTTACAGGTTAATGAACGCAAGGAAAACTCCTATACAGAGAACAATATTTACAACTGGAGCTTTCTGCCCAGACCACGCCCAGCCTCGAGAAACACGAGTGCTGCATCACACCCTTCCTGCCAGAAAGACCCCTTCCAGCATGCCGCCCCATTTTTAAAGGAGGGGGAGCCGGTGCACCCATGTGCAATCAATGCCGTGCTAGCCTTAGCCAGTCTCCATTCCAAGAGACGCTGTGCACGTCATGGGTTCATCCTCCCACACGGGAACCCCTTCTGGGAACAGCCTCCTGCACTATCGGTCGATGGTAACGTGTTGACCAGTTCCAACGACCGAGGCAATTCAGCATGGTGCGACATCTTCAGCGCGTCTACTACCGTTGCTGGCACCGCATGGACTGGTACTGACAGCGCTTTGCTGCTCCCTCCCCCGGTGAGTTCCTTACCCTTACAAATGCGCAAGGGAACGACCGGGCCGGCATTGTTCGGAGATCGTCTATGATAGACCGAGCAGAAATAAAAGATGTGGGAAGATGTGTGGTTTGTGATCTCACACATATTTACTTCCACTCGGTTGATCGCAGACGATCTCCGAATGCATACTGGGACAATCGTTCCATTGCTTGTGCTCTCCCGTGGAGCCGCGTGCGTAGGCTCACGGCGCCTTCCAGTGGTAGGGCAGGAGCGGGGGCGTTGTGTTTCATTGGTCGAGGAGGAGCACTTTTTCGGCGCCGAGGGCAGCCGAGAGCAGTTCTTGGTGCTCCGCCGCCAGCGGCAGAGTAAAGAGCGCGCGCAGGAAGTCACATGACCTTTCTCACGTCACTTCTGGTTTTATGCCCGGAAAACCAGCGCGCGGACAGTGCGAGCGTGTGGCATGACTGAACATGTCCGCGAAGCGGGCGCGCAAGCGCGGGGAAAGTTTGGTCACAGGACGCCTGACATCACGCGAGCCCTCTATTTGCTCTGCTCTCGGAGCAGCGTGATTGTTCCATTCGGGAGACGAGAGCACGCGTCCCCGCTGCCCCCGTGTGCTGCTCTGGCTGCTCGTTCCCCTTGCTCCTATTCGCCCAATGGAAAGTGCTATCAAAGCCACCTAAAAAAACTTAGTTAAGTGTCATTGGCAGACTCCACTTGGCTGTTGACTAAAGCACCGACGGCTTGCTCACTGTGTCCAACAGAAACAAGGCGGTGCAGTGCGAATACCGTTGTCAGCACGCACCGTGCGGGAACACAGTGGAATCATGACACTTGTGTCATTTCGTTTGTGCAGCAGGACGTGAACTCTATGCCATTTTTGTCTGTACCCGCCGTGACTGCACTTGAGATAATCTGCCAGTACGCACCGCCGCCTCTCGAAAAAAAGAAAGTACTCTGCAATTGGCAGCCTAGTGTTCAATATATTGCACAAATGGTGTTACATGAAACAGCACGCGAAAATTTGAGTTTGACAGCATGCCGAAAAACATCGATCATATATGATCGACGGCCCAATGACCTGGTCCTGAAAGTGTTAACTCTTTCCTTACCGTCCAATAGAGCATCGATCACTATGGATCGATGGTTTTGAATGCCCCGCCAAAAATAAATCTCCACTTTCACGGACATCTAGCGCCATCCGGCCAGTAATAGAAGAACTACTGCGCATTTTTCTGTTTTTTGTTTCGGTCTATCGCCGCGAGAGCGCCCGCAAAAAAAAAGGCAGCGAAGGAGGTTGCGTCTAGTTGCGCAACATGGCGCCAAAGGCGGGTCGTGTTCCGCCGAAGAAGAAACTTCGAACAAGTGATCTCGCTGCTTCTGCTGCTCATGTTATCGACTCGAGCAGTAGTGAGGAGTCTGTAGAAGATGTTGGATCGTCAGATTTCGACTCTGACAGTGATGATTCATCTCCGCAGCCTGGACCTTCAACCAGTGTGGCAAGGTAAGCATTGTCTCGGATGTTGATGTTGTTATTGTGGGGTGCGTGTGTTTTGTAAGTGACGACACCTGTTTACGTTTTCTTATTAGGGTGTCAAGTATCTACGGAGGCGACATTCTGCCCAATGCGTCATGCCGAGTAAAGTTTTCTCCTAAACGACCACCTGGTGTACACCTGGAGGTGACGCACCGGAGCGAGACGCGGAGTTTCACCCGCGTCTCGCTCCGGTCTCGCTACGCAGAATCAGATGGCTCTTGGCTTGAGGTCACGGCCCCGGAAATGTTGCGATTCATCGCACTCCTCATTTACATGGGCATTGTGCAAGTGCCACGACTGCATCTATACTGGAACACTGGGCCGGTGTACGGTGGTCTCCTTCCAGCGAAAATCATGAGCAGGAAGCGTTTCTTTTCTCTACTCGCTTTCTTGCATGTCACTGACCCTGAGGATCAGAGTACGGCATCAGCCGGCAAACTGAGGAAGGTGTGGCCGCTGCTTCAGCACATCAATGACACGTCAGCACGATTTTTCCAACCACGGGAAGCCATTGCAGTAGATGAACGGATGGTGAAATCTAAAGCTAGATCGGGAATCAGGCAATATATTCGTGATAAGGTGACAAAGTGGGTTACAAATTGTGGGTTTTAGCTGAATCTGAAACTGGGTACACATGGCAGTTCTTTGTTTACGCAGGTAAGAGGGAGACGCCAGGACCACACGGATTGGCTTTTGATGTGGTCAGTGAACTTTGTGAAAAATATTTAGATCAGGGATACAAAATTTACATGGACAATTTTTATACCTCTAAGCACCTTTTCGAGCATCTCCTGCAATGCAAAACGCTGGCATGTGGAACGACAAGGAAAGATCGTCGAGGCTTCCCTGGCGATCTGAGAGAAACGACATGGGAAAAAAAGGCTCAGCGGGGTGACATTCGTTGGGTCAGGGAGGGAAACGTGTTGTTTCTCCAGTGGAAGGATCGAAAGGCTGTGAGTCTCATGAGCACAATTCACACAGCGAATGAGCATGTCTCTGCAAAGTGACGTCAGAAAGTGGGCAACAAATGGACTGAGAAAACAATCAAAAAGCCCTTGTTGGTTCATGATTACAATGAGGGAATGCTGGGGGTGGACAAGTCCGACCAGATTATTGGCACATACAATGTCCTTCGGAAATGCGTCAGATGGTGGAAGACTCTTTTCTTCCATTCTATTGACATAGCCTGTGTAAATAGCTTTATTATTTTCCAAGAACATCGCAAGCAGCATCCCGATATTCCTGAACTAAATTTGAGTGCCCGATTCGACCAACTTTCTTTCCGAGAGATGCTCCTCAAGGAAATTTTGAACCTTGATGATGACCAACCAGCAAGAGTTTCTTATGTGCCACCTGACTGGATTCGACACAAACCCGAAAAGGTTGACAGCCGAAGAAACTGTAAGTTGTGCTACCAAAACACCAGAAAAGAAGTGAAGACAAATGTTTTCTGCAGCGCCTGCAAAGCGCACCTTTGCTTCACTACCACACGCAACTGCTTCTCCGAGTGGCATATGCGTCATGGGCGCTAAGATCGGAGCCCACCAAAAATACACTTATTCACCTAGACTGTTCAAATTTGGAGCAATTGTACCTGAGAATACGGACTACCATTTGTATATTTCAGTTTTGTTTTAGTGCAAATGTTGTGAAGTCTAACAGCAATTTTATATCTTCGGTAGTACGTTTTCCTTTATTTTGCTCATATTTCAGAAATAAAATATGAGAAAATGTGAAACTTTTCGCTTTGAATTTTACTGCACCTGAAAGGCACATCACTAAGCTGCATTTTGATATATAACTATCTATTATACACCGAACAGTTCTTGTTTAAAAAAATATTATGCGGGCACATATCGAAATGGGCATTCTTCTGCAGTAAGGAAAGAGTTAAGGCATTGCCTTTTATAGATATCCGGAATTCTCAGGAAACCTGCTGTACTAAAGTAGGTTGTACCTGTTCAATGGGTAATGCCTACTGAGACTTGCCAAACTCTGATGAGGTTGTCAGTGTAGCCAGCAAACAGTGTCTGGCCGTCAGATGACCAAGCCAGTGATATGCACTGTGGAAGTTCAGTTTTGGCATTTGGTGTAAGCACTTCAGGGCACAACTCATCCACCATGCTGTTGTCTTCCAAGTTCTGTCAACAGAGCAATCAAAAAAGAAAGTTGAAAAGACCAGCCACATGTTTGACTCCAGTACAAAATACTTTATTCCTCCACATATCAATTATGTCACAGTGACCATCAATTAATTTGTTCAATTAGCAAGTCAAGCTCTCTTTTGAAAAATTTGGACAAAGGACTGAATCATGAAGTCTCCACAATAAATATTTCTTAAATGTACGAGACATGAATTATTACCAGCCAGAAGCATACTAGTCCATTACGTGCATCTTAACACAGCTGTTATGTGCTTAATTCCAGCAGGCACTATTTTTAACAAGAAAGTTATACCCGTGTCACACGAGGCAACTTAAGTGCACTTTGAGAGAGTGCATTTCGCCACTAGTGTCATTTGTACGCTGTCACACGGGAACGTTTAGTGACACTCGCTACAAAGGGCACTTGCAGGCGAGTGTGTTAGCTGAACTCACTTTGTGACGGAGTGTGTAGCCTAGGTAGCACCGGCTTGCAAACAAATACGCTAATGCATAATGCGGTGCCCGTAGTATTTATAAAAAAGTTTCGTTATTAAAAATACTGCTATGTATTAAAATACCGTATTTACCCGTATAATTTGCACCCTCGCATAATTTGCACACCCCTGATATTCAGCCAGCTTTACAAAAAAAAAAAGATCCTTGCATATTTTATGCTCCCCATCCCGTCTGAGCCAGCTCGCAGGCGCGCGCGCATGGACAGACTTAGAACAGCCGCGCGGCCGCGCCCCTCGCTGCGCAGGTGAGAGCAGTCATACGCAAAAGGGGCTGCGAGTGCGATGTCCCCTTTTCCGATTCTTTTCTCCAGAAGCCCCTGGAGCCCAAAGTACGGTCGCTAGGATAAAACCATGCCAGTAGGGGCGACGAAAACGGCTGAAGCAGAGATAAAATGAGCCCGGCCTATCTCCGTCGCTCGGTGGGTGCATGCGATAACATCACCCTGATCGGGACACCTGCCGTCGATGCGGGGAGGAAACGCCCTGCCCATCTTTAATGAGCATGAAAAGACGCAAGGGAGGGGGGAGTGTCGCTCCGCTGCCGAGCGATCGCATGGTGGCCGATCGCATGGTGGCACGGTGGCGCGCACTATCTCGGCAGCCATCACTGGTCCCTTCTATGTGCTGCGTTCTCAACGCAAAGGGGCTGCGAAAAGTGTCCATAGAGCAGCTGTATTTTCTTACACCAGCGTTTTGTAGTGTTACGTGAGATCGTATCCAAAAGAGTTACCGTGCTCGTTGCATTATATTACACGTTATTTCGAATATGTTCGCGAAATCTCCGCGTAATTTGCACTCCCCCTCTTTGGAGCTCTAAAATCATGAAAAAAAGTGCACAAACTACAAGAGTAAATATGGTAAATCACATTTCAACAAAAAACCTCGCTTTTCTAGCCCTCAGGCAGTTTGCGGCCATGTCCGCTAGGGGAATGCACATGCTGTGCAATGGCCATGTCCGTCGCATTGTTTTCTTCCGTGCACATGTGCAGTCATTTGTAGTCATTATTTGCAATGGACTGGGCCACTTCGACAAAGAAAGCGTGGTCCAACGCGGAGATGCGGGCTCTCATATGCCTGTTTGAAAAGCATTTAAAGGACCTTTGCAGTGCCAAGAGAAATGTGAAAATATATGCAGCGATCGCAGAGAAGCTCCAGGCGCTTCAATTCGACAATATGACACTGACACTGTCTTGTCTTAGCTCACAATGACCGATAAAGTTGCAATATTTACTTTATTTGCACCCCAGGTTTATTTTAAGTTATGTCCATGCCTATAATACGTCATTAACCAGCAAGTATTGCTTAAAATAACAAAATATATGTTGAACAAGTCACTCATCAACTGACACTGTCATCATTTTCAAAGCACACTTCTCTTTCTTGTGTAGCAGTGTGTGAGCGCAAGTACAGACGGAATCACACTTGTCTAGAGCGCCCAGCCGGCCACTGCAGCGGCCGTTTTCTGCAGAAATAAGCAAAACCCGACGCCGTAATGATACCAAACATGGTCATACCGCATGCTAGGTCCTTGTGCTATAATTCAAGCATGAACGGAAGCTTGTAGCTGACGTGAGGTAGAAGCTGCGGCCAACAACAGTGTCAACAGCCACGCGCTCCGCTGCTCTAGACAAGTGTGATTCCGTCTGTACATTCTGTGAGCATAAGTGCACTCACTTCAAGTGCGCTTAAGTTGCCTCGTGTGACAGGGGTATTAAGCACCAAATTTAACACACTGCACACTTTACACTTTTTCTCGAAACCTTTTCTCAAAAGCTGCACACTGTGACAGGCTGATTTCTTAAATATATATTTAACTTGGCAAGCACATGACTGTCCCCCAGTTAAAAATAGGCGAATCTTAGATCCCAATTTTTTACCGTGAATGCCTAAAGAGCCAGGGAAGCAGTTTATACACATGAAAATATATCTGGGCTGTGCGGAGAGTAATACAGCAACCTCCCATTAAGACCAAACTTAGTTAAGCCGAAATTCTCACGTATACAAAATGTGGATCATGGGACCTTTCTTTGGTTTTCCATAGGCTCAATGCAAATGGCTTCACAGATACTCTTCTGTTAAGACCAACGTTAGGACTTTTCCAGTGACTGGCACTGCTGGTGATCCTGCAAAGCGACTATGGTAGTTGTGGCAATGCATTTTCAGGACCACAACAAAAAGAACAGCAGAAGAAAAAGAGGAGTGAAAGACCAGTAGATAAAGCTGCTACCCCCTACAATCCCTCCTCAAGGAAAAAGACGTCAAATAGTTGACTCTTGCTACAACGAAACTGACGGTGCACAGAAAAAATTTTGCTGAAGCAAAAATTTCCTGTGAAACAAAAAATAGAACTGGCCTGAGCTGGTAGACCAAAGAAACTTCTATGGCTCAATATTGTGTGCGGCATCACAGCGGTAGTCAGAAGGGTTCGGATACCAAGAGTACAGAAACCATACCTGCCAAGTTTGGAGAAACGGAAATGAAAACTAGATTCTACTGCGCCCTCGATTGTAACATGCACCTGTTCAAAAAAACAAATGCCATACTAGCATAATTAACGCACTCCCATAACAACCACCGACTCTGAACCCCTGTAGTCCCTCGAATGGCCGCACTGTGGCTTTCCTGCTTCACTTGATCCACGATGTCTCGAAGATCTTCGGCACGCTGATTCATAACTACTGCGTCCCAATATACTGCCGCACGTTGCGGGGCCTAGCTGCGTGCAAGCGGCGGTAACATCATTTACTCGCAGTGCACTGCTCCATGCTATCGCAGTTCTCTCACGACCACGTCCGCTGCCACGTGCTGCCATACGTGCTGCACAGGCTGGTACAGCTAAGCCTAAGCATGGTCGAGTATGGTCTCCGAGGTTGCCTCGATGCAATCTCCAACGTCTTGCAGCGTGCACAACTGAGAGGCTCAGGCTCAGCATGGATATGAGGGAGAAATGCAAGTATGAGCCTGTTTGCTTGCGGTGATGGGAAACACCTCCTCTTACGGCCCCCCGCGAACGCTACCAAAAGCTGGTGCGGCAGGGCGTCTCAGAGATTGCAGCGGTGACATAGCGCCTTTCGTTGGCTGCACGATGACCATGTTAGCACGATGAGTATCATCGGCCTATACATCATGTGCATCGTGGCGTCATTATGTGCGAGACCAGCGGCGACACAGAAACTACAGAAACTATGCGCGCCAAAGACCACCGCACTGCTAGTTTGTTTTTTTCACTGGTGACCATTTCACAGCGTCCGAAGCGCATAGGAGACAGCCCCAATGGCGATATGGTAACGGTGTTGTTCGTTCGCACTCGATTCTAACGCACATATAATTTTTGGACCTGTTTTATCCAAAAAAAGGTGTGTGTTAGATTCGAGTAAATACGGTACTCAACGGGGGTGCGGGGGGTGGGGTGGCATTGTGAAAGCAATTATATGGACACTGTGTCCAACTCGATAACATCACCTACGTATCGTATGTTTTACGCACGAGTAAAAGCACGCTAGTGCTGGGACGAACGCTGCCGAAGCATAGATGAAACAACCCAGCCGTCTCCTTCGAACGAACGACACGAGCGATAACATCGCACCGCGTGCTAGGGCTGTCGTCGCTTGCTTCTAAAGCAGAGAGGAAACGTATGGCCTGTCTTTTGTCGGGCAAAGGACCATAAGGGGTGGGAGAGGCGGTCGTGCACACTATCACGCAGACATCGGTAGATGGCTTTTACGCGCTGTGCTTGAAACATACTGCGCCCTCTGACGTATTCTCTATGCCCCTTACGTTTTGGTCACGTGCTGAGCCACCACTGTAGGCTTAAATTTCGTGAAGTAAGGCTTTCTCCTATATTTTTCTTCCCTTAAGCCAATGTTCTTGTGAGCGACTGAGCTTCTGCTTCAGATTGTTTGCGACTAAAAACAACTTAAGCCAGTGGCAAAAGTAGGGCAGTCTCATCGCCGTCGCTATAGAGCAATGGTAGTCCCCATACTCAGTCAACCACCCAGTCAGCAGCGGCCGTTTCTGGTGGTGCCAACCCACGATTTCAACTTTGTAGACATATTTTTATCTTCTGAAATGGGCCAAAATGTTCGGGATTGTGTTTACTGCACAGAAAATTTAATTTTCGAGCATGACGTTGTACATCAAATTTCTTTGAAGTGAAACGGCAAAAAAAAGTGTTTGTTGTGGAAAGTTTATTTATGCATTCACTACCATGGACTGCTGAAGGGGAACTGCGATTTGTCTCGTTGTACTGGAAATTTCATTGAAGCGGCATTCGTTGTTGAAGGGTTCGATTGTGTACGCCCCTCCCACCAAGTGAGAAAGAAAGGACACTCATGCCTATGCCCCTACCTACAAAGGTGACAAGTGCTGTAAATTAAAAGAACAAAAAAGTATGTGTTACATGAGTGTAGGGGGCACGGGCAAGTGCAGTAAAAAGAGAAGAGGAGTTACTTTTGCACCTACAGGCTGCGTATGTCTTGACCACATGCTCTCAGAACTCAGCGATCACTATACCGTATTTGCCCGCATAATTTGCGCACCCCTGATATTTGGCCAGCTTTACCAAAAAAAAAAAAAAAAAGACGCATATTTTGCACTCCCGGTCCCACTCGAGCCAGCTCGCAGGCGTGCGCGCGCGGACAGACTTAGAATAGCCGCGTGGCCGCGCCCCTCGCTTCGCAGGCGAGAGCAGTCATACACAAAAGGGGCTGTGAGTGCAATGTCTCTTTTTTGCGATTCTTTCCTCTGGAAGGCCCTGGAGCCCAAAGTACGGTCGCTAGAATAAAACCATGTGAGTGGGGGCGACGAAAACAGCTGAAGCAGAGATAAAACGAGCCCGGCCTAACTCCGTCGCTGGGTGGGCGCATGCGATAACATCACCCCGATCGGGACACCTGCCGCCGATGCGGAGAGGAAACACCCTGCCCATCTTTAATGAGTATGAAAAGATGCGAGGGAGGGGGGAGTGTCGCTCCGCTGCCGAGTGATCGCATGGCGGCCGAGATAGCGCTGGTGCGCATGCTATCTCGGCAGCCATCAGCAGTTGGCTCGTAAACCCTTCTATGTGCTGCGCTCTAAATGCGAAGGGACTGCGAAAAGTGTCCATAGAGCAGTTGTATTCTCTTACACCAGCGTTTTGCAGTGTTACGTGAGATTGTATCCAAAAGTGTTACCGCGCTCGTTGCATTATACAGTCGAACACGGATATATCGAACCCACATATATCGAATTTTCGGGTATATCGAACTCGTAAGTTATCCCCTTGAAAATCCTTTGTAAATGTATAGAAATTCGCACGTTTATATCGAACGATATTTTTACCCGCCTTCGGATATATCGAACGCCGCGCGATCTGGAAGGTGCGCTTCGGCACTCGCCGTGCCCCACGACCTCTGCGGCAGCGCGGCTTCGCACGCGAGTTGGAAGGTGCACTTCGGCACTCGCAGCGCCCGGCGACCTCCGCGCGGCACCACGCCTCCGCCGACACCCGAAACGCTCGAAAAAACGTACGGGCGAGAGGGCTCGGACCGCACGGTCTCCAACTTGCGGAACAGCTTTTTTTTTTCCGTTTCTCTTTCTCTCTCTCATGCTTTCTCCGCTTAACCGTCGCCTCGGAGAGCAGGAACGAAGAAGCCGACGTCCTCTTCCTTTCGCCTTTTCTTTTATTTTTTGTTGCTGTTTTGCGAGTCTTGATCAGCCAACCACAGGTTGCACCTTTTGCTGTTGTCCTCGCAGGTGGCCATCGCCTCGCGAGCACTTTGTTGGCGGAGTCCGCTTCTGTTGTCGCGTCGCCTACGTACCACCGCATGTGCAGCATTCCTCTTTTGCGTGCGTGGTGTGCAAAGCCGCTGCGGACTCCTTGAATTGTCGACTTCTCGTGTAGCTATGGCCAGTGTCAAGAAGCGCAAGACCCTTGACTTTGCGACGAAGCTGAAGGCTATTCAGCGTGTTGAGGCGGGCGAGAAATGTTTGACCGTCACGGACGACTTCGGGATACCACGGAGCACTCTGAGTACCTTGTTGAAGAACAAGGCAGATATCAAGGCAAAGGCGGCGGAGCAGCGAACGTCAGGAGCCTGTCGTGTGCGCGCTCCTGCCCACGGGAATGTAGAAAAGGCACTCTATGCCTGGTTTTTAGAAGTGCGCGCGAAGAACATTCCGGTGGATGGCCCGATGCTGATGGCCAAGGCCAAATGGTTTGCCGCTACACTCGGTGAAGACAACTTTGCCGACAACACCGGGTGGCTTCACCGATTTAAGCAGCGCTACAACATCGTTGGCAAAACCATTTCTGGTGAAAGCCAAGCCGTCAGCAGCCAGGACATCCAGCAGTGGATGACGAAGGGGTGGCTGGAAATCTCCACGAAGTTTTCTCCCGCGGAGATCTTCAACGCCAACGAGACCGGTCTCTTTTGGCAAATGTTGCCGAGCAAGACTCTCGACATCCGCAGTAGCACGTGTCACGGGGGCAAAATGAGTAAAGTTCGCGTGAGCGTTCTGCTGGCAGCCAACATGGATGGGTCTCGGAAGCTCCAGCCCTTTGTGATCGGGAAAGCAAGGGCACCGCGCTGTTTCAAGAACTGTAAGCAGCTCCCCATCCGCTACGCCTCAAACAAGAAGGCGTGGATGTCGCGTCAGCTGTTCACGGAATGGCTGCAAGCGTCGGACGTCGAGCTGGGCAAGTCGGGGCGTCGCGCTTGCCTTCTTGTGGACAACTGCTCGGCCCACCACACCACCTGCGAGCTCAAAAACATCGAGCTGAAGTTTCTGCCGGCCAACACGACGGAGAAGCTGCAACCGCTTGACCAGGGCATCATCAAGTCCTTCAAGGTGGGCTACAGGAGGTGACTCCTTGATAGGCTGCTGGTCAACCTCTGCATGGGCACTGAGCTGCAGGTTGACCGTCTTGGTGCCATACAAATGATGACGGGTGCCTGGCGAGACGCGAAGACGGACACAGTGGTCAACTGCTTCCGCAAGGCAGGCTTCGAGACGGCGGAACTTGCGGAAACCGGTGAAGACGGCGACGACGAGCGCATAGACGACACGTTTCGTGAGTTGTCGTCCCTCTTCCCGGCAGCCGTTCCACCCGAAGTGTCTGTGGACAATTTCGTGGAAGCGGACTGCAATGTTCAGGCCATTGCGAGACTCGCTGACGAGGACATAGTAGCTGCGGTCGCAGGGACCCAGGATGCCTAGGCCGACAGCTCAAGTGACGAGGAGGATTGTCCGGACGAGGCAGTGGCTACACGCGCGTACTCCGCCGCTGAAGTGGTGGCAGCGTTCGGCGTCATTCGCCGTTGTTGCGGCGACATGGAGGGAACCGGGCTGTCGCACCTGGACAGCCTTGATAAGATCGAGACTAGCGTCTTCAACATCATTTCGAAAACGAAGAAGCAGGCCAAGATAAGCGATTTTTTTTCACGCAAATAAAACATTCTGTTGCGGCGTGTGTGCGGAATGAGTTGTCTTTCTTGAATGCGCCTATTGTAGGTGATGGTCCGCTACAGGTAAGCTCTCGGGGCCTGTATTTTTTTACATCGAATTTTTCATATATCGAACTAATTCGCGATCCCCTTCGAGTTCGATATATCCGTGTTTGACTGTATTACACGTTATTTCGAATGTGTTCGCAAAATCTCCGTGTAATTTGCACACCCCCTCTTCGGAGCTCTAAAATCGCGAAAAAAAGTGCGCAAATTACACAAGTAAATACAGTATATGACCGTTTTGACAGCAACCATCATTTCATCCGCGGTGGTTGTGGTGAATAGCAGATTAATTTTGACTCGGTGTTGCAACAGGGCAAACGGAATGGCAGTGGGCCACTGGCTCTTAAGAGAGAAGAAGCCTGAAGGGAGAGGAAGAGGAAGAACAAAGAGCTAGGACGGAGGCAATGCATCTAGAATAAACAAGTCTTTGGGGTATTTCTTGTCCAGACGGTGCACTTCAGTGAAAACATAGGGCATGTTGGCAGCACCCCTGGAATGTGCATAGGATTATCGTTAGGCAGTCCAAATAGTGTCATTAGGTCATTTTAAAGCCCTTAACTAGCAGCAGTGACGTTGCTGCTACATTCATAACTTAACAATAACACAACTGCAACCTTGAAGCTCTAGAGATCAGGATATTGTAAACAGAATTTATTTCTACCACAGTCCTTGAATATTATTTACTGGTCCTCATCCATATTCTCGATCATGCTATAGGAGAGCTTTGCGCACTGCCAGCTGTTACCGCAGAACAGCGCCACCAGTACTGAGGAGGCCCTCGTTAAGTGGTGAAGCAACCATGCTGTATATTGCATTGTGTTTTTACTGCAAACATGCAGTGTTGCCTGTGCCCTTTGGATGTGATGAATAGTTAGCGGCAACTTCAGAAATAATGCCAAAAGACTCAGTGAGTGCCGCACATCACTATGTTTACAAGGAACAGTAGAAAAAGTACCAATCACTTTGCCCAGTGGCCTTGAAAGCCCACAAAAGTGGAATAGGTGATACTGCGTCAAGAAAGAAGCAGGTACACTCCCTTTCAGCTTGCTAAACATTTATGTGTGCAAAAAAGCATTTATATAAGGAAGGCACGAATCGTGAGGATGAGTGCATCATACAAGGCGCTGTTGTAAAGTTGCATCATGAAAAAGCAAAGCTAAGGGCTGATGCCATACCACAAGTGTTCAGCTTACTTTTTGAAGGAGAAATTGGCACCTTGGAAGCTGCCACAAAAGCAGACTCAAGCATCCTCAGGAGGCATCAAACCATTCCAATGGGGACCCGGGTAGTAAAATGCTCAAAATAGTATATAAAATCTTGCGCATGAATGCTCAGAGACAAATAAGCCACACAAAGAGGCCCTTGTTTGTATTTTGTCTAGAGGAAAAGGGCTATTGTAGATCATGGCTGGGAAAATAAATTAAACAATTGTTAGATGCACAGTGTGTGGTATAGACCACAGTTCACACATTCTGTACAGCTATGTGGCCTGCAAGAGCGCTTAAGACATTTTGTTCTCAAAAAAGAAGAGAGGGAGAACTCGTACCACCTATGGCTCTTCATCGTGCCCATAAATCTAAGTACACAAGTGTTTTTTTTTTGTCTCCTTCGAAGTGCAACTGTCATCCCCATGCCCTTGGGTTAAAGCAGAAGAGCACATCTGCGAAGCCACTGAGGCAAGTATAGGATTGCAACATCAAGGTTTTGGTAGATTTGAGATTATGCTTATAAGATTCTTTTGATATTCACTACAGAGTTTTTTACATGTAATCTGCCCGAGACAGAAAAGCCAGCAATGTGTTAGCACTCTAAAAAATTTTTTTCCCCCAACGTGATATTTCCTATGCCAGTGGTTCTCAAATGGGGCCCTGCAAAGCCATTTTTGGGGGTTTGCAAAACTCATAAAAAAAAAGGGACATTTTTCCTTTTTATTTTTATCTTTATGCTTCATCGCATGCCACTATCATCATCAAAACTACATGCATTGCAAGTAACGTATTTCTAAGTGAAGGGGTGTAAAGCACACCTTTCTATGATGGTACATACGGCTGCACATTGGCACCCTAGGTGCCAGCTCGCCAGCTCATGTGGGCTACAGCCTAAAAAAAAAAAAAGAGCGTCAGAAGAGTTTTGCCAAACAGTGTTTGCTAGAATGGTGCGCAGTGCAGGGTGTGCAGCACATCGATTTCACGGTGATTAAAAGGAATGGAGCCCTGCCGCAAGCAAACAGGCATTAACAGCCGCAGCAAGAGCTTCACACAGTTACAAGTATGGTGCCTGTGAGCAAGGGGAAGACCAGAATGTGAAACACCACTAAATGGTGTCCGCGAGGCCACCTAAGCGAGCCACAGAAACCTCATTATGCAGCAAAAGTATGCCATTCACAGTGGCTGCAATGAGAGCCTCCTTGTCTGCAGTGGCGGCAGCTTCCCTCTGTATACCAAACTTGGTGCAAAATTCGTGACCAATGGAAAGTGTCAAAGGAATATGTTTCCATTAACAGATCATGGCAAAATAGTACACTGTGTCTGTGCTCCGCCACATGTTCGTGCTGTACTAAAACAATAAAGTAGTTACCCAAATCTTGATGGCTGGTCCTGTGGCAACACAAAGCCAGTACCTGCTTGGGCTATAGCACAATGCATTAATGATGTCTTGGTTCTCACGTACACACTTGAGCTCACTTTTCTCCAAGTCCCACAGGTTGGCTTTGCAGTCCTAGGCAAAAGCATGACATAAAAAATATTTTACTGCCACAGCCAGCCTGACAGTCAACATAAACACTAAAGCAACGGAGGCAGCTCTCGGTATTGCAGGACACAAAGGTCAATCGGCATAGAGTATTCGGACACAGAGAGTCATCACTGAGCAACCTCCTAAAACTGTGTCAGCAAGCCAAGATGTGTTCACATTAAAGCAAATAAATCTCATAAAAAAAAAAACGGATATATATGCAATATTCTCACTGTTGTGATCACCGATAAGGTATAACACATAGCAAATGTAAGCACATGTTTATATAAAAAAATCTTTATTTGTACTTTTTTTTCTCCCTATTTTATCATAATGCTTCTCCCCACAATGATGCACAACGAACAATCCAATGTTTGCAAGTAAAAGAAGACTCTCCAGCCAAAATTTGTTTGGTGTTAAAACAAATTTTGGCTGGAGAGTCAGTCACCTTTTACTATAATATTGTTACGGTTGAACAGTGGGCGATGTTTATTTACAGGGTGAGGTTGGCGATGATCAAGCGATGATGGCGTCGATCCACTGCACACCAGCTCACGTAGTCTTCCTTCTCTTCTGACCCCGGCTCATACCTTGACCGGCTCTGTAGCATTCCCCCGTTCGCAGACGAAGCCCGCCGGGCAAGTCCACATCAGTTGGGAAGTGCATGGTGAAATCGCTTGAGCCACGCCATATGGACCAGTTGTCTTCGGCTTGACCGGCGATTAGCGGACGTCAAGCGTGCTACTACGTACGTCAAGTCACTCAAACGATCGACAATGACGAATGGGCCAGTATAGTGCGGTAGAAACTTCTGGCATAGGCCGCGTTTGCGTTGTGGCGTCCACACCCACACAAAGTCTCCTTTGGCGTATGAAACTGGTTGATGGCGACTGTCATAACGCTCCTTAGATCAACCTTGAGAAATCACGGTGCGCAGTCGAGCGATACGACGGGCTTCCTCAGCAAGGCACAGCGTTTTGGCAACAGAGTACTCGCTGTGGAAGTCGAACGGTAGTACTGTGTCAATACTATTCATCGGAGTACGTGCATAAAGCAGGTAAAAGGGAGTGTAATCGGTAGTCTCATGCTTCGCGGTATTATACGCATTATACGCATGTTTGTTAGTGTTCTATTGGTACGCTTCACAAGACCGTTGGTCTGAGGGTGGTAAGGTGTCGAATGGCGCATGTTTGTTAGTGTTCTATTGGTACGCTCCACAAGACCGTTGGTCTGAGGGTGGTAAGGTGTCGAATGGCGTAGCTGTGAACTGCAGAGACGAATCATTTCTTCCACGACGTCCGCAACCAACTGGCGACCACGATCACTTATGATGACACGAGGGGAACCGTGCCGAAGAATGACGAATCGTAGCAAGAACGTGGCGACGCATGCAGCGGTTGAAGATGGCACAGCAGCCGTTTCTGCATAGCGAGTCAGGTGATCTACACATACGATCACCCATCGATTGCCATTAGATGATCGTGGGAACAGCCCTAGGAGATCGATACCCACTTGTTCGAACGGCAAACAAGGGGGCGGCACAGGTTGAAGAAGACCTGGCGAGTGGTCGTAGGGTGCTTGTAGCGTTGACATTGCTCGCAACCAGCGACGTACTGCTTGACTGTATCTCGCATTCTGGGCCAGTAAAAACGCTCCTGTGTCCGATCGAGCGTTCTGGTGAAGCCTAAATGGCCAGAGGTCACGTCATCGTGCGTGGTTTTTAGTATATCCAGACGCAAAGTATGCGGAACCACCAGAAGGAAGCGTGCGCCTTGTGCCGAATAGTTGGTTTTGTACAGCAAGCCATCTCGCATGCAAAATCGATCCGCTGCACACCAGCTCATGTTGTCTTCCTTCTCTTCTGACCCCGGCTCATACCTTGACCGGCTCTGTAGCAATATCTTTACCCAGGCACACTTCTGTTAAATATATTTAGCTTTAAAACAATTCAAAGTGCTTATTTTATTGGGAATCTGCACTTGGTTTGACACCCTACGACTAGTACATGCCTTCGTAGTCAGCTGTATTATTGACTCCCCTATCAAGCAACCCATAAAGTAGACATAAAGGAAGCAGACCGCCTTCTTCGAATTGCCTGAACAGCAGCCCTAGGGCTACCACAAAACACGAGCACCACAGCTCTCACTCAGCTTGGCATGCTTAACACATATGACGAATATGCAACGGCCCCCCTCCTTGCCCAGTGGGAACGGCTAAACACTACACCCCAGGGAAGGGGGATACTGGTCAAGCTTGGTTTTCCTCTCGCCCCTCAGTACAGGGGGGAGACCATAGAATTACTCCCTCTGACTCTACACTCAACAATCAAAGTGACACTAATACCCTGTCACATGCAACCGGACTTCCACAGTACACGATGCCGAGCTCAAGCACGAAAGCTTCACAACCACAGCACTGACCCCGATGTGTATAATACAGACACCTGACCATCCGGCACCACTCCAGGTGGGACCTGCACATCCAGTGCAGCGGCAACTAATAGGGGACAACTGGCATCAGCAGCCACAATATGCATAACCTCCGTGGCAACAGCCAAGGCTGCTGCAATCGCCCTGGCCACCACATATGCAGACAAACGAGACATGCACTCTACCATCCTGATGGATTCACAAGCAGCATGTCAACTTTACATGAATGATGCATTGCCACGCAGTGTTATTAAAATTTTAAGTTCTCACATCACGTGACCATCTCATCATTTGGTGCCCTGCACATACAAGCGTACCAGCCAATGAATGGGCCGACAGTCTTGCTCGCACGAGTACATACCGAGCGATGGACATGCCTGTAAATAAACTCGCGATACATCCTGACAGCGAGCGACCAAGCGGCCGAGCCGACATCCTTGAAGCTCAATGGTTAGAGCACTATGGCACCTCCTCACCCGAAGGTGGGCAAGGGTCAGTCAAGGGATTGGCATTGACTGCAGACAAACACAAACCGCCAACTTACACATACTTTCGAAGATAAACCCCTACAAATATTGCAGTGAGTGGCCCCGGTGTGGAGGGGTACCAACACTGACACATTACATGCAGGTGTACCTCGTGTCCTGCTGCAGCAAATTCAGCGCTTATACAGTAGAACCCTGCTGTTACGTTCCCGGCTGCTACGTCACTCTTGGCCAGTCCCGGCATAGCTCCCATAGGATTCAATGCATTAGGAACCCCGTTGTTACGTCGCAAGTATGGGAACGTTCCCACATGTTACATCGCGAATCGACACTCCAAGCGACCAGTGCCAACGGCCATATTGACTTTTCACGTAGCTTGACTTGGCTTGACAGTAGGATCAGCTGCACAATGGGTGACACCCATTATGCTTCCGGCTTCTGCCAGTAAAATTATGGCCTTCGAGATCAGTATTTGCTACTTATGGGTGGCACCTATGATGTGTTTTTAGCCTTGAAATCTGTTGGAACATGCATGTAGTAAAAGGGCCTTCGAGATACGTTTCGAGATCTATGTACAGTAATGAAGTTTTTATCGATGATGCCGTTGTCACCTCTGAGGTTTCATCTGTTGATGAAATCGTGGCCGAGTGTGCCGATGTGTGCAGCAGTGAAGATGAAGTTGAGGAGGAGGGGGAAAGAGAGCAGCTGCCAGAGCCAACCTCCTTGTCAGCCATAATGGCACTAGATTGAAGATACGTGAGCTCAAGCGACGATGTCGACTACCACACGGCACTGCAGCTTCTAGAAAAATGCCTCGTGCTGCTGGGGCTTGAGAAAATGCACTTCACGATTTTTTCAAGCGCCAGCACTGAAATAAAATTGTGTGCCGATCACCACTGCTCTCATTTTTCAATTTTTTTTTCCGTTTCTCGGCTTCTTGCGCTTTTTTGTGCGTGTGTTTTTAACGGTCCCGTGAACAATGTATCAATGGGGTTATACTGTACCAACACACACATTACCACACTGGTTGAGGGAGGCACGAATCTCAGAGCAGGCCTTGAGAAGCCAACTGGCAACCCTAGACCAGGCCTGGCGAGCCGCTATAGCCAGTGGAGTGCTGGGCAAAAGGCCCCACCCACCTTAGATTTAAGGAGTTACAATAAATGTTTATTCCCTCTATCATTTGGTTGCTTTTTTTATTTAGTCTTTAAAAATAGTGCTTTAGCTGAGAAAAATGCAAAACTAATGAGAGCATAGTGTTGCCCGTGAACCAAGTGTTTCTCCTGCGTTCAAGGGTAGCAGCTTTCAAGCAAACTTTAAGTGCATAAGTAAGTGAAATGGTGGACCTAAAAATAACTCTGCTTCCCAAAGAGAGCATATACGGTAACTCTACAGAAATGAGTTGGAATGGAAGAAGAGAAGTAAGCGCATGCATAAGTGCTGACCAGCAACAGCCTTCCTTCATTTGAAAGCAACTGAAGGGAGACTAAAGAGACAACCTAAATGGTGAGCATCCACATTCCGTCATGGACATCTCATGAAGGATATTGCACAGTGCCAGTGTCATCAGAGCATGATGCCTCTGGCATACATGCTGTGGTTCTTGTGAGACAGCCACTACCAGGTTTTGGCACGGCAGAGTTGTGCCATGCTTAGTGCAGGTGTGGATCCTTTGGACGTATTAAATCTTCACAACCTCTTTTGCCAGCCACATAACTACTAATGCAACCAAACAACATTGATGTGCTGTGAATCATTCATAGAAAACTTGCAAGAAAGGTGCACAATGCTGTGCACTTGCAAGTGCACAGCATTGTGATAACAGTGTAATGAAGGGCTTTTTTCAGAAAGGCAATTTTTGTGTCACAACAAACTGCACAATGAAAAATATAAACATTAGCTCATTTAAGGAGGTGTACCACACTGTTGAATGTGGCATACTTACCTCATTTACAAAACGGTGGATATGCGCTGTGTGCAGCAAAGGTCCAGTCACAATGATCAAGTGCCAACAGAACTAAAATGGCCACACAGCTATGACAACTTATTTCAGCATATATTTATATTCATGATGCACAATTTTTTGTAAGCATGTATTCAGTGCAGTCAATGCTGTGTATTAGAAATATCTTTTGTCATGGCCTAACTAACAAAAAAGTATGACTGGTGATAAGCTAGCAGGATGTTTTTATCATAGCCAGAACAGTGGATGCTTTATGTTATACAGGGTCCGTTCTAAAAGTAATGCGCATGATTTTGTTTTGTTATGATAGTCAACTGTCCATGGTGGCACGTAAAATGTCGGGCAACGTTGTGAGGGCTCTGCCCTTCCCACGCAGCTGGTCTCCAGTTTATGCCTCACAGTGTGAGTGGAAAGATGTGCCTGTGCATGAAACATTTTTTTCGACTTGTTATGGCGCGGTGCAGCGTTCACTTGAACAGTGACATGCTAGCAAGTTTTACGTGAAGCTTAGAAAGAATGAAACTGAAACACTGCAAATGCTTCAAGAGGCCTTCACGGATGACTGCACTTCAAGATCACAGTGTGGGAGGTGGCACAAGGCGTTCAAGGAGGGCCGAGAGGAGGTCGCTGACAAAATCCCGTTCTGGACGCCCAGCAACGACCAGAACCGATGAACACATGGATCATGTGCGCAAAGTTTTGCATTCCAACCGCTGATTGAACATCCAGCTAATTGCTTACGCCCTAAACATGTTGCAGGTGGAAACTGTCAACTGCCTTTTACCTAGAAGTGCCCAAGAGACTGAAACTCCAGGTCACACACGTGAGGACTGACATCAAATAAATGGTCAAGCTCCACCACGACAATGCCCCCAGCCACACGTCCTTCATCGCTGCCAACTTCCTTGCCCAGAACGACACCTCAGTGGTCCCCATCCCCTTTACAGTCCCGACTTGGCTCTGTGTGACTTCCCCCTCCCCCCTGACTGAAGAGAGAGCTGAGAGGAAAGCATCCAAACGCATGTGACAAGGCTCCTGAGAGACATTTCTGTCAAGAAAAAAAAAAAAAAAAAAAGGAGTGACCTCAATTTAAGGTCGGGCGGTCCCATGCCGCCCATTTCCCACAAGGGTGGGTGACCTCCCAAGCGTACAGTACCTTCCAACAGCCGAGCACCAGGCGGAAGCGCGCTTGTCCCTATTTTACCGGTAGGTACCCGGCGGCAGTGGCGGATGCCTCTCTGCCTACCACAGCAAGGCGGACGCTCAACTATTTCACCAAGGCCGTGGTGGGTAAGGTGTGCCCAGGGGACCTGCCACGTCCTTATGGGGCCACCTTTCGAGATAAGTACACGTAAACCGAGCGCCAGGTTAGAGGTAGAGGAGAGGAGTAGAGGAGTACACACCTGGCGCTCGGTTTACGTGTACTTATCTCGAAAGGTGGCCCCATAAGGACGTGGCAGGTCCCCTGGGCACACCTTACCCACCACGGCCTTGGTGAAATAGTTGAGCGCCCGCCTTGCTGTGGTAGGCAGAGAGGCATCCGCCACTGCCGCCGGGTACCTACCGGTAAAATAGGGACAAGCGCGCTTCCGCCTGGTGCTCGGCTGTTGGAAGGTACTGTACGCTTGGGAGGTCACCCACCCTTGTGGGAAATGGGCGGCATGGGACCGCCCGACCTTAAATTAAGGTCACTCCTTTTTTTTTTTTTTTTTCAAAAAAACTATGCGCTCCTGGACTTGCTGCGCCATCTCGGCGATTCCGAGCAAACTAGAATTGCCGTTCCTGAGCGTTTCACGCTTCTACCGCGAGGTGGTGATTTTTAAAGGGCGCGACTCTCAAGGGCGCGACTCTGTCACTCTCAAGGTGCAAGACCACCTTGAGAGTGACACTTACAGTCGACGACCGATAATTCGTACTCCATGGGGAACGTAAATAAGTCCGAATTATCAAAAGTCCGAAAAACGAATGCGTCAGAAAAAAAATACTTTTATTGACACTTCAGTGTACCGGTGGCCGAAAAAAGTTGTCAATGCGTTGCTGCACGCACTTCCGCTTACGTGCAACCAAGTCCGCCTGTATCTCCGACAGTGTGATATGATCGCTGTACGATGACGAAAGAACAGCGAGGGCTCGAGACAGGTCCGCATGCGACGGCTCCGGAGCACACGGCGCGTCATCGTCATCAGAGTCAGAACCGCTGTTTGACGGTTGCAGAACATGCTCAATTATGTCGTCCTCATTCAATTCGGCACACGACGACACCACACTGTCGACGTTTGCAAAGTCTTCAAACGTAACAGTGTCGGGAATCGGCACACCGCAGCCTCGTAGGTCGTCAATAACGTCCGCACCTGAGCTCGTTGCGCTGGGCGGCAGGTCCGGCTCTTCAGTTGCACTGTCGGGTTCTTCGGCTGCAGTGTCGGCGGTGTCCGGCTCACTACGCAACGTAAACGGGACCAACGGTGCCGTTTACGTTGCGTAGTGAGCCCGACACCGCCGACACTGCAGCCGAAAATCCGGGTTAAATCAGCCGAAGATCTCTGAGTTAAATGCACCAACGGTGTCCGAAGATGCAGCCGAAGATCCGAGTTAAATGGCACCAACGGTGGCCTCACAGGCGCTGGCTGTGAGGGCACCGTTGGTGCCATTTAACTCGGATATTGTGAGACAGCTGGACGTAAAATAAAGCAAGTTTCAACATAAAGATGAACGTGCGCAGAATTTAGCAAAACGCTGTACCGCAGACACATATGACAGAACGGCGGCCACGGAGGAAGGAAAAAAGAGGAGAGGGCCTGCCCAACCAGCGTGCTGGCAGAGAAGTGTGGAGGAAGTGACGCATTAGCGGCCATTACTACGGGGAAAAATGGCGGCCTTGTGGCCATGTGCGCGCGGCGTGCTGTGTTGCTGCGGCGTATGTGGTTCTGTGGATCCCGTACTGTGCTGTGCCGTGGCGAACTGCAAGTGTTCGACAGTATGCAGTCTTCCTGCCGCATTTAAAACTATGCAGCGTTCTCCCGCTGGTTGCTGCAGCCAGCGGGCCTGCGCTATAGAGCGTCTAACGAGAGAGCATCGACGGACTGTACGGCGAGTGAAGGATGTTTACAGTGCTCAGTGAAGTCATGTCAAAGCGGCGTCACACAAGGAGACATTGTTATGTAATTTGTACGGCGAACGCCTGGCAGGTCAGTGACAGTCGTGCAGTGTTTCTGCTCAGGGCTTCGCACAGCAACACATTAAAGTATGCTTTCGTACTACATGTGTATGTCGTTTGTAGCTACGAACTGCGCTTGTGCGTGTTATAAGCACTTTTTTTTGTTCGTTTATGATTACGATGCTCGCTCTTCGCAGTACCTTCGGCATGAGAGCACTAAGCGTGGTTCTTACAGAGCGAACTTCACCAACGGAGGTCGCGCGTCTTAACACGTAGCTCCGGTGCGCTCCGGCGCGTTCCCGCCGCAGCACGGTAGCACGACCGTCGGCCAATGCCGGCCAGCAACCACAGATGGGAGACGCTGGCTTCGAGGGGACGACGGCGCGATAAAGCACCGCTGTCCGCCATTATTTGCGCGATGTCCATAGTGTACTACACACACGCTACATTGCGGTACTGTTCGCAGAAGCTCACCCCACGCGGTCTTCAAAGTGGTGCCGGCGGTCGCCGCACGCTCGGCACTCTGGCGTCGCGTGATCGCCACAGATGACGGGCGCGTGCGCCTAAATTTCTGGCTCATGCCAACGCGCGACCGCCGCCGTACGAAGTTCGCTTTCTCGAAGCTGAAAATTCGTGGTTTGACGGTCGCCTTTGACGCGTTCAAGTATCGTCCACGATCGCAGCCGCTCGCAACCATTCCCAGCGAGAAGCGGAGCGTTGGTTTAGGATACCGCATTGCGCATGCGCCGCGCCCCGTTGACATGGCTGAAATCGGTCCATTGCCGATCTCGAAGGCTCTAACGCTGGCTTCACAAAAAGTGACGTCACAGCCTCTCCTCAGTTCTTTCCTTCCTCCGTGACGGCGGCGATAGCAGCACAGCGAGGGGATACAGGAACCGGAATGTGGGATGATCGCGATGTCGATACGATCCCCCACAGTTGAGCCGTGCCTCCAAGATCGGCATTTTCAACTACAAATCTCTCAGGCATAAAGTTGCGATCGAAATAAAGCCTCATAGATTACCAATTAGCTTTCGTTTTGATTTCTGAGGCCATACTTTGTATGGTATGGGTGCCGGAGGAGATAATAATGGCTGCCGATTCGGCGTGCGCGACAGTCGGACAGGGTCCGAATTATCGAATGTAGATCTGGCAGCTGTCCAAAATATCAGTCGTCTTTACACATTACTTCTATGGGACCATCGGCGGTGCCGCGCGACTGTCCGAATTATCGGTGTCCGATTTATCGGTCGGCGACACGTCAAATTAAAGAAGGACCACACAGCACAGGTGCAAAGAGACCTCAACAAGCTGCTAGGAGACGTGTTTGGGAAACACCCAGATGTGCAGAAACGGTAGTGCGCCTGGCTTCTACGGGCTCCCCAAGATCCATAAGCCCGGTGTTCCCTTGAGGCCGATTGTGGATTTCACATCTTCTCCACTTCGAGCCCTGTCAAGTTTTATACACAAGACTTTGGCTCCTCTCGTGGGAAACACGCCGACCTACGTAAAGAACAGCAGCCATTTTGTTGAACTCCTGTCCCCTGTTTCTGTTTGCGAAGATGAATGCCTCGTATCCTTTGACGTGGTCTCCCTGTTCACAAGCGTTCCCGTTCAGCTGGGGACGACCACAGCGCGGGAGGCACTAGAGCGTGACAAGAACCTCAGGGAAAGAACAAGCCTGAGTGTCGACGAGCTGAGCCGCCTGCTGAACTTTTGTCTCAGCAGCACGTACTTCTCTGTCAACGGAGAGTACTACAAGCAGCGAACTGGTACTGCAATGGGTGCGTCTGTGTGTCACAACAGCGAACCTCGTGATGGAAGCGGTGGAAGGAAGAGCATTGCGGTATGTCGACGACTGCTTCTGCATTCTTAAAACTTTTGCCGTAGACGCATTCACGGCCCACCTAAACTCGATAGAGCCGGCCATTCAGTTCACCGTGGAACGGGAAAAGAACAACTGCTTGCCATCCCTTGATGTCCTTGTGACAAAGGTGGATGGCATGCTCCAGTTCTCGGTGTACCGAAAGCCGACTCACACCGGTCGCTATCTCGACACTAGCTCGAACCACCCTTTCCACCATAAAGCGGCGGTGGTTTCGGCTCTGCTGACCCGTGCACGGAGGGTTTGTTCTTCGGAGAATAAGCGTATAGAAGAAGAACAGGTGGTCAGAAGCGACCTTCTAAAGAACGGCTACTCGAAAGCCTTCGTTCGAAAGGTTGCTCGCCGCCAGACTAATCCGCGCCGACCCCTTCGAAAGGACATTGACCCGCCGCCCTCCAAGCCGATACGTGTGTGTATTCCCTACGTTCAGGGTACCAGCGAAGCGCTCGCACGTGTGCTGTCTGAGCAGGGAATAAGAGTAGCACACAAGCCAATTTCCACGCTTGGCCGTTTCTTTCCGCGCCCGAAGGACAGGCTGCCGAGGGAGAGAGCGCGAGGTGTGATTTACTCCATTCCCTGTTCAGATTGCGGCGCATCGTACGTGGGAGAGACGAAGAACTTTCCAGAGAGGCTACGACAGCACAGGAACGATGTCCGCAAGCTCGATAGACAAAGGAGTGCATTAGCTGAACACAGCGGGGTGCACGACCACCGCATCGACTTTGACAACTCCCGCGTCCTTGACTTGGAAACCAGTTTTCACAAGCGGCTTTTTGTGGAATCATGGCACATTCAGGCGACACCTGGTAACGTGAACCGGTCTGCAGGTGCAATGCCAAGTGTCTATTTTAGCGGACTCCGGCACCTGGTTCAACACTAGCATGACCCCCCTCGGTTTGAAGAACCAGAAAAAGAGAAAGTGAGAAAGGAAGGAAGAAAGAAGAAGAAAAGGAAAAAAAAGAAAGAAACAAGAAAAAGACGGCCTTATAAGCACTGCTGCTGTCTGGTACCCTCCAGTCACCCCTGAAGAAGGGTCCGAGTGGGACACGAAACGTCGGGTTTTTTGTCATCTTTAGGAGTAAAATTTTACCTTTGATGATTATAATTTGGTTGGTGTTCCCCCTTTTTTTCACCTTTAAAGGTGGGTATGCAGCACAGAATGTGGGTATATGGCACTTCATATTATAGCAAAGGCATAGGGAAAGGTAGTAAGGAGGAGTGGTGTGAGGGTGAAGAGGAAGTAAAGAAGAAGGGGACAGGGTACAGTATTTGCCATTTGCCTCTGCAGTATTGGCCGGTGGGTGTCTAGTGTAAGCCACAAATTTAAATTGAGGCTGGCAACATTGGTGGCCTCTGGTCAAGCTGGGCCTCTAGCCACACTGAGCCTCTGGACAAGCCAATCTGAGGGCATACAGCATGGAGGCATTTTGCCATCGTGTTCCTATGCTAGTCAGCTGTGCTAGACTACCAGTGCTGAGGTAAAGGCTTCCAAGAACGGAAGAAAATAGCATTGAGCAACAAGATTAAACGGAAATGGTCAGTTGCAATTTTCACTGCTTCAATAAACTTCGACATGCCAATTTCGATATATTTCAGCACAATATTTAGTGTACATTTAATAATGCCCGTTGGAAATCCTAGTGTTCTTGGCTCCCAAAACGACCATGTGACATCAAAGACACCATAGCCACTGTTCATGTTGAGTGACACCAACTGAAGACATTTAAAAACATTAACACATTAATAGCTTTTGTGTACTCTAAACTAATACATTTATATGAAAGTTAGAACTTAAGGTAGTTCAACCCCGTGTGGTGCCACCGTATGGAAGTAAGGCTGGAACATGGTTTGTTTTTCCATGGCCTCTGAGGGCACGCCAATCTTGGAGGCCACTGTGGCAGCTAAGATGACATCAATTGCAGAGTTCAGGGGAATGTTTCTATCACTCTAAATCAACATCCACAGTATGTCGAATCAATGCGTAGTATAGATAGGATGGCCAGGATTCCAAATACACACATCATACTGAATTTTCAGAAAACATTTCACCATCCCTTTATGACTGTGAATGCAGTTGCACGTGGTGAAAATCTGGCAGACATTGCAACAATGATGGGACTATTCAAGCAGACCTTAAATTCAGCAGTGAACAACAAAGCAATCACCAGTAAGCAAGTGTTGAGAAAATAACCCTCATGCTCTTCAGCTAAATGTCATTACAAGATATTTTTTTACACCGAACAGCCATTACTCACTCATGGCAATTTTGCAATAATATTGCTAGGCAACACAACTGAAGTTTCCAAAGTGCGTTTCATTGTTCCAAACCCACGTCCTGGCGAGTTCCAGTGGCAGTTAGAACAAGGTAATATTGTGAGAGGTGCATTAGTATGGATATGTTAGAGCTAATTCAGAGCAGCAGTGGTCTTGCATTAGTTGAGACAAAAATGTGTTCCCGTCTGTACAAATAATGAGTTTATCCTAATCGATCAGTAGAACTGGGTGAAACTAGTGCTTGCTGAAAACAACACCTTTTCTCTCTCTCTCTTTTTTTTTTACCTGTTACTAGCAACAGCTATATCAAACATATGCAACAGCTACTCGGATACCGTAAAAACCCCAACAAGCGCCCCCACCTATCGCCACTCCCTCCCTTTTTCAAAAGATTTGAAATTGGTGTTAATGACCGAGCAAGCACCGCCTCCTTACTTTTTCTCTTTGTTTACCTTGTTGCAGACCATTGCCATGCCTGGCAAGTCTTTCCTTTCAATTTCTTACACATCATCATTTTTATAGGATGGACAGACAATGCTTCATAAGTCAGTGCTAGTACAAATTCTGTGTGGGTCTGAGATCTTCATGTTCAGTGCTGCGCAGGCCCGTAATTTTGCGTATTGACTCTGAGGTGCTGTTTTGAGATCAACATCATGAGTATGATGTTGAAAAACAATTGGTTATTGCACTTATTCCACAAATACTGATTAAAAGAATGGCTCTGCATTCTTTTTCCTCTGCCGCCATTTTGAATTTTTGTTCACAACCGAGCAAGGACACTTCCCCTAACTTTTTTGAATTAGCTCTCGCCTAAGGGGAGGGTGCTCAGGATTTTATGATAATTCTTGCTGACGTTTCCATAGCATCAGCAGCCACTGAGACCTCCGTGTGTCTACTATAGCAGTACTTTCTCATTAACATGGGACACACACTGTAGTTATAAGTAATGACTGTTAGTGATTGACATAGTTCGTAATCCCGCTATAGAATCCAAATTCAGCAGGTATTTAAAGAACTAGCCTGCTCCAGGCTGCCAAGTAAAGTTTGCAATCAGAAACAATCGCCCTCAGCGAAGAACTTTTTCTTCTCAACGTGAATGTAGAAAAAAAAAGGGGGGGGGGGGGGGGAACAGAAAACACTGCAGAATTATCAGATAGAGCTATGCTACAGTGAAATGTACTGTGCATTCAAATGAACATTACTAATAGTTGTAAACTGCAATTTTGTAGCATGTTGTTTAAAACAACGTATAAATGGGACGCCATCCATTTCTTTCTGTGTGAATGCCATGTACCGCAAGTGTTGTTTGAAAGTACATAACTTTTGCAGCTGTGTGGTCTGTTAACAAGGTGTATGCTAACTGGAAGGGGCCACGTACTTGGCAGAAGCACCGAATTGTACCAGAAAAAATGGGGATCGCACACTCCGCAGACATATACCAAGCTTAAAAAGCACATTAGGGCATGAAAATGCTTGCAGTGGCATCCTGCTGTTTTCAACATGGAGATTCCTTCTCTCAAGCAAGCACCCTGTGGAACTGCAGCACCATGGCCTTAGGACTTTACACAAAGGGGGGGGGGGACAGCCAAGTTTCCACAAAAAGTTGAAAAATCAGCTACTACAGATGAAGGCACTCACCTTGCCACCAGAAGCGCAGAGTGTGCCATCTGGAGATACAGTGACGCTATTGAGATATCCGGAGTGGCTGTACTCTGCACGCATCCTACAGTTAGACAAATTCCACACCTTTACTTTCCAATCCCATCCACAAGAGACCACTGTAGGGTCACCAGGTGTGGGTGAGAAGCGCACACACGACACCCAATCTTCATGCTGGTTGTCCTGGGAAATAAGTGAATATAGTTGGCCCATTATAAAAATTTTCATTTAAGGGCATGCATCACGACATTTCTTTAGAATTTAAAGGTTGTCTCAAATTTTAAGCAGTCATGATAGAAGAACCAAAAATAACACAATTCGGAGGAGTGATATTTAACTCATTATTGTATAGTCTGTTTCAGAAGTTCCGTGCAGCACTGTGGAAGCTACAGGCCCTTTCAGCCTATCTGGAGGGGGAACATATGTTAAACATGTCCTTCCGCGGCTTGTCATCTGCCAATGGCGGGCGTTGCAGTGGCAGCTGCAGCAGCTGCAGTCTTGGAACGAGGGGGAGGATGAAGTGGGGGCCCCTATCGGCAGTAGCTGATCGCAGGTGTGTGTCCGAACAATGGCATTTCACCTCACTTCGGAAGAATTCTGCTCTCGATGGCCTCGTAGCCTTGGCTCTGTTGCACCGAACTAGTGAAACAGAGTAGAGGCTCACATTTAATAGTCACCACTAGAGGTACAGTTCTTTTTAGGTACAAAGGTCTGGGTTTAGGTGACCGACATAAACACTTAGAGGGTCAGTAACACATCCAAAATAAGTTTGTTCCTTCACAAAGAAGGCTGCACAAATAACTTTTGCAGACATCCCAGCACCGTGTGGCGCAGTCACTGTAGATCGGAAAACAATACCAACAGCCCTGTCTGGCTTTTGATTAGTCTTCTTTGCTCACTAAGTGACGTCGCCTTTCCATTGTGGAATTTGACGAAGCACTGAGCTTGTAAATTGTTCTAAATGAGCACTACGAAACTGCAACTTGGACCTGCAGTAATGCGGTTTGGGCTGTGCAGTTGTCATGCATACCAGCGAGCAGCAATGATTCGCTAATGTTGTGTTCCACTGCCAGAGTAGGTGTGGCCACAATGACGGGCTATGCCTACCCCTCTCTGTGGTGGAGGAGGGTAGGGAGTCTAAGCGAGACACCAGAATAGACTGAAGCAGCCAAGAAAAGGTTGTTCTATCCCCTGCAACTTGCTTACAATACTTATTCATTAAATTCTTGTGGCATCATGATCACATAATTCAAGTGTACCCTCGTCTTAAGGGATACTGAACAAAAATCAGAAAATATCATAGAAGCATTCAAATTCGACTCTAATGATGCCAATGATCCTGTCAGCAGTGTTCATTTCGAGTATTTTTGATAAGATGTCTGTAAAATTGGCGGATTGTGAGCACGCGGTGGCTGCACATTGGCATGAGCGCCAAGGCCGTGATGTCATGCGTCTCCGAGCAGCAGCAGCAACAAGAGATGCGGGAAGTGACCCCATGTGGCTTGCTTGTTCTTCGCGCTCCCATCGGGTTCCAAGCAACTGCTCCGTACTACCCCTGCTGTCCACCTCCACTTGTCACATTGCAATGTAAAGAGAGGCTAGGGCTTTTTTTTTTTTTTTTTTCCTTTTTTGTTGTATCTGTGTGCTTGTGTGTGTGAGCGCATTTTCTGCTGCTGCTCATATCGAGAGTTCCTTTCCTCTGTTCCATTTGTGGCCCCCTCCTGTCTATGTTGCGGTAGGGTTGCCCTCACCCAAGACATTGTTACTATCGACACCTTCGACGAGCACCTGGACAGGGTACCTCTCTGCCCATTTGTAAACACAAGTGGGTCCCTGTCAGCATTCGGCTTTCAACCCAGCATTGAAGGAGGATGCTCTAACTGGCCACCGCTTCGGCACTGCTCAAGATGAATGGGAAGAGGGGGGGGGAGCTAGGGAAAAAGAAAGGAAGCTGCAGAAGAGAGAGGAAGAGAAAGCGCGAGAATTCACGGTGTGGCGCGAGTTGACCATGCAGCGGCAGGGGTGTTGATGCGTGTCAAGAGAGATGACCGGTCTCGAAAGAGGAGGGTGGTGTGTTCCCCAACACGGAGGAGCGCCAGCATCAGGTACATAAAACGTCACAGAAACGTCACTATCTAATTCACGGAGAGCTCACTAGGTGCGGTAATTTCCAAAAAAATGTATTAATTTCATTATTTTCCAGCGGTTTCTGCCTGGAAACAAGGTTGTGTCAGCCTGTTTCAGCAAAGAATCTGGGCAGCAAATATTTTGTTCAGTATCCTTTTAACATAATTTTTGGACCTTGGTGTTGATATTTAGTGGCACTATGAAACACTATTTTATTTAAAACAAGATCTGAAACGAGCACCATGGTAATGAAATGGTAATGAAACACACAAAGCATTTACTTGTGAAGCCTGAAACACAGCAAGTGCACATAGAGGAAGCATCACTTTAAAAGGATTTGCTAGACACACAAGGTGCTTTGCTTTCAATATGCATATTGACACGTACCTAATACATTTCTCCTCCTAACCAAGGGTTTATCCAGAATTTAATTTTTCCTTTTTTTTTGGGGTTCACTTGGTGACAACTTTCTGTGACAGTGCAGCTAAAGCTACGTAGGTGGAGGCACATGTGTTACTAAGCCAACCAAGTAGTCTGTTAGCAGGTTTTTGCAAGCACATCCAGTATGCGTTTGTGAGGTGGAAGTTTCAATTTGAAACACCGGCTTTGATAGCATCTGTGAAACAGAAGTTACGGGAAACTAGTTATCTATAGCTTTACCACAAAGCACCCTTGAAATGTATATAGTTATGGATACATCAATGAAGAACCAAATAAATGGAATCATTATTGGAGGTCCTCTGCAAAGCAAGTTATCTCTAAATGTTACGCAGGTCTACCAACCATTCAAAACCACGTACACATGTAAACCACCCACTACAGTACATGGTGTTGCTTCTTTAAGGTGATATAACATTTTCTAATGTGAAAAGACTTCTGTAGAAAGGCTAGAAAAGAGTTTTGTCGAAGCAAGCAATTTTATTTTGGAAGACCTTCAACGAGTGTGTGAAACAACTTTATTTAGAGATCCAGCTAGTTGCTGGTCTGGGCCAGACCGCTCAGATGGAGGGCGGAAGACCCAGTCTTCATGGCCTGCTGGATAGCCCAGGTTTGGTCCTGTAGGTCGGAGCTGAGCAGTGTTTTCTGCCATCGCTCCCGGAGAGGTTCTTGGGAGTCTGCTGATTGGGCAGTCCCATGGTATATGACTTAGGGAGGCTTCTTTTAATTTAGACTTTATGTATACAGTCTGGGTAGAGTTCTCGGAAAATCCTGTATAGCTGGACAGGGCTAGGATAAGACTGTTTGCAATTTGCGCCAGACGGTCGCCTGCTTCCTATCTAATTTTGGATGAGGTGGAGGGAAAGTTCGCCTCGAATCTCGATAGTGCTTTGTATATTCTGCATAACAGGTTAGCCTGTCCTTGACTAGTTCGTCTTCGGCAACAGTATCTCCCGTGAGTACAGTATTTTGCTCTGCGACGTCTGCGTTCTCTGTTAGCAATGGAATTCATGTTTCTGGGGAGTGGATTGATCACGAGTTTGGTCTTGGTTTGGTTATGAATGTCTCGTTTCTCGCCGTGCTGAACGTGGTATGTGATACCCAGTTTTCGCAATATGCTTCTGCCAGTTTTCGTCACGGATAGTCTCTCTAGTTGCGAGATGCGTTGAGCTTAGGCTATCTCCTCTAGAGTGTTGTGGATTCCTAATTTGTGGAGTAGGTCTGTGCTCGCACATTCCGGTATGCCTAAGGCCTGTCTGTAGACTTTCCTTATTAGGGCATTGATTTTGTTGGTTTCTGCTTTGTTCCAGTTGTGGAAGGCCGCTACATATGCAATGTGGCTAATTACTAACTGCCTGTGTTAGATGCATGATGCTGGCCTGCCCCATGCCTTGGTGTCTGTTTGTAACTCTGCGCACTAGCCTCATTGCGTTAGCGACTTGGCTTATAGTTTGCGCACGGTTTCCCCTTTGCTTCCCTTGGACTCGATGATTAGTCCGAGGACTCATAGCTGCTGGACTGTGGGTATCGTTTTGCCATCCGCAGTATTGACTCTTATTTCCTCATATTGGCGGCTACCTTCGTACGACTTGGGAGGCCTGCCTTTGAGCGTGGGCCTGTATAGAAGGAGCTCTGATTTTTCTGGCGAACATCGAAGGCCTGCACCTTCAATGTATCTGTCCACTGTGACTACGGCTTCTTGAAGTCTCTGCTCGATGTATCCATCGCTACCGTCGCCTATCCATATGGTGATATCTGCACAGATTGAGTGATGAACTCCCGGGATTTTGTTGAGTTCGCTCGGTAGACCAATCAACAAATTGAAAAGCATTGGTGAAATCACGGAGCCCTGTGGTGCTCCTTTGCTGTTTGTCTCGCAGAGGTCTGATTTAATGTCCCCTATGGTGATTCTCGTTTTCCTGTTTGAGAGGAAGTTTCGGACATAACTGTACACTCCAGCTCCCATGCTAAGACTCGAGATTCGATTAGGATCGTGCCATGTGCTGCATTATCGAAAGCTTTCTTGAGATCCAGTCCAAGGATTGCCTGGGTGGATCTTAATTTATGGTTGAGGATTTGTTATATGAGCTGCAGCATGGCGTCTTGCATGGATAAGCGCCGTCTAAAGACTAGCATCGTATCTGGGTAGTGACCACTGTCCTCTAGGTAGTTATTTACTCTGTTGAGAAATGCATGTTCCATTACCTTCCTCATGCATGACGCGAGGGAGATAGGTCTGAGATTTGTCTTGTTGATCAATTTTCTTGGTTTAGATATTAGAATCATCGTGGCTTCTTTCCGTGCTTCGGCTATCTTTCCGCTGATCCAACATTCTTTGATGTACTCAGTTAAAAACTCGACAGAATTTGCGTCCAGGTTCCGAAGCATGCGGTTGGTTATGCCGCATGCTTCGGAACCTGGACGCAAATTCTGTCATGGTGGACTTCTGGTCTAGCTGGGGATTTCCGTCTCCCGAGTAATCTGGGTGTCACCCAGGCAGGGTCTGTGCGAGGTAGATGTCTTTTAGGTCCGCAATTAACTGGCTCTCATTTCCCCTTGTGGTCATGTGTTTGCGAATAGTGTGCCTCTGTTCCGTTTTTGTGTTTGTCGGATCAAGAAGGAATTTAAGTAGTTTCCAAGTTTTGGAGGCGCTTAGCTGCCTGTCCATATCTCTGCATACCTCTTCCCATTTTTGTTCGCTGAGTTGTCTGCAATAGGTCTCAACGTCTTTGTTTAGTTGTGCAATCTTTTTCCGCAGCCATCTCTCATGTCTCTGTTTCCTCCATCTCGCTTGGAGCGATTCCTTCGCCTGCCATAGGTGTACGAGCTTGCTGTCGGGCCTATCAACGGGAATGTCCGCCTTCACTTCCTGCGGGGCCTGCCTGACGCTGCCTATTAAATTTTTGCACCAGCTCTTAATGTCCGATGTGGGCGGGGAAATCGTTTGTCTTAACCCCCTGAATTTATGCCAATCCACTACGCGTTTAGTTCATTTGGATGACAGCTTCGTCATTTTCTCGCGGGATGTGCGCAACTAGAATTCTGTGGCCACTACCCAGGTCGTCGAAGGTGTTATGCCATGTCGCTCCCAAGGTGTTCTTGGTTATAGCAAGATCCGGGGTCGTGTTCCTTTGGGCACTCGTGCCTATGTGTGTGTGTGCACTGGGCTCAGTGATCAACATTAAGTCCTCATCTTGTACGCTCTGCCAAAGGCGTTTACCCTTGGTTGAGGTATAGCCGTAGCCCCACGCTTCTTGTGGAGCATTAAAGTCTCCTCCCAATAAAAGCGGAGCTTCTCCCGCCACCACGGCTGCCTTCTTGAAAAGGTTATGGAATCTATTTCTCTGATTCAATGGGTTTCTGTATACGTTTAGAATAAACATACTTTTCGTTTTTGCGTTTCTAGGAATGACTTCAATCATGATGTGATCGTGTTCTACACCGAGGTTGCGAGTTTTTATCACTAAGTGTCGCTTAACTAACGTTGTGAGAATTCTACCGTTGTAGTCCCGGTCAGTGCCTATGGATTGGTACCCCGCCAACTTGGCAAGGCCGTGCATCTCCTGGAGCAAGATAACATCCGGTTTATTACCCTGTTTAACATATTGTTGGAGAACGAATCTTTTTGCCCCGTACCCCCGACAACTCCACTGCCAGATTTTAAACTGCCCCTTACCTCGCCTGCCCATCTACTATGGTTGCGTGCAATGGAGGGGCAAGGGTAGCCTGGTGTGTACTGGGCGTTGTCGTTAGTCCTGCTACTTTATTTCAGGAGGGTTGCTGTTGCTGGAAAATTACTCCCGCAACCACATTAGGTGCTGTTGCCACTTGGTTGTTGCGATGTTCTATCACTTCGACTCTCATAGCGAGTGCTGCGATATCTATAGAGGCCCTGGTAGTGGCTTCGACTAATGACGTGATCGTGGCTAATATTTGATCTACCTTCTTCTCAATGCTGTCTAACCTGGTTTGTTGTTGTGCGGGATCTTGCCTAGGGACTAGTGCTTCTACAGACTTTTGTGCTTTGGCCTTTCTTTTGAGTGGAGGGGTGGTTACCGTCATGCGTTCGACTGCTGGAACGTCGTTACTCGCTGTCGCGCTGAGAGGAGAGTTTTGTGTTAGCTCTGATATGGCCCCTCTTGAGAGTTGCTTGATTTTGGCATGCAACTGTGCTATCATCTGTTTCATTTGGGCGTTTTCCGCTTTGAGCTTATCAATTTCCTTGTTGTTAACAGACTCCTCGTCTTGACCAGCCGCAGCTTGTGTCCTTTATCTGCCCAGCTCACCTTGTTTGGCACCCCTTGGACGTCGACCTGGACCAGGGCCTCACGGGGGTAGAACCTCTCGTGGTGGATCTGGACCTTTGTCGCCCCCTCGATCTTGACCTCGAGCGGAATCTTCATCTCGCCTGAGGTGGAGCTTCTCTCTGGTCATCCTGTATTCTGGCCCACTGCCTTTGCTTGACGATGAAGGGCTTCTCATACTTCGCTTTACAGTTTCTATCCCCTGTGGCGTGATCCTTGCCGCACATCCGGCATTTGGGCTGACACGGGTGGCCTCTGTTGGGATTTAAGGCACAGCACCCTGGGCAGAGTTTGTCGTTTGGGTTGGGGCATACGTCGCTCCTATGTCCGATCCTGTTGCACTGTTTGCAAAAGTCGATTTGCTTGCGGCAGAGCATACATCATGTGATAACCCCGGCGTAGCACACGCTACATAGGACCTTGTGGCCGCTCAAGAGCACTATAACGGCCGTGGTGTTTCCAAGCCTCTTGGCGGTGATTACATTGGGGTTTCTTGCTGTGATGAGAACTGCCCTTATATTTCCTGGGGTTTCGTCCAGAGAAATCCCCCTTATGACTCCCTTAGATGTATCCTTGGGCGCTGTCTCGTATGCCGCCACTTCGTGCACCGTGCCTCTCACGTTGATCTGTTTGATTTGTCTATACTGGTCAGCCCAATTCGGGTCGGGAGTGCTCACCACAAAGATGTTTTGAGTTTTGTTGGGGCAGATCACATCGGACTCTCTCTTTTAGAACGCTATGCCTGCCGCCTCGTAGATGCCTCCGTTTATTTCCATCGAACTGAGCTGTGCTACGCACAATCCTCCCCTGGGTCAAATAACCACCTTGTGAGCACGCCTGCGGGTAGCCTAGGCATCCTGCTCGTCTTCTCTAATCGGCTGAACAGTCTAGCTTGGTTTCTGGTCTGCGCCTTTGCTTTACTACCCGCTTCTGCATTGTTGTAGTTGCCGTTGATGTCACTCTCCTTGTTGTTGCCTGCTCTTCGATTGCGTCTGCGTTAGATAACGGGCCAACCCTCTTCTTCAGCCAATCCGTCCGAGTTTTTAGCATTTTCTTGGTGAATATCCGTATCTCTAGCATTGGTGCCCTCGCCTAGCATCTCAGCAGCAGCCGAGACCGGCTCCATAGCATCTTGCGCCACCGGCGTGTTGGAGAGCCTGGCTGACGTGACGCACTGAGAAAATTGGCCGTAATTTAGTAAGAGATTACAGGCCCACCTGGACATTGGTATCCACTAATTCTCGGTGATGAGGTGGTTCTTCTGGTACCAAATTTCCCTGGTTTGATGGTGACTGCCACTGCGAAATCACTCACAGAAATGGGAGCCGACGTGACGTGTCTGCCCCCACAGACGACCGCAGTGCCGTTCGACCCTCAACAACCGCACAGAAATTTCACTATTATAAATCCTATGTCAAGGCGACAAGCCATTTCTTTAATTCTGTTGCATACAGAGTAGCAATTGTTATTTCTTTATTTTGAGATATGCAATAACTTTAATGAGACTCTCGTGTTACTTTGGCAGGGGACAAGCTGGCATTGACGAGCAGCAGAGTCTGTCTACCATGGCTGGTCGGCTGTGCACTTCTCAAGTTGGGAATACCAAGCGAAAGAGGCACTCCACAATGAGTATGTACAACGGTTGGTAGGGTGTGCACTCCTCAAGTTGGGAATCCCAAAAGAGAGGGGCGCTCCAAAACCAATTGTGGCCAAGAACAGTTTTTAGTGTTGAAAAGGCTGCAGCCAATCTCATAGCAGACAAGAACGTGCCTGATCTCCCTGTAGAAGGTTCTGACCTGATGACTGAATCCCCGAAGTAGAACACCCTCATTGTAAAGCACTGAAAACACTTCTCAACGTAGATGCTCATGCACCCACTGTTACATGCAGTGCACGATGTACATCCAGAATGATCGTATGAGCAACAGTGAACAACCGAAAATACCCAGCATGTATATACAACACAAATGGGCCATTTTGTTAACATACTGTTCCTAATAGCTGTCTCCCTCTCAAGTTTGCAGACTTGCTGAAAGAAGTCTAGATACAGACGTTGTGGCGCCTATCGCTATAAGATCTTGTGCTGGTAGTATCACATGCACGCAGCACAACTACTTTCCTCAAAATTGTATACAGTTGAACCTCTCAATAATGAAATCCACCGGAAAAACGAAAAAAAATTTGCTGCTGCGAGAATTTCATTGTTGTGAAATAAGGCAGTGCAAGGAGCAAATTACTGAAAAGCAAAGCATTCCTGTAAATATTTTGTTAGCCTGCTTTGGTGAGCCTTGCTCTAGACTATTCACAGCTTCTTTGCTCACAGCAAGTTTAGTAAATTGTAGCTGGGATGAGTCCATGATTTAGGTCTTCATTCATAGAGTGGCACATATCACTTGCCGCACGGTATGCCTGCTGTGACGCTCACATCTAACACGTACCAGTTTCAAGAGTTCACAGTAAAAAAGCACATTAAGGCATTATTAGGATGCTGCATGCATATTTTCAACGTCTAGGTAGTGCCCCATTTCTGGCCCGCAAAAACTTTCCCTAGCGAGCCTACATGGCTGAATGTGGGCCTCCCTAACTTTCCCAATCGCTATTTGCATTAGTCGCAGGCCTCGGGCACGCAAAGAAGACGTGACTGTCATGGTAGAAGTGCGCGCTTGTTTGGTGCTGCTGCAAAGGCACAATGGAAGCAGCCACGCAGAAACGTGTGTTCAGCACGCGAGGCGATGAGGAAGATGACGACAGGATGAGAAATGCAGCCGCTAGGAAAAATGAAGCAAGGGTGGCTTGCGGCGCATGGACGTGAGGCGCCATTATGGGGGAGCAAGACTGCGTTCGATCAGAGTGGACATGAGTGGGAAGCCCTCCGCCGGAATCGTGGTCGGCCGTAGTCCCGAGCTTCTGGCGTGCACCAACAGTTGGAGTGTATGGCTTTGCTTGCAGCAAGCCCAACGCAGTCTCCATGCAACGACAAACGAGCCGCCCCAGCCACCAACAGCACGGCTGGGTGAAGGCTCGAGTGCTGCCTCGGCAGAAGAGAACCTCGCGACGAGGTCCATGACTCTGCACGGTGTTGGAAAGCACTGCTAGGCTGAGCTGAGCAAGTAAGCAACACGCGTGCCATACAACTGAACTTTTATTCACTTCGAAGCTCACGAAGAAAAGTCACCTGATTCCTCACGCATGCGCTCTTGGCAATGCTCATGGAAGCGCCATTTCGCGGCACTACAACACTCCCAAATGGCATGGTTATTGCAGTCTACAATAATCCCAAATGGTGTGGTTATGGCAGTCTTAGGAACATCCTCTGGTGTTACAGGTATCTGATCATATGCTCTCACCAGATCTATTTTTCAGAAGATGTTAGCGCCATGCAGGCAGGAGATGAGGTCGTGGACATACGGCACTAGGTAAAGGTCCGGTACAGTCACACAGTTTAGTGCCCTATAATCCGCACAAGGATGCCATTCACCACCTGTTGATTTAGGGACTGTGAAGAGGCGACGGATATTGCCTGGACGAAAGGCGTACTATGCAGAGTTCCATCATTTGCGAAAACACCTGACGGGCTAGCCATAGCTTCTCGGGTGAAAGACGTCGTGGCCATGCGTAGAGCAGTGATCCCGTGACTTCTATGTGATCCTGAACATTGTGTTTCACTTCTGCGAACCTGCTGCTGTCGCGTCAACTCTGGGAACCCTTGTACTATGGTGGTGAAGCGCGATTCTCCAGACGGACGAAGTAATGTCTGGCTGAGAGGGGGACGTAAACACGTCTTGCCTTGTACCACTGCACGACATACAGGATCCTGAAACCGTTTGTTCTGAACATCAACCAAGAGAAGGAAGTATTGCATAAAGTGAGCGCCCAATATCGGCGGCTATGAACACCCATTTGAACGTTCTGTTGAAACCTAAGTTCAGGGTGAGCGAACGATGTCCACATGTTCATATCACCGTCTTATTGATGGCCTGGAGTGGCAATGTACTAGGTTTCTTCCTTTTGGCTTGTGACGCGGGTGTCATGCTCACTTCGGCGCCTGTGTTGACTAAGAATCAAGCCCCGTTGTTGCGGTCGGTAACAAAAAATACCGAAGGACGACTTGAAGGCAACATAGAAACACTGGTCGCCCTCAGTGCTTGCCGCGGTCGTTTCCCGAGCACACGCAAGGTGGAACACAGTTACGCACAGCATTTCCGAACCACCGATGATACCAGCATACCTTCTCCCGCCGAGGGTGTGATAGCAACATGTTTGGCTCACTTCAATTTTGTGCTTTCCTGCTTGTGCGCGAAGCTGATAATGTCTCGGTGAGTCGAGAGATATTGTCACGCATTTGCTGAAGTTCGTCCTCAGCCTGTTGTGCTCGAAAGGCAGCCAGTGATGCGAGCGTGGTGGTCGCCATGAGCCAATCGGCACACTTGGCGACCGCAGGTAGGTCTTAGTGCTCCGACGCAGTGACAACCAAGAAGACATTTGACGGCAGCTTTTGCAAAAAGAGTTCACGGAATAATGCTCCGTCTACAGTGTTTGTTGTTTCACCGCGCAATAGTTACATATGCCGCAACAGCTGACTGGGAGTACAGTCGCCGAGGTCCGTGCTGGTGCGATTCGGGGGGCATGACACGGCAGATGACGGTTTCCTTTAGCGTTGCATATGCTTTTTCAGAAGGTGGGTCAAGTAAAATATCTCATATTTTACTGGCTACGGGTGCCGGAAGACTGCTTACAATGTAGTGGTATTTGGTAAGGTCTGCTGTGATGCATCGTGCTGCGAACTGCGCTTCTGCTTAAATAAACCAGAGTGCAGGGTCCATGGCCCAAAAAGGCGGGCAGCTTACTATCGACTACAGACTGTCGGCGTAGCATTTGTCGTGGACGTCGAAGTCATAGTCATGGAGTCCGTCGTTGACGCTGAAGTCATAGCGATGTTGACGCTCAACCCCGATGGCTGCACCACAATTATGGGTCACCAATGTTGGAACGTGCTGCTAGACCAAGCTGAGCGAGTAAGCAACACGCACGCCAAATAACTGAATTTTTATTCACTTCGAAGCTCACGAAGAAAAGTCACCTGGTTCCTCGTGCATGCGCTCTTGGCAATGATCAAGGAAGCGCCGTTTCGTGGCACTACAACGGCCTCTGCTCACCTCCTCCTTCTTGGAAAACCAGCACTGTTGGGTGTAGGCCCGAGTGTTACCTAGCCAAGCAAGACCTTCGTGATGAGGTCCACAACTCTGCACGGCTTTGGCTCACTTTCTTCTTCCTGGTGGACAAAGGAGAAACGAGCACTACAGGAAGCACGATCGGGCTCGGTCCCGAGTGTTGCTCTGTCCCGTCGAGCCATGAGTGGGAGCACTAGGCTCCCTGTGCCTTCGGTACTTCGTCGCCTCCTGGCCGGCACCGTGGCAGCATCAGTGTTAATACACCACCACCCTTTCGACAAGCAACAACGACGATTGCCTCTCATGTCGACTCTTCCTCTAAGACTCATCCCTCCTCAGCCGATCAGCTCTGTAGGACTTCTTTCGAGCTGCGTGAACTGCCACATGTTTGCATGTTTCTTCTGTGTTCGAATGTGTCATGCACCACCACACTTTCAACAAGCAACGACGATGATCGCCTGCTCATGTCGGCTCTTCTTCTAAGACTCATCCCTCCACAGCTAATCAGCTTTGGTGAGACTTCTTTCGAGCTGTGTGAACTCCCACGTGTTTGCATGTTTCTTCTGTGTTCGAATGCATCACTCTTTTTCCTATAGTGTTGTTTGTTCTGTGTCGATGTTCGTTGCTATGTCATAAAGCCGACACGGAAAGCAGCCTCTCTGTATCGATTAAGACGTTGCATTTTAAAAGTAACGTACTTTCCCCTTCATTATTTGGAAGAATCCCATCATGGCGACACAGCTATTTTTAGAGAAAAAAATGACTTTGCTGGCAAGAGCTTGATAAGAAAAGTGGCACGCCACAATGTGAACTTAACTGAGGAGGGATACGATGCAGAGATCAAGCTGAGTGCGAACTTCCCGCAAACGTCCTCTGTTACCATTATGAGATGGCGACAGCACTGCATCTAACCAATCCGACGTGAAATTCTTACCAATGTCGCCAATGTGGTTTCGGCTTTGCGCTTTATTCTAGCGTGCATGCGGCCTTCCGAAGAAAGGTATAGGCTGTAACTACGTTCCACAACTCACAGTGTGGCTAGGAGATTCCAATTATGGTAAGAAGGCAGCGATGTGGATATTGAGCTGCACGGAGGTGTATACGACGATGGCAGCCGACAAACATGCCAATACAACTTATCACCAGTAAGTCTATCGGAGCAATCGGTTGGGCGGCAGTACGTGTGGTGTGCAGTGCTGTCGTAACGTACACTGGCGATAGCCCAAAATCACCATGCTGCCATTCGCTGCACAGCAGAGTGAATAGCATAAAAGTGCGCTCTTTGCGATGTCCCGCCACAGGACACGCCTGGCTGCATTTCAGTGCACGCTACTAAGCCGCACACCACGGTTGTTCACATTATGTGCAGCCATTCCTTCACCATGCACACACTGCGGCGACAAACTGAGGCAACATGACCAGTCGACAACCAATATTGCAGTCATGACATTTCCAATTTTGCGGTGCCTATGCAAGCGTTCTGTGGCAGTATTTTGGAAATTTAAGTGGGCAGAAGGTGCATTTTAGTACATTCCTTTGACTTAGTTGGGAGTCAGGTGAAATCTTTTGTTGCGAGAATTTTGTTGTTGTGGGATATCGTTATCAAGGAGTTCCACTCCACACAGACCACAAAATATTTCACAACACACCTCTGTCTTCATTTCCGTCTCTTCAACGAATTCAGATTAGCTTATAAAGACTCGCTCATGCTTGCTTATATGCTTCAACACGCAGCAGCTTCAACCCAGCAGTGCCATCATTGTTTTCAGGGTGTGGACAATGTGGCACTGACAACAAAAGCCAGAAAAAAAACTAGGTACTGCAAAAACAAAAATTGTTTACCAGACAATCTAACTTACAATAAAAGTATCCTGAACATTAAAAAAAAGTGCCATGTTTTAACACAATGTATCATGCAAAAATTAACAGTCATGAAATGCATGCAGGAGTTTAGCAAAAACAAATGTCTGCTTTGGCTCTACGTAGCTCTCACTGCACTGCCACAGAAAGTTGCTGCCAAGAGGGAATGAGGGAAGGGGGTGGCTGTTGCCAGAGGGGCTGTTGGTGTATAAAAATCCCTGCTCCAGACATGGTGAGCAGGCAGTGCATTTAATAAGCAATCGAGGCCTGCAGCAGCACAGTCACCGAGCAAGCTTGCAAGCTTGAGCTGCAGCCTTCTAAGATCTCTACTCTTTGGGGGCACTTACTGCCACAATGAGCACAGGAAGCAGCAATTGAATATGAACCCACTGAAAAAAAATACTTCTGAGGGGTAATTTTTTTATTAGAAAAGCATGTTGCATAGAATATATTCAGTTCGACATATGGACACCATGTTGTTCATGTACAACATGTGTAACCGAAGACAGTTTTATTCTTAAAGGGGCCCGAACCACCCCTTGGGCTTGGTTTTGAAAACGCCTGGGTGTGTATTGAAAACCTTTCAGAAATTTACATCTGAAATAACTTCTCAAAAGGTTTGTTAGGAGTGAAGATATTGCGACCGGAAAACCTCCCTTTCCAGTGCTGTCTCAACTCTGCGGAACAGAGCCCACAGAGCTCTTGTGGGCCGTGTTGAAGGAGGTGCCCTGCTGTCCGCTTTACGTCACCGTGCTTCAAAGACATGTCAGAGTGGCTGACTGAAGGCGTGCAACTGTCGGGGGCTGTAGGCAGTATGCGCTTGTGGCCGCCTGCTCACTCCGTGCCTGGGCTAGGCCACTTGCCATCTCAATCACTGGATTTTTTTCGATCCTCCTAAGCTTTGTTTTTGTTCATCACACACGTTTCGGCTCGGAGGTGTGCACGCTTACTCTGTCAGTGCACTGCTTGTCTTCAATGCTGCGCACACGACAGCGTCAGGGTAAACTGCACAACTCCAGCATTGTCTCACCTTATCCTGCATAACCCAAGTTAGTTAATGGTTGATTAGTTATTGCAGGTGGGTTAATCATCCTGTCAGGCTCAAATGCGAGACTACTATGACTCGAAAGGAAGACCTTTACAACTCGAACCCCTGTCGACAGATTAATGTGGAATAAGATGAGTTCAGATGCGGTAAGAAGGATGGATTAATTTAAAGTGTGAATGCACCCTAATATGCACTACTTAAAGGGACCGACAACTGACCAGAACCTGCAATTACATTCTGGAGGAAATGAAAAAAAACCATGAATTATGATGACAGATTCAAGCATACTTAATGGGGTTTGAGTAGAATTTGTATTTTTAAATTGCGTTTGAAAACCACAAAAAACGGGTATGTCGCGCAGCGTAGCCGTAGAGACTTCGTACTGCTATATGGAGTCTTCGGTTTGGTGTGCGTAGTCAGGTGCTTTTATACGCACCATAATTAGTGCTCAAAGTTAGAGCACGCATACTATTAAGCATCCCCGCTCTGTTCTGTGCTGCCCACGAGGTACGAAACAAGTAAGTTGACACTGAGAAGCGGCGCTGCATTCGCGGCGCAACCGTGGGATGGTCGCTGAGGGCTGCGACGCATGTGCGCGCCGTTTTTCTCTTGTGTCTGCGAAGCCGGTATCGGAGTGTACAGCGCGAATTCGCGAATGTGATCACGTCATAGCGACATATAAGCTTTATAAACGCAACATTGATTTTCTATTTAGGGCTTCACTGGTTTTCTTCCCACATTGCCGACTTATAATCGCTATCGCGAATGCCACTGTTTGCAACTGTGTTGCCGCTAAGACTCCATAGTCGCCGCTGATAAAAAATTCGGATTTTATATGTTTCGCGGCGTTTTCGGTGTTACCATTGAGTGATTAGGCACTCTGACCGGACAAGCTTTTAGTTGCACTAATAAAAGCAGGTACCATAAAAATTGGTTGTCGGTCCCTTTAAATTTTAACAGTGAAGCTGTTTAAGCCATTGGCGAAACTGGAAAATCTGCACTAAACTCCGCTAAGTAGTGTAATGCTAGCATAACCATGCCAAGCTATAGTAACATCAATTAGAGCTCCTAAGACTAGTTAGGTAAGGCCTTAGTAAGCTGTCTAGTTCAATGAAGCCTAATCAAGACTAATTAAGTGAAGCCTAGTTTTGACAGAAATCATATAATCAAGCCAAATTGAACTAATTAAACGTTAATTAGGCTATGAGAAATAAGTAATACCTAATTAAGCTGAGAGTAATTATTTAGGGGTCATCAAGACAAAGCCTAATAAGAGTAAAGCAAATTAACCAAAGCCTAATTAAGCTGATATAACCAAGCCTAGTGTAAGCTCAAACTAATTAGACCAGGCTTAATTAGGCTAGTACTAATTAACCCACACATAACTAAGTTAACACTAATGAAGTCAGGCGTGCATAAGCTAAGACTAATTAATTGCAGATGAATGAGGCTGACACTGATATAGTCAGGCCTAATTACACTGAGATTAAATATGACAGGACTGATTAGGCTAACACTAATTAAACAAAGTCGAATTAAAGTAATGCTCATTAAGCAAGCTTAAGTAATATAGTAATGTCTAGCATAACTAGGCCTATACTAATTACGTTAATTCTAATTAAGGTAGGTTTAATTACCCAGGACTACTTATGTCATGACTAACAAAGCCAAACTTATTAGGTCATGCCTGATTAGGTCTAAGTTAATTGAACCGAGACAAATTAATCTAAGGTTAACTAGGTCATGTCTAATTACCTTAAGACTAAGTGAAGCCTAAATGAGCTCATACTACTAAGATAAGCCTAATTAAGTCAAGCATTAAAGGCTTAATCCATTTTAATACACACTAATTCAGCTTAGTCAACCCTAATCTGCTGTAATCCTTCTTAATCCACCCTAATATATTGTGAGCTCAACATACGACTGGCTCTTCATCTCTGCACATCATCGTCACTTGTGCCTATTCCCCCATCTACATAGATCATCATCAGCTGCTTGGCTCACTCTCCATCTTGGTCGCCATAGATCAAGGCTCGACTAAAATAAAAGCAGTTGCTCACAAGTGGTGGAGGTGCGGGGTTAATCTACCATAATCCACTCTAATATGCCACAGTCCACCTTAACACACTTCAATTTGTCTTAATCCATCCTAATGCATCTTAATCAGCTCTAACCAGCCCTACTCAGTCCTAGTCGTTTAATCCACCTTATCCAAGGAAGATTTTGGGTCCGACGCCAGTCATGTTCTTCAGTTCGGGTCCTAGAAGACGGCGCATTAGAGTCCCATAAGGTATAAACACACCTACAATCAATGATTGATATAAGTTTGGGAGTCATTTCTTACAGGCTGCTGGCATGCATTTGTTCGCTTCTTTGGAAACTATAAATATGGTGAATTTTAGACTGCACCGCTTGCATTGATGCCGAGGTAGTTTACAGACACCTTCCAATGGCATCTATGAGACTTGTGCATTAACAAATACATTTTTACATATTTACAGCAACTATTTTGCCTAGGCCCTCACAACGCAAAGTGAGCGCACGGCACGTGCATGCTTTCGGTTTTAAAAAGCGTGTGCTGCGAAGGGCCCGTACACGGGCACAGCTGGCGTGTCTGCTATTAGCCAATAGCAGCAACGCTCCTTGTATGTGCATTATGACGAAACAAAGCATATAAAGGAGTGTGAGGAGAAGCCTCTTTCCGAGTTGAGAAGTGGAAACTTGGTGCTCCGCTTGTGAACGCTATGCTTTGCGAATGACTACAAAATTTCGCTGAGATGTTCATTACACCGTAGGCTAGCAGAATATGTTTTTTCACCGAGGCAGGGGAGGGGGGGGGGGGGGGGTCGTTCAGGACCCCTTTAACAGAATGAAGTGATCTTGAAAAGTTTAAGCCCCATACTGATACAGGTGAAATTTTCACTACACTTTAGCAACTGGCTTTCCGAGGAAGTCACTACAAAATGTAGAACAGTTAGCAAGCACCCTCAATATACAGCTGAACCCCACCACAACGAATGCTGCTTCAACGAAATTTTTGGTATAACGAAAAATTGTAGGTTCCCCATCAGCAGTCCATAGGGGTCAATGCCATAAATATGCTCGCCACAACGAACACTTTTTTCTTGTGACATTTCACTCCAACGAAATTCGGCAATGCAATTCCAGGCTCAAAAATTTGATTTGCTGTGCAGTAAACACAATCCCAAACATTTTGGACGCATTTCAGAAGATAAAATACGTCTATAAATTCGAAATCACGTGCTGACACCACCAAAAACGGACAGCGTTGAATGTGTGGGTGACTGGGTATGGGGGCCGCCACTCCTCGATACCGACGATAATGAGACTGCCCTACTTTTGCCACTGGCTTAAGTTGTCTTTTAGTCGCAGACAATCCAAAGTTGAAACTCAGGCGCTCACTGGAATGTCGGCATAAGGGAAGAAAAATATACGAAGGAGCCTTACGCCACGAAATTTAAGCCAACAGGGGTGGCCCAGCACAACGGAAACATAAGGCGCATGGAGAATACGTCAGAGCGCAGCAAGCACAGCAGCGTCAAGCATAGCACGTAAAAGCACTCTACTGATGTCTGTAGATGTAGCGCACGTGACCGCCCCTCTCCCACCAACACCCCTCATGGTCCTTCACCCGACGAAAGACGGGCTGTGCGTTTTCTCTCTGCTTGAGAAACAAGTGATGACAGCCCTCACACGTGGTGCGATGTTATCACATGTTCCGTTTGTTTGATGGAGACAGTCAAGTCGTTTCAACTATGCTTTAGCCGCATTCCATCCCCAGCGCTAGCATGCTTTTACTTGCACGTAAAACATACGATGCGTACACAATGTTATCGCGTTGGACTTGGTGCAGAACAAGAGCAACTTCAAAAGCTTCTAACAGTGTCTATGTAATTGCTATCACAATAACCCCCCACCCCCTTGGCTGGCAATTTCATTTATGGCTCAAGCACGCCCCCGCGTGGCCCCCTGTTGAGTACCTAAAACTCCTGGATTCCGTTTCTCCAAACTTCGCAGGTATGATTTCAGTACCTGCAGTGTCCAAACCCTTCCGACTACCGCCGTGATGCCGAGCACAAGACTGAAGCATAAAAGTTTCTTTATTCTACCAGCTCAGGTCAGCTATATTTTTTCGATTGCATGACAACGAAAATTTGGCTTCAATGGAATTTTTTTCCCTGTACCGTCAACTCCGGTGTAGCGAGAGTCAACTGTTGTAATAATAACAACGATAACAACAGCAACAACAACAACGATGATAATAATAATAATAATAACAATAATAATAATAATAGTTTTAATGCAAATAGATAACCTTAAATTTTGCTACATTATCAGAATAGATGTATTTTAACTCAGACCAACTTCTCTGTCTTTCCTCTTTTGCAAGAACACTTGACAACTCAGTTTGGCTGAACATTGACACAAAAGACATTCCTGAAATTTAGAAAAACTCACCCAGAGAGGACATGACTGACCACCAAAATACACACTCAGGGGCCTTGTTAAAAATAAACAAAGTATATACAGTCAAACCTTGATATATCGAAGATGGATATATCGAATTATCCCGTATATGAACACTTTCCACATCACCAGGAAAATCTCATGCATTTTTTATTTTTTATTTCAGACAGGGTCGGACGTAAAATGGATATATCGAACTCCGCCACTCCGGACCATGTGCGCTCTGTTGACAGGCGGCGAGCTTTCCCGCAACGCTCTTGAAGAGAGCGGTGGCGCGATGGGCATTCTCGACTGCTGCACACTAGAACTGCACTCATCGACCCTGTCGAGGGTGCCATTTGAACGTAGCGGCATATGCACGTGGGGGCTTTCAACGATGCGTTGCATTTGGCGCGCTAACTCTTCGGTGCCGCTTCCAGTGCTGTCATTGTTAGTGTGTGAGCGGTGGCATGATGGGCATTACTGACAGCTGCATGCTAGAACTGCGCACATAAATCACGCCGAGGGCGCCATTTGAACGTAGCGACGTACTCACACGGCGGCTTTCAATGACGCATTGCATTTGGTGCACTGACTCTTCGGTGCCGCTGCCAGTGCTGTCATCGTTATCGTGCGATCGGAGTTAGGCCTGGTGTGGTGTGGTTGGTGTCGTGATGGCTGCAAACGCGAAGAAGCGGAAGACCTTGACATCTGCTGCAAAATTGGAAGTCATTCAGCGCGTTGAGAATGGGGAAAAGAAGGCAAGTGTCACCGAAGCTTTCGGAATACCAAGAAGCACTCTGAGTACACTGCTGAAAAACAAGAGCGACATTAAGGCCAAGGCAGAACAGAACCAGCCCTCAGGAGCGCGGCGTGTCGTAAAGCTGCCTTTGAAGATGTTGAGAAGTCACTGCATAAGTGGTTTGTCAATACAAGGGCCTGGAATATTCCCTTATTGGGACCGATTCTACAGCAGAGGGCTAAGAACTTCGCATTCATTCTTGGCACCGAGAACTTCAACGCGAGTAGCGGTTGGCTGCAGCATTTTAAGGCCCACTTTAACATTGTCGGGAAGACTGTCTCGGGGGAAAGTGAGGATGCCAATGACACAGAGATCAAGAAGTGGCTTGAAAAAGAGTAGCTCCAGGTTCTCGCCAAGTATAAGCCGAGCCAAATATTTAATGCGGACGAAACTGGCCTGTTCTGGCAAATGCTTCCGCGACAAATGCTCGACACCTGTGGGGACAAGTGCTACAGTGGCATGCAAGGCAAGGCTTGCATAACAGTTCTGTTGGGTGCTAAATGGACGGAAGCACGAAGCTATGGCCACTTGTCATAGGCAAGTTTCAAACCCCCAAGGTGCATGCGCAACTGCCCCAGTATTCCAGTGCCATGTGCCTGGAATAAGAAGTCGTGGATGACTCGGGACATATTCCAAAAATGGCTGAAGGCATGGGGCTCGGAGTTGGCGCGTCAGGGCTGGAAGGTATGCCTTCTCATTGATAATAGCACAGCACACCACACTGATGTTCAGCTGAACAACAATGAAATCAAGTTTCTGCTGCTGAACACCCTGTCGAAGCTGCAGCCATTGGACCAGGGCATTATTTACACATTCAAGTCCATCTACAAGCGTCGGTTGATCAACATTTTGCTTTTGAAGCTCCGGACAGGCCAAGAGCTAAAGATTGACCTTCTGGGTGCCATCCAAATGCTGAAAGCCTCATGGGACAACGTCAAGCAGTCTACCATAGCCGACTACTTTCGGCATGCAGGTTTCGTTGGCTGCACTGTGTTGCAAACATGGGCGGCCAGACCGCACCGCAATGGATGGACAGGCGTCGACCAGCAAAAGACGTGCATTTATTCGAAGCACGCTAACTTAAAGGAAACGGGGTGGGGGAGAAGGAAGAAAGAGAGATAAGAGGCATGCGCAGTGTTCGACTGCGCATCAGCTACTGGTGGTTTGCAAGTTGCAGCATTTCCCTTTCTTAGAATCCATAACGCTCCATGGGTTTTCTTTCACGGGTGGAACGACATAGCTGGGGTTGAACATCTGCTGCGACGTCCGGCGGTGCTGACTGAAAGGTGGCCGTTCCGTCACTGGGCAGCGCACCGGTTCCCTCGGAGTCATTGCTTGACAGTGTAATGGATTTTCTGTCTGGCAGTCGTTTGCGAACTTGGTCTGTGTGACGGTGCACGATGCCATTGTCGGTCTCTACAGATACCACTCTCGAACCTTCCGTTGACTTGACCTTGCCCGGAGTCCACTTGTCACCGGCTCCGTAATTTCGTACACGGCATCGCCTGGCGCGATCGTCCATTGCTCGCAGTCCACCAATCTCGTCCGAGGTGCTGGAGGTTCCCTGGGGGGAAAACACACATCAAGCCTTGTTCGCAATTTGTAACCCAGAAGCATTTCTGAGGGGGAAAGTCCGGATTCTTACGGCGCGTTCCGATAATGACATAGCAGCCTCGCTAACGATGTGTGAAGGTCTGTCGTACCCGCCTTCCTTAACCCGTCTTTTACAGTGCGCACCGCACGCTCAGCCATTCCGTTGCTCTGAGGGTGCTAGGGAGGAGTGCGAATATGGATGATACCATTTCGGTGCATGAACTCAACGAATTCCCGGCCGACGAACTGCGCACCGTTAGAGACAACTGTGCGTGGTAGCCCGAAATGGCTGAACAGGGTGCACAGCGCATTGACAGTGCTCCGGGATGTTGGCTGCCCCAAAGGAATGGCCTCTAACCATTTACTATAGGAGTCAACGACTATCAAAAGCATCTTGCCCTGAACAGGTCCTGCAAAGTCAACGTGTAGCCTAGACCATCTCCTGCATTTCCGGCCAGCTTATTGGGTTCTGTGCAGGTGGCATTGGCAACGCCTGAACGTAGCTTTTACAACTCGAGGCAATTCTTTGAATGTCGTCTAGCCTGGGCCACCAGAACTTTGACCTCGCAACCGCCTTCATGGTAGAAACGCCTTGATGGGCAGCATGCAGCAATTTCAAAAGCCTCGTACGGACCACTGATTGTACTACAACCCGGTGGCCTCGGTACAGCAGCCCCTGATGAACTGAGAGCTCGTGCCGCTTTTTGTGGTATTCTGCAATGTCTTGTTCATAGCTGCTTGCACCTCTTGGCCAGCCATCGACGACATACCTATAAACAGCAGCAAGCGTGACGTCCGCAGCTGTCAAGGCTTGTAGTTCCTTCACCGGAAAAGCCGGTTCGTCCCAGTGGTGCAGCAGGAGCACGCACTCCGTCGAGTTTTTGTCGGCACCGACTTCGTGCTGCAATGGTTGAGGCAAACGACTCAGTGCATCAGCACTTACGAGCTGTTTACCAGGCTTGTATTGCAGACGATACTTGTAAGCGCCTAGGAGGAGCGCCCACCTTTGAATTCTTGCCGCGGCCATTGCGGGTGTTTGACGATCTGGTCTTAGTAAGCCGAGCAGCGGCTGGTGATCAGTAACAAGAACAAATTCTCGCCCGAGAAGGTAATCTCAAAACCTTGTGACACCAAATACAAGAGCAAGTGCCTCTCGCTCAATTTGAGCATCGTTTTTTTTTCGGCAGCTGTCAACGTTCAGGATCTGAATCCGATAGGCCGCTGCTCACCGTCAATGCCGTACGGCGACGCGTTGCATTCTAACAGGAGCTCCCGGTCAGGATCGAAATGGGCAAGCACAGGCACTGAACAAAGCGAGTCTTTAGCACTCTTGAACGCAGCCTGTTCCTTCGCACCCCACACCCATCTGGCTGCTTTTTCCTGAAGCTTGTACAATAGTGCGAGCATCGTGGATAAGTTAGGCATGAACTTGTTATAAAAGGTTATCAAGCCTAGGAATGAACGAAGTTCACTGACGTTCGCGGCTCGGGGGCTAATCTGATAGCCTTGACGTTTTTCTCGAATGGGTGTAAACCCTTCGCATTGATACGATGGCCAAGATAAGCTACGGATGGCTCATGGAAACGGCACTTGTCTAAAGGCAGCTTGATACCATGTTCGCGGAAACGTTGTAACACGGCTCTTAGGTTTCTGTGCTCTCCGCTCTTCTCGGACACGAGAACGTCGTCTAGGTATGCCTGCACTCCCGTTAGGCATTGCAGGATGTTTTCTATTGTTTTCTGGAAAATTGCGGGTGCTGAAGAAATACCAAAAGGCAGCCTGTTGTATCGAAAAAGTCCTTTGTGAGTGTTGATAACTGCCAATTTTCGGGAGTCTTCGTCCAAAGGTATTTGGTTGTATGCATCTCTCAAGTCTAGCATGTTGAACTGCTGGCCACCACGCAAATTAGCAAACATGTCATCTATCACGGGCAGCGGGTAGTGTTCTACCGCACACATGGGGTTTAATGTGACTTTAAAATCGGCACATATTCTTACTGCCCCATTCTTTTTTAGCACCGGGACTATCGGCATGGCCCATTCAGAGTGCGATACCGGGTGATAAAATTCCCTCGGCCACCAACCTGTCTAACTCGTTCAAAACTTTTTCGTGCAATGCAATTGGAACTTTTCTTGTCTTGCAAAATTTAGGCGATGTTCTATCCCGGATCAGACGACGCGCTGGTGGTCCCTTGACGAGTCCAAGGCCTTCTGTGAACAGGTCTGCGAACTCTTCTTTGATGGTAGTGTCCGCACTCTTCGGAACGGCGAGTGCAGCAACATGCCAGAGGGAGTGTCCTTCGGCATTCAGCTTCTGTAACAAGTCACGACCACAGAGATTAGGACCATGGCAGCCTACCACCACTAAACTGCACGGAACGGTTGCTGCCTTGTAGGAAACTTGCAGAGGCAGTACTCCGAGAATTGGGAGCTTTCCAAGATAACAAGAAGAGCTTAATCCTTGATTCCTGTAGCAGTAGCCACTGTTGACGGTGGGCTTCGTAGACGTTCTTCGGTACCACACAGACTGGAGAGCCAATGTCTATGTCCATATTTATTTCCACGCCATTCCACTTAAAAACTTCTTGAATGGGTGGTACCAGCGTGGTAGCAGTGGTTACAGACCAAATTTGCGACGCATCACTGTCGCTTTCACCACTTATGCCCTGTGCTATCACGGCCATCGTTCGGTTCATGGTTGTGTGCTGTTCGCACATCCGAGCCAAATGCCCTTGTTGGCCGCAGTTGAAGCACCTGCGCTTGTGAACTGGGCATGCTGTATCTCGGTGACTCGATCTACCACAGCATTTGCACTGTTTTCCGTTGCTGTGACCTTCGAACTTCCGAGTTGCCGACTGCTGCCGTTGCTTTAACCTTAACATAGTTCCTTGCTCTGCCGACGCCGTGCCCACAATTTTTGTATCTTGTTCTGTGCTTTCTGCTGCCAGCGCCAGTAACTCCGCCTCCTTCAGAGTCAATTCTTTCTTCGACAACAACTGCATTTGCAGATTCCTTGATTTCACTCCGCATACGATCCGGTCCATTAACATCCTGTCCCTCATTGTGTCAAAATTGCAGTTTTGAGCAAGCGTCCAGATTTCTACTATGAATGCATGAACTGACTCGCCTTCCTGCTGACATCGTTTAAAAGAACTTGAAACTTTCTGTAATTTCATGCGGAGTAGGATCATAATAGTCGTTCAGCACGTTCCCAACGTCCTCATACGTTGCCATGCTCTGCTTCTCTGGCGCAAGTCTTCCACACAGAATATCGATTGTTTTCGATCCAAGTGCGGCTACAAGCAGTGCCCTCTTCTTAAAATCATTAGTAATGTCATTCGCTTCATAATAAGCTTCAGCTTTGATAAGGTAGGACGACCACTTATCTCTGTCTTCGCTGAATTCCGGTAGCACTTGACTCATGGTGCTCCGTGGGTCCTTTTTGTCGTCTTGGTCGTCCGTAAAAGAAGTTCTCATCACCACTGTTGCAAACGCGGGCGGCCAGGCCGCACCGCAATGAACGGACAGGCGTCAACCAGCAAAGACGTGCGTTTATTCGAAGCACGCTAACTTAAAGGAAACGGGGTGGAGGAGAAGGAAGAAAGAGAGATAAGAGGCATGCGCAGTGTTCGACTGCGCATCAGCAACTGGTGGCTTGCAAGTTGCAGCACACTGAAGAAGCAACCGAAGAAGCAAGAAACCTGGAGCGCGTTGGAGCGCTTTGTCGGTGCTGAGTCACAAAGCACATGCATTGGAGACTTTGTTGGCGGTGATGACAGCACTGGAACAACGGTGGAGTTGACGGATGTGGAGATCGCAGCTGAAGCTACTGCTGAGCGGCTGAATGAAGAGGCTGCTGAAGCTGATCCCGCAAGCGTCGACGTTGCCCAGCTCCCGACTTCAACCGAGGCTGTAGCTGCGCCGGCCCTTGTATGCCGCTGCTGCGGTGCAATAGAAGGCAGCGGCCTATTGCTTGTGAAGCGCTTAGACTATGTTGAGGATGCCGTGGTTAAGCACGGGGTTGCCAATAAGAAGCAGGCTACACCGCTGCAAAATACTTTGTTTGGGGATACAAGTGAGTATTTACTGCGCCACTATTGGTTCATTGATTAAGTTGTACAAGCTCTTGATGCATATTTTACATGATTTTATATACCGAATTCGGGCTATATCGAACTATTTCGCGATCACCACTCTGTTCGATATATCGAGGTTCGACTGTAACGTACTTTATAATTTGTGTGCTGAATGACAATATGTGCTTGTGTGCAACTCAAGGAAGGGTTCCATGCCCAATTTGTTGCACATGCAAATTGGATGCAGAATGATTCAAGAAGCGGGTTGGATTTTTGTTCTGACACATGTGCATTTCCAATGAATATTGCATTTTTTTTAATGCTTTGCAAGGGTGTTGGACACTACAGGGGCTTTGGCTACATCATCATAGCGTTGTTAAAGCCTTGTTTTAAAGCTCCCATTCTTGCCACTAATAGCACACCTAGCAGTCTTCACAAAAAATTTTACTGACAGTCCGAGGGTATTTTTGACTCTGACAAGCTGCTTCCTTAGTTTGCTTGAAGGGATGTAGCAGATTTTGCATCTTATATTTATAAAATCACATTTTTTAAAAATCCCTCGTAAGTCACTCACTCACCCCTTGTGCATAAGGAAAGCCTGCTTCCTTATTGATACTGCTCTGGCAGGTGGGTTAGCTGTATGCCTTTCCCATTCTTTATAAACTGTGTGAGGACCGGGGTGCCACAAGACGCCTTGTTTTCCTCGGAATGTCCTTGCATCCCCCTCTCCCAGATGGACAGAGCGGCGGCTCATCACTAGCAGGGCCGCCTGCTTTGCCCATGTGGTTTTAACTAGTCTGTCCTTGGGCAGCTGGTAGTTTCCGGCAAGTCTGCACATTCGGGTTTTGGGAGATGCTGGGAGAGAACTCACTGGGACTCGGAACGGTGTGTACGTGCTTTTGTGATCCTCCGGCCGATGGCTTCATCTGCCGGATCGCGCGTCGTTCCGGGCCCCAATGACCACGGCGGCGACCTGCAATTGGCACTTATCTGTATGCTCTTTTCCTTCTATTTTCCTTTTCTGGAGGCGTGCGGTCGCAGGTGCGCTGGCCGAGGTTTGGGTGGTTCTCCCCCTGCATGGTCTTTGTGTATTGTGTGTTTGCGTGTTGTTTATTATCCTTTGTTTATATTTACTTCGACCTTAGATTTGGCCTTGTTTTGTTTGTATAATTAACCCTTTATTAAATTACCATGCTCGGAGAGTGGCGCCTAAGGTTCTCCTCCTTCGCCGTGTGTGCCAGTTCGCGCTGGCCCGCCTCGAGACAGGCCACGGACTGACGCGCACAGCAGCAACGACTCTATTCTCTGCTCATCGAGTGCTTGAACCCACGGCACGAGGTTGCTGGTGGCGAGGCCACTGTTAGAAGTAGTAGAACCGCCACATTTTGGCGCCCAACTACGTGGGGCCAGGGGCCTAGCCCTTGGTCGCTCAAACGACGAGCAGGTGTCGGCAGAGCAGGGTAGTTGTGTTCAGTTCCCAGCGTCACATGCGCTTCGCTTGAGCGTGGCCGTCTCTACCGTGTAGTGCGCGTATCTCTTTCTTTGTCTATCCACCCTTTTTCTCTGTTGATGTATCGTGGTGTGAGGAGAGGCAAATGTCACTTCTCAAACGGATCGGTAACCCGCTTCTAAGTTGTGTGAGGCGAAGCATGGACGAGGAAAGGCATGATGCAAGTTGCCACCGAGATTCAGCAGTTCCTTCTTGGTGGCGGAAACTCGTTGGATTGACCAAGGCTTCCATCATGCCATGGCTGGGAGAATGACCATCTTTTCTCCCGCTGAACGTTCAAGTCGGTGAGTCCAACGGCCTTCTTGAGACTTCGCGTCGTGCGCGCCTTTCTTCAGTAAATTTGTAACTAGTGAAATAATAGTTGATGCACTATTTCTTGCCCGGGTCACCTAAAGTCTTCGTGAAAAGTTGAGAGGTGTTGTGAAGTGCACATGGCCGACATGCATCAAGGGAGGCAAAGATGGCGGAACGGCTGCTGAGTGGAACAAAGAAAGTAGAAGGAGAGCCTTCTTCAGTGAATAGCACATCGGGCACCTGTTTCTTCATGTGCGCAGAAGGGGAGAGCGATGCAGCGTCCCACGGCAAAAAAAGAGGGAAGCCATTGTGGCGAAAATCAGCCAGCCGGTCGGGGGGCAAGGGAGTCCAACCTCACTGGGCTCTCCTGTATTCTGGTTTTTCTTGTTTTGTTTTTTTCTTTTCGTTGGCCCGAAGAGCTACGTAACTGACGGCAGGGTGACCCATGTGTATATAGTATAAATAGTTTTCTGTTTTTTGCCTCTGGGAGGCGAGGCGCCTGAACGAGTTTGTAGTGCACGGGCGTGCGCGCTGTATCGTTGTCTTGTTTTGCAATGAGCGTGGGTTTTGGACTGGAAGCGGCGCGTCGCTGTGGCCAGGGAGAAAAAGGGGTTCACCCTGCGCAGCCCGTACGAGCTTGGCCAAAGCAACATGCCACCTTCACGGTTAGCGCTGTGTAAAAGCGCGTCGGCAGTGGCAACCCCCCTTTCCACCCCTTTACAGCAAAGGAGAGAGATTGCGCACCCCTGCAATAATTCTAGCCAGTCGTCAGAGCGGAAGGCTTTAGTTAAAGTTACCATGCTCTGCGATTTGGCATGGTGCAGTGTGAATTCTCAGCTGTCACCGTCCCTTCCGAGTCTGTTCATTCCATAGGCAAGATGTGGTGGATGTCCGTTTTGTTTGGTGTCACGGATGGGTAGTGTGCGTTCGTGGAAGGGTAATCCGCTAGTGTAAGGTCATATGGCATCCCACTAGTGAAGACCACGTTTACTTTTATTACTGAATTCAGACGGAGAGATAACCTGGCAGAGACGTCTTTCTCTTTTTCTCTCTATAACCCTTTCATTAGCTTTTCTTCACTGTCCTAGGTTCTGTACTAAGTGTTCCTTCCTTTTTACATACCGTTTCTTTTAAGGGCGACGCTCCTTAGGGCATAGGCTAGTCCGGCGTCGTAGTAGCCACCTCTAGGTCTCAGAATGTTCACGACATGGCGCTGTGGTGCTGCTTAGCTAGTACGTGAATTGATCAATAGATGGCGCTGCGGCGCTCGCTGTTTCGTTGTCCCGTCGTAGCCACGCTCGCGCTCGCCCTCGGCGCGTGCCTCCCGGCGCGCGAGCTCTCTCACTCTTCCTTCTGCTGTCTTGTGAGAGAGAGAGACAGAGAGAGAGAGCGAAAGGCGCGCGCTGGCTATAGAAACGCTCTTTCTTCGATGAACGCTCTACCAGCTCGCAAAGAAGGAGAACGTGCCCTCACCCGCGAGAGACAACGTTGACGCAGGCAGCGTCTTCTAGCGAGTTTCTTGATTGAAAAATACCGACTGCTCGCGGTCGGCACGATCTACGATGAACCTCCGGAGCTTCGCCCACTCATCATCATTCACTCCGTGGATATGCGTGGATTTTTTTTGTTTTTGTTTTCGCTACCTGAGGATAGTAGACTTGCGTTGTTTTATTGTTCCTTAGTTAACTTGATTTTGGGTTCTTGAGCTGCGCGACTGTTCTTTTTGTTTTTGTGTGTTTTCTGCCGCGCTGCTATGGCGGCTGAAGTCTGCATGTCCGGAGCGGGGCGGCGTCGACGGCAAGACTGCGGACGGGGTGCAGCCAGGGAGTGACAGGGTCGACGGCACGTGAGACTTGTTGCGGCCAGCGTCCAGAGTCTGTGAGAAGAAGCCATGGCGCGCGCCAGCTTCATCAGACATTTGAAAGACTTTGCGCGGTTGTAATGTCGCATTTGTTTTGGTGTTTTTGTTTTGGGGGGGGGGGGGGGTGTAGTTCTCGGATTTTATTGTTTCGGCACCGCCGGTATTGTTTTTTTTAGGGGGCTTTTAAGCAGGGAGGGATGTGGGGACTGGGGCACTGCGCGTCTCGCGCAACGCCTTGTTTTCCTCGGAATGTGAGGTTTGAGGTATATTTTATTTTCCTGTACATAGGCCGCCTGCTTTGCCCATGTGGTTTTAACTAGTCTGTCATTGGGCAGCTGGTAGTTTCCGGCAAGTTTGCATGTGCGGGTTTTCGGAGATGCTGGGAGAGAACTCGCTGGGACTCGGAACAGTGCGTACGTGCTTTTGCGATCCTCTGGCCGACGGACTCGTCTGCCGGATTGCGTGTCGTTCCGGGCCCCAACGACCACGAGTGGCACCTATCTGTATGTCCTTTTCCTTCTATTTTCCTTTTCTGGGGGCGTGCGGTCGCAGATGCGCTGGCCGAGGGTTGGGTGGTTTTCCCCCTGCATGGTCTTTGTGTATTGTGTTTGCGTTGTACTGATTATTGTCCTTTGTTCATGTTTAATTCGACCTTAGATTTAGCCTTGTTTGTATAATTAACCCTTTATTAAATTACCATGCTTGGAGAGTGGTGCCTAAGGTTCTCCTTCGCTGTGTGCGCCGGTTCGCGCTGTCCCGCCTTAAGACGGGCCGCAGACTGACGCGCACGGTAGCGACAGCCCTATTCTCTGCTCGTCGAGTGATCGAACCCACGGCACGGGGTTGCTGGCAGCGAGGCAGCTGTTAGTAGTAGTAGAACCCCCCCAACTGGCAGGAGCAGCCATTGTCAATTAAATCTAGCATCCCTTCAATCCAAGTTGGAGTACTTTAACAGTAGAACATGAGCAGAATACAAGGTTAAACAGTATACACAATCAGAAAATGCTGATGATATGGACTGTGCCAAAGCTATCAGCATGCTACTGCCAAAGCATGCCCACCTGAGTTAAGGAAAGTGACACAAGACTTAATTGACGAAGACTACCCCTGCCAGTTTATGAAGAATGAGAAAAAGTATGTGGCCTACATGCAACAACGATGAACGACAACAATGAATCGGGCATCACTTCGTAGTGCATGAGGGCAAGCAAGTGGTATTCAATGATTTTCAATGATTACGACTTAAAAATTTGCTGCGCCCCTCCAAGCAAACTAAGGTAACAACTCACCAGAGAAAAATACCCTGGCATCTACGAAACTCCGTGCCAAGACTGCCAGCTGTGCTATACTGAGGAGAATGAAACTTAGGCAGCTTCAATGGCACTGCAATGATGTAGCCGAAGGGCACAGGTGTCAAGTGCTTTGGCATTAACACCCCTCCCTGAGTGATATGCAAGCACATTAGATCATTCGGCAAATACATAATAAGGACTGCCATGCACTTAATTTATTGTGAAAAGGCACTCGCAGTGGCTGCCAATACGTCAAGGAATCTGTTGTGCTTTTTCAGCTGGCAAGTGTACGCTTTTTTTCTGCCGAGATGCATTCGCAAGCACCTTTTTAAGAAAACATGTACAGGTAACCCATGAGGCTACTGAACAAATGGACCATAAAAAATTAACTTTAAAAGGTCCGTCTAACACCTTTCAAGTGCCTGTTTCTATTTGCGTATTGAGTAGGTTGAAAGACGAACAGACATGTGCTGCAAAAATGACAGCAATAGGAGCCCACAGTCTGAAGTTTTTAGGCTGACAACATTTAAAGTACAAGCAATAAAATGCTGACCCTTAACTTGGAGTTTCGCAGGGTCAGGTGGCTGCCCCCCCCATTTCACTCCGCCATGCATTTCACTTGCCACTGGTGATGCAGTTGCCATAGCAACAAATATTGTGGAGTCGGACTTGCCGTGCTGTAAATTACAAGCTTCTCTGACGTTCTTACATTCAATGAACAATCCACTAGGAGGAAAACAAAACCAAATATTACTATGTTTTCTGATACAATGCCATGACCACTTCTAATTTTACTTTTGTCCAATTGCAGCCTTGTGCAGTTTATTGTCACTTCCACTACAATAGTTCTGGTGAATGCCACTACATGTTGATGCAGTCAGCAGCGATGTGAGGACTTCATTGCACAACTAAAATATTAAATCAGTTGATATGGGTCATTTGACCTGTGCCAAAACTATACCTAGCCATATGTCTACGTGACCCGCAAGTAAAAAACGGTTGCAAGAAAGGTGTTAGAAGGCCACTTTAATGCAACTTGCAGCATGGTTCATTCTTGGGTGCACACTGCACCCAAGAGCGAAGGTGTACACAGCACTATGTGCGAGACCCGTACAAGAGTATTCTAATGACATTGGTGTCTTGAGGAGGTGCAAGATTAAACATGTACTCTTAATGCCCAAAAACATGGCAAAGCACTTATCAAAAATGAGGAAGTTTACAAGAAAATGTATATTAAACCATGATGCATTGTAGGACATTTGCACTAAAATTTGGCTGCAGTATATACATTATTTTGGTACACGAGCTCATGTTTGTGGTTGTCGTATTTGTGTTTTCTTCTTACTGGAATGTGATGCAGCAATGTCAAGATAAACCAGTGTTACAGACTTTGTTGGAGAGGGGGGTAAGCATGTCAAACATGGCTTGCAGTACCACATCATGGTCAAGTTTCAGTGCATATGGCCCAATAGCATTAGAAGCAACACTAGTGCACTCACTTGTTAACGTGCATTTCAGGAAAGACACAGCAACAAGATGCAGCAGCCAGGGCGTTAGAAAACCAGCTTGGGAAGCAACTGTGAAACAAGAAGTAGCAATGAAACCATGCTGGGAAGGACACTACAGTAAATTTACAGCTTTTCCACAGATCATATAATCAAAAATGTGCATTCCAGAACTAGCAGCCATTTCCATAGGTACACACAATCAGTTCTATCGCTGGTAAATGTAATTGACAGATTTTCTTGATCTGGCTGCACTTTATGCTCTAGTTTAGGAAGTGCAGCACAGCCTACCTGCATGGAAGGAGCTAGTTTCATACCATTCCTTGGTACATTTACAGTAATTGGCTTGGAAACTTAAATAGTATATGCACTGTAACAGCAGATTTGTAGTGCAGGGAAAGCCATGTATCACACTTTTCTAATTGAAAGTTGGTCAGTTTAGTTGACAGAAGGAGCAGAGCACATGATCAGAGCCTGGAATGTAGTCAGAACACCCCCAGTGTGCAAAAAATTTATAGCATGTGAAATTCTTTTCATATGGCAGTGTTCTTGTATACACTGTATTGCATGATGGGCAAGACGATTAGGCCAATACAAAAAACAAATATGATTTACATTTGAGTGTGTCTTTACCTTGGTCCTTCCTCACTTAGCATGGGCCACAAGCTAGGCAGGCACTGTGCTGTACTCCCACAATCTGATCTGAAGTCGTGACATCATACGTCGCAGTTTTAAACAGTGGTACAGGAAATGCAGCGATATCAAGGCCTATTAGCTCAGAAATTCGAAAATAGTAAACATTTTGTCAATAGGTATTTAAATGACTGAGCACATTTCACAAGCAGAAGAAGAACTTACTTTAGCTGCTGTAGCGAAACGAAGTTAGCAATATGACGATTTGAACTCTACGAGCTACTAGCAAATGACAACTTTTCATGTTAAAACTGGCACATGCTCAAGTTAACAACAGCGGAAACTTATACCCGGTTTCATGCACAATGCTGTAGGGGCTAGCAAGATTTCTTACAGTAGTTGTGTTCATAGCAGGAAACAGTTTGGAGATAACTTGAAAATATGGGAAATTCTTTCAATTCAAAGATGGCTGACATGTTGAAATGAAACAAACTGCGTAATTCAGATGTCAGTGTACTGCTCTTCTAGCCTCTTTTGTTTCCTTACATTCCTTTTTGGGGGTATACGGTTATGCTAGGCTCGCATGAGCATTTGTAAACCACGTTCTGCAATGCACTGCGGTGCCGCAATGCTGTGGCCACGAGACACGGCTTGGCAGCATGCCACTGCCACCGCAAGCGAAACTTGTCGACCATGCTTGTGAGTTGACGAGCAATGCGTGAGATATGACGGTAACAACATGTACGTGTTAGTCAGCGTCAGCTAGCTATGAAGCCTGTAAGTGAATCCTCCACACCCAGAGGTATCCTCAGCATTGCAAAATGCTGGCTAGAATTCTTCGAGAATGCGAAAATACCAATGGGAGAAGCACGTCAAAGGACGCATGGTATGAAGCGACAACAAATCGATGGAAGTATGCAGCTTTGTGTTTTAACATTTGACAAGAACTGTTATGTCCAGCCTGTTGACCAATAAATGCTGCCATTCAAAAATTCCTAGCCATCGTGTTTAGTGGCACAGCAGACCGTTCAGGTCTGAAAAGGGCTCAGTTCAAATCTTATGATTTGTTTTTTTTTTTAATTTCTTTTAAAGTAATATTTCAACATTAACATTACTACACTGAAGGAGCTTCCTTTTCCTTTTCTTCCTTTCTTTTCTTTGGGGGGGGGGAGGAGAGCCGCACTGGTGTCAGCAGCAGGTGTGCTGGCGTCTGTCACAGACACTCCCTGCCTCTGGCAATAGTGACACGAGCAAAAATGAGAGCATCGAAGGTGCACCATATGTTCCTGTCTACTAGTGATACACTGAGGCTGGCAAAATAATGCGTCAGACTCACATCACAAACAGCGCCCTCACGTAACTGGAGCACGTTTGTAGTTACACATGGGACAGCACTAGATACAGCCAAAAAATTAAAGGCACATTGTTCCAATACGTGTGCAACATCTTGTATAACAATGCCTCAGCAAAATTCATGTGCAGACTTCGTACGCACACCTAGGTTGCCAAAGCTTATACATGCATGCCAACTGACACAGCCACATAGCATGTTAAGTTGCATTTTCCTGCCATCACACACAGCTTTGGATTGTCAATTTCATAGAATATATACTGTTGAGAGGCATATAACTAGAATGATTGCCCAGTTTGGCTGTTTAATGCAAAACCGCTAGTTGTGAACCACTCGAGTGGTAGTGTGGGAACCATTTATGACACAGCAGCATGTACAGGGGCGACCACTGTTAAAGGTAAAATGGCCCGAGCGGCCGCGCTCCTCAGAGCACCAAGTGGGCACCGCACAAAGTATTGCGGTGCAAGTGCAATCAGCACCAGAGGCAGTGTTAGCTGTGTGTTGTCTGCTACAGTTCCTCCCACTTCACCACACGTGCTCTGGTGCGAAAGACTGTAGCCACAGCGCTCGAAAGTACTTTAACTTAGTTATATGGGCACGCCATTCATGCTGCACCCAGTGTATCCGGCTTCGAGTTTTGAACGTTCATTTTCACCACATTCATCGCACAGTGATCTTGCGCTTCTGTCACCATGGCCTTGATACATGTATCTGGATCCCTACTAAAATTTCTCCACTGAAAGGCATCATACGAGAGTGCAAGTGTAACTAGGTGCCTGTGATGTGTTGTGCGACTTTTTTACTTCCTTGGCGTGCGAATTCTGAAACCGACCCTCTGTGACAAAAGGGACCTTTGTACAGCATGCCCGTGTGCTTTGACAACTGATGTAGGTTTTGCCGCCCGCGGCGAATTGGGAGGAACCATGGCAGACGACACGCAGCTAACTACAGCTGTGGCACTGACTGCGCTTGTGCAACAATACTTTGTGCGGCGCCTGTCGTGGCACTCTGCAAAGCGCGGCCACACACTCCGTCTTATCTCTAACAGTGCACTTCACACTGAGCAAATAGAAGTTTGACCTTTAAAACTTGCGAACAGCAGTTTCCATCCTACCATTGATGAATACTTGTTGAGCATGCAAATTCATCTATTCCATTTTATTCTTGCAACCTAAGTTGCACTTAGCAACATATTGTTGGATGTCTGACTGTCAGTTTGTTTCCCCATAATAAAACGAAGGCTTTGAGGGTAGAACCTGCTCTGTAGGCAGCCTGACATACAGCTGTGCATGAATGTGCATAACAATCTTCATATTTTTGCAACTACTACTAGTGACACATGCACATCAAGCAGCAATGACAAAACAAAAACAAATTTCAGAGCACTACAAATTATGTAACACTGCTGGTAAATATGGCCACTACGCGTCTTGCCCCTTCACGGCGCTAACCCAAGCTTCTCAGTGCTGTCTGTCATGCTTCACTGACGGAAATCTGAAAAACTGCTCTGGTTGTCATAGGAGGTGAAGCAACACACGAGCCATTGTGCTCTAAATGCATTCCATACGCGCACCAGTGTAGCTGACTTGACTTTTTCTATCCCACTGCCACCCATGTCTTGCTACTGAAGCCTGACAATGCCATATGAGCTCAGCCTGCCATGGCGTGTGGTGGAGTACGGGTGGAACTGTGAAGCGAAAGTTGACAGTTGCTGCCACTTGTTTTGGAGGGGGCACCACTGCTATGGGACAGCTGCCGTTCCGGGAACATTCACGGAATGAGTTCTCTGTGCACATTGCTGAGATTGCGTGTGTCGATTGCACACCTCTTGAGTGTGGTAGTGTGAAAGTGTGAGGGCCCTCGTAGTGTTGTACATCGCACTGTGCTGCACAACTGTAGCATTATTTCTGTGCGCTATGAATGCAATAAAGGTCCGTTAATCCGGTACCATGAATTTCCATGTGATGTAAAATGTCATAAAGCATGCTGAGCTTTTCATGATAGGCAACATGTGGCAAATCAAGCACTTCGAAGCCAAGTTATAGCTTGGTCCTTGGTCTGTTTGGTTCACCTCCCCAACTACAGAAAGGCCAACAAACCTGAAGACATTGTTTGCAACAGCTGTTCCCACTGTTTCTTCAAACTATCCACACTATATGTGGGACGAAAATGGGCAAAAACAAGGGCAGAGGTAATGTCGAAGTAGTTGTGACCATGTTTTAGTTCTTTTTTGTGGTGGAAGGAGCAACGGCTGATCATTAGAGTGGGGTACAAGAATAAGTGCAACTGCATGTTTTTCTTCTTACAATGAAGGGAAATAACTTTCATTCTCGTCGCCAGCAGTTCACCGTTGTTAACAATCATTGATCTCCTCCCTCGGCCGTCACTTCTGGTGTGCCGCAAGGCAGTGTTCTCGGTCCATTACTCTTTTTATATTTACATTAATGACCTGTCATGTAACATCTCATCTTGTATACGCATATTCGCCGATGACTGCATAGTGTATCGCTCGATAAAGAGTACCGATGATCACCTCTCACTACAGAATGACCTGGATCGCATTGGCATCTGGTGCAAAACTTGGTTAATGTCACTCAACATCTCGAAGTGCAACATTATGACTTTTACCAGAAAAGAAGTTCCTTCACTGTTTGCCTACAACATCAACAGCAATCAATTGGCTAGAACCACAAGATATAAGTATCTAGGCGTTCACCTTACACCTCAACTTTCCTGGGTCGATCATATTACCACCGTCTCTGCAAATGCCTTAAGATCACTAGGGCTTCTTCGTCGCAACCTCCATTGCACCACCCCTCACGTACGTAAACAAGCCTATCAAACATTTGTCAGACCGCAATTAGAATACGCTTCATCCATCTGGTCACCTCATCAGAATTACTTAACAGACAAGTTGGAAGCAATCCAGAACAGAGCTTGTCATTTTATCACGCGGAATTACAGTCATAACGTCAGTGTTACCCAGTTGAAATGCGATATTTCACTCCACCCACTAAAGATTCGTCGGGATACAGCACTTTTATCGCTTCTTCATTAATACATCCATGCTACTCGGTCACCCCTAGCACAGTTACAACATCCCCAATATTTATCGCACAGATTGCACAATATGTACAGCTACAGTCGCATTTACGGCACTACGAATTCTTTTAACTCCTCTTCACTCCCCATGTACCATCCGCCTATGGAACGATCTTCCAAACAGCATCGCTCAGCAACGCAATCCCGACACCTTTCGCGACTACCTGCTCAAGCACTTCAATATCGCTTAAACCGTTCATTCCTGTGTTTTCTTTTTTCCCCCTTTGTTTTCTGTCTAGCAGCTACCGCTATGGGTTTTCGTATGCGCAGATATCCAGCGTAAACTACCCATGTATATCCACCCATGTAACACTTTCTTCATTACCCGAATTGCATTTATACTTCACCCTCGCTTATTCAATCTCTGCCTGTGTTGCGTTTCGGATGTGAAACTAATTCGTTTGCTATTGTATAATTGTGGTTTTTTTTTGTTTCTCTTACTTCTGTATTTTGCCCCCCTTACACAATGCCTCTGTTGAGGCCTGTAAGGTATGCGTAAATAAATAAATAAATAAATAAATAAATAAATAAATAAATAAAACTTCTGCTATTGAGACGTCAATGGAAATCTGCTTTGAAACTGTTTTGCTTGTCAGTAAAGCATGTGAAACACTGAACCTCATAAACGTCACCTTGAAGCAAATGACGCTTGGTTAAAACTCCCCCGTATGCCTTTGTCAAGAAGGATATAATTTTAGTTGAAGAAGGCATGTTTCCCTTGCTTCACATTGTGTAAATAAAAGACAATAACATTTGACATCCATTATTTCGCCAATAATATTACTGCATTCTCGCTGAACAACTTTTCGACATGATCGTCTTTACATCAAAATTCTAAACAAGTTGGCTATGTGGCTAAACGCACGATCTTTCACAAACTACTGCCTCATTCTCAGAAAGCTGAAACTAAGGAAATCAGCAATTATGCACACAACTGTAAGATGTTTAATTTTTAAGGCCTTTCTTTTACCAGCAAAAAAGCATGCAAGTGAGGCAAGTAAATATGCACAGTCAATAAAACCATGCACTGTATAAGCCCCCAGTACTGCTGCTCGACCTCACCATCTGTATTTCTCATGGAAAGTGGTCATGTGGCTCGAAACCAGTCGCAAAGGTGCACCGCTCAAGCATATCTGGGTATGTATGCAAATCCTTGATGGCAGCGTTGTCATTTTACTTCATATTTTGGAAACAGTGCACGACTCTTCTGCTGAGCAGAGTATGTGCACGCAGCTAAAGGAACATTCCCACCAGCATGCGCCTGTCCCTAGAGTTACTGTATGGCCTCCTTTATGTGCCGAAGTTGCACCTAAGTCCACCATTTTGATCGTGTAAGCAACCAAGGTTTTGAGGCAAAGTCAGACTTCATAACTGCAACAGGCAAGCTCCATGTAACATCCATGATAATGGTACATCTCCACTAGCCCGATGTTATATTCACTTTATCAGGGAAAATCGAAATAATGTGATCAAACGCCTACATATGAACAAGCTGTTCTACTTCTCTGTGTGCCAATGTATCACCTACCGCAAGATATTTTGTTGTGCATGGCCTGGCGTCACCGTCTGTCAAGAATGTATCAGCGGGGAGCTATAAACAATTTCCAAATAAGAAAGAAAGGGCAAATGCAGCACGACGTTTTGCCAGAATGGAACTATAACTTGGACACCTTTCGCGAACAGGGGCCTGAATGTTGCTTATGTTAGTCAACAAATAAGGTCGAAACAGTAGTGACACAGTGGCGTTGCCATCACCACCTGTTTATCTGTGCCTCAACAACAGCTTCTCCACACTGCACACTTGCACGAGGCAAATGGAAAAGAGAAGTGCAACTCTGCCTCCTAAAGGAGGCTATTCGCAAGTTTCAGTTATGGTGTCGCTGCCACGCGGCAACCACAGAAAGCTGTGGTCTGGTGATAGAGCGATTGCTTGCCTGGCGACAACGTGCGACCCCTGCTTCATCATTGCCGTCGTCTTCCGCAAATTCTTGTGCGTGTGGCAAGTGAGTTACGAAGAATTTTGTTGATATAACATCGTGGCGGCACTTTTCAATTTCAGTAGTGGGAAAATATGAAAGCAATTACATGTGTATCATGTTGCAGTAATATAACTGCTGGCATTTTACGTGCAAAACGATACGATTATGCGGTGCGCCGTTTTGGGAGGCTCCCGAAATTTCAGCCGCATAGGGTTTAACACGCCCTGACATCGCATAGTACACTGGCCTCGAGCTTTTCATCTCCATCGAAACTGCAAGTGGCGTGTTTTGGGTCAGCAGTCAAGCACCGCAACTGCTCCATGTCGCTGTGCTCTACCATTAAAGGCGCTGCAATCCAGTTTTCCTTCTGAGAACCAATGGGGCTCTCAATCTGCTCATAGGGAAGCCTGTCACATAGAAATCAATGGTTTACAAAGTCACAGTTCCCTGTGAGCCTTGCTGCAGCTGCTATATTTTGTTGTATCTCAGTGTGTTACATTGCACTAATTATTTTGTTATGTATGTTGTCCTGTAGTTGAAAAAATGAGCAGTTTGCTTAAAGAACCTAAAGTATGTCACCAATGGTGTCAGTAGAAACTAAAATAAAACTTCCTTACCCCACCCAATCAATTGCCACAAAAAGATAAATGTAGATTTTGCACCATGCAGTTGTGCTGCTTCACGTCCACGACGCAGTCTCAAACAAGCACCCTGCATTTTCCATTTAGTAATGCTGTCACCCAAAAACGTGCACAGATCTTGCCTCATATTTTTATGAGTAGATTAAACAGGCGAAGTGGCCTTAACAGTGTTGCCGATGGCTAAGATGCATGTAATAGTTGAGCGGTTTCCTTACAACGGGGGTTTTATGTGTTCGTGTCGTTACTCAACAACCATTTATTGAACCTTGTTCTTTTCTCTTTTTTAACACGTGCATACTTGCTGCAGTAAAAGGACAAAAATGAAAGTGGCCCTTAAGTTGCAAACTTTGAAAATAGCCATGAACTAGACTTGGAGACATGTCCCACGGGTGATGGTGCCAAACATGTAAAATTGTATCACTAGAGGAAATACCTAAATGCAAATATGGGTTTTCACGTCAAAAATTAACTATATGATTGTGAGGAATGTCGCACATTGGAGGATTCTTGATCATTTCAACCACTTGGTGCTTGTTACATCCACTTAAATCGAAATAAATGGGTGTTCATGCATTTGCAACCATTAAAATACAGCCGGCGCCGCAGGACTAAGTAGAACTTAGCAGAGTGACATAGCCATGCTTCGTGGGGTTGCTTTGCACATGCATTGCCTCTAGAATCTGGACACGACACCTGAATGATGCAAGAAGTCGCTGTGACAATCTTCAGACTGTGTGCTCCGATTTCAGCACCTCCTCGCCTTCAGTGCCAGTGCACCTGTGAACCTGTCGTGTCTTCCGAGTGTGACACTGCTTTGAAGCTAACTAATTCCTGAAGAGCAAGTACATCATCATCATCAGCCTATTAACTCCACTGCAAGACGAAGGCCTCTCCCAACGATTTCCAATCCACACTATCCTGACTGAGCTGGTTCCACTTTATGCCCACAATCTTCTTAATTTCATCGGTCCATCTATCCTTTTGCCTGCCTCTGTTGTGTTTTCCCTCTCTTGGTATCCATTCGATCGCTCTTACTGTCCATCTGTTATCTTTCCTCCTCATGACATGTCTGCCCAGGTCCACTTCTTTCTTTTCATTGATGTAATATCAGCTACTCCTGTCTGTTCCCTGATCCATTCTGCTCGTTCTTTATCTCTTAGCGTTACACCTATAATTTTTCTTTCAATTGCATGTTGCGTGCTCCTTAGTTTCATCTCTAGTTTTTTCATTATCCTCCACGTTTCTGCACCAATGCAGCGATTAAATACTTTTCACTTTGGTGACAGTGGCAAGTTTTTAGTCATGATTTGGGAATGTCTCCCAAATGCACTCCATCCCATTCTTTATCTATGGAGGACTTCCTTTTCATTCTTAGGTTTTACGTATTCGTTCGCACCCTCTAAGGGTTAATTGTTCATTTTAAATTCCTGTTCCTTAGCTAGACTGTTGGGCATAATTTTAGCCTCTCACCTATTCATTTTAAGTCCTATTTTAAGACCTTCCCGGTTGAGATACTCAATCATATTTTGTAGTTCATCACTGTCATTGCTAAATAGCACAATGTCATCTGCAAACCTTAACTTGCTGAAATATTCTCTGTCTATTCCAATACCCTTTTCTTCCCAGTCTAGACGTCAGGGAGATCGTATCTCCATGTCTGACACCTTTGTTGATCGGAATTATTCTGCTCCTTTCATGTAGGAGTAGTGCGGCTGTGCAACATTTGTAGATGTTATTCATGGTTTGCATGTATACATCCGATAACCCTTGCCGACGTAAAGCTTCTAGAACTGCTTGTATTTCTATGAGTCAAATGCTTTCTCGTTGTCTATAAAGGCCACATAAAGAGATTTGTTATATTCAGAGATGTCAATTATTAGGTTGATAACATGGCTGAGGTCCACTGTTGAATAACCTCTCCTAAAATGAGCTTGTCCTCTTGGTTGGTTAAAGTCGAGTGTGTCTCTTATCCTAGCAGATATTACTTTGGTAAACAGCTTGTATATTACGGGGAGTAGGATAACTGGTCTGTAATTCTTCAACTCCTTTATGTCACATGTTTTGTGGAGTGGGATTATATTAGCATTTTTCCAACTCAGCGGTACACTAGATGTCTTGATACATTTCATGAAGAGTGATGCAAGTTTTTCAAATATAATGTCTCCTCCATCTTTCATCAAAGCAGCTGCTCAGCTGCTACGCCGTCCTCACCTGCTGCTTTACCATAGGACATGCCATTGACAGCTTTTCTGAGTCGGCAGTTATACATGGAACTTCGGTGTCCTCCTCCAATTTGATTTTTACTAAGGTTGCATGGTCCGTCTAAGAGCTGTACAGTTCAGAGTAGAAATCTTCTACCTTTACTATTTCGTTGAAGTTGTTGATAACATTACCTTGTTTATCTTTTTGTGCTTGCATTTTGTTTTGTCCTAATTGCAGTTCCTTTTTGACTGGTTTAATGCTGGTACCGTTGTCCAACGCTTTCTCTATTTCTCTCGCATTAAAGTTCCTTACATCTCTTTGCCTGGGTTTACTGATCAGCTTTGATAATTCTGTGAACTCTATTTTATCTTTTGACGAAGTCACTTTCATCTTATCTTTTGACGAAGTCACTTTCATCTGCTGGAATTTTTTTATTAAGTCTTTAGTGGATTCGGACAACTTTCTTACATCTTGCTCTGTTGTTTTACCTCTGACTTCTATCGCTCTATCAAACATCATTTTTGTTATGGTTTTGTTTACTTCTAAATCTTCATCGTTTTCATCTAATGCATCAAATTTGTTTTTTAAGGCAACTTTAAATTCATCATTCTTTGCTTTGATTACTTCTAGGTTTGTCTTTTTTCTAGTAACAATTTAGTTCTTGTTTTCTTTAGATTAAGTACAATCTTCGCCTTTACTAATCTGTGATTGCTACATTTTATTTTCCCTACTACTTCTGTGTCTTGAATTATGCATGGTTGTTCGCACATTATAAAGTCAATTTCGTTCTTTGTTTCCCCGTTAAGGTTTCTCCATGTCCACTTCCTATCCTTGTGCTTCTTAAAAAACACATTCATTATTCAGAGTTGGTTTCTTTCTATAATGACACAGAAAAAAATATCCTAGCCAGGGCAAACAGCAACGACCAGTGCTCACAATGCAGGCAGCTATGTCTGCATACATACACGCATGCACACAGGCGATCAGCGGACTGGCAGCGATGTGGCACCCCCCAATTGGCCTCAAGATGGAACAGAGACGGCGCCTAGTGGCAGATGGGCGAAGCCCCTAAGCACGGAGCAGGAATTCTTGAGGAGGGGAAACATCGCTTGCTCAGGTGACCCGGTAAAGTCACGCCGTAGGCATGGCGCCGACGCACCCTCTGTTGTGCCAGACAGCTCGCGGAGAAATAGAAACGCGTGCGTCGCGCTCTCCACGGAAGCTTGGTAGGTAAACGTTCCAAGGCCAAGAACAGGCGCTCATTCACCTCAATGGATACATTTCTCGCATGTCCTCTTTGGCTGCAAATTATCTGATAGACTAACAAAAAGAGAGTGTCACATACACAACAACGAGCTGCACAGTGCCTTTTCTGGAATACAAAATGTATAATTATTTTATAATGCGAGCTCAGTTGGTTAGGTCGGCACCAGAACTATCAGTACAGCGTCGTTTCTTTTCTTTCAACTACACATGCGCCATTGTTTGCTTCCTTATTGTTCAAGACATTGGACTCATGGCAGAAGGACGTGAGAGGATGCACCATCTCATTTTCTTCATTGTGGCAAGTGTTAAAAGTGTTTCTGCCAAAGTGTTAAATGCTTGCATGTATTCTTATCTAAATATACAAAAGTAATTGGCCTTGTGGTGCTGTCCTCCCTATTTGTTAGGGTCACTGAGTGCCTGTCTTGAGAGCGTGCCATGTCATTGTTGCACACCAGGTCCGGCACAGTTATTTCAGTTTGGCTGCTCCTGTGTCTTTCAATTGATTGCTTGATTGATTTGTGGGGTTTAACGTCCCAAAACCAGCTCCGATTATGAGAGATGCCATAGTGGAGGTCTTCAGAAATTTCAACCACCTGGGTCTCTTTAACGCGCACTGACATTGCACAGCACATGGACCTCAGCATTTCACCTACATCGAAATGCAGCTGCCGCAGCCAGGATTTGATCCCGCGACCTTCGGATCAGCAGCCGAGTGCCATAACCACTAGACCACCGTGGCGGGTCCGTGTCTTTCAAGCATGCAACAAAGTGCAGTTGCGGTTCTTCTAAACCAATTACGCTGGAATTGTCAACGTATAAATGCTATGCCGCAGTGATATTGCCTTGTGACACATGGTTGTTCTATGGCAACACAAATGAGGTGATACGAGCTGACACAAATATCTGTCAGCAGTAGACACATATAACAATTATGTCATGATGTATTTGTTCAGTGCAGTACAACAGCTTGACTGTCACATAGGTAGTGGTTCCGTGATGAGCCTTCACTGTGCATAAGATGCCCTCTTATTGTACAGTGTTGGTACAACTACAGAAAAAGTATCCGCCTCACAAACTCCGGCACTTAGGCACTCAAACTGTTTTTTAAAAAGGAATAAAAAGTGTATTACACAGAGGTCATGAATGATGTGGCCTCCTGATGTTTAATATACGTCGAGTGTTATTGTGATGTCATTAGCATGATGGAGAATAATGACATTTTAACAGCAAAACTGTTTAAGCTCTTGATTGCACTGGTCTACATCTGTAACAAGCACGAGCCGTAAGTTTCCACAGCAACCATGCCCAGCTAAGTATAAACAAATAAGCTAAGCATTGTTGAGGCTAATTAAGCTAACTCTAATTAATCATGCCTTAATTAGGCTAGGACCAGTCATGTCTTACATATTCAAGTTAGGACTGATTAAGAAAATCCAATTAAACCAAGTCTAATTAAGCTAAGGCTAGTTAAGCCAATTATAATTAATTTGGCAAGTTTAATTAAGTCAATACTAATTCAGACAAGTCTAATGCAGTTAATACTAACTGACGCAAGCCCAACTGAGCTAAGACTAAATAGGTTGCCAAGTGAGACTTTGCAAAGGCCTAGCAAGGCCAAGCAAGATCTAGCAAAACCATACCAACCTTCAAACTGACCAACTTCACTATTTCAGCCATGTGCGACTTAGAGCAAGCTTCGCAAACTTTTCTTTTTTCTTTTTTTGCTTGAGAACACATGTTCTTTCTCCTTAAATTAATTGAAGCTCTTTTGTATCACGGCCACGCAAGTAATCCCGCTAAGAAAGCCACGTTTCTAGCTATTAAAAATTTTAGTTAATAATGATGTGTACCAAACATTCTTATGGTGATCAAGCGGTGCTGCAGTCCAGTAGTTTGACTAACTGAGCTGGTTAAGAGCCTTGCATTTCATGGAAGACGAAAGAGAGAGACACGATTATATATATGCATGTTAATGGTCGTGTGGTGTACAGAAAGCGCTACTTCAACAAAATGTACAGCAACAGCCTCTTTTCTTTGTGTAGCCAGTTGTGAAAAAATGAGCGAGGACTTAATACTTGACTATATATTTTACTCGTGTAACACAAATGTCAACACTGTAGAGAAAAGACAAGTGTGGCCAATAAAAAAAAAAAAAAGAAGAAGAGAGACAAACGCTGAGGAAGTCAGATTGTGAGGCTGGGTGATGCTAGCGGCAGATGACGCTTCTTTCACATGTAATAGGAACGTCCTACATGATTCAAGCACTAATGTGGCATAGAACACCTATATAACCATTGACTACAGTGAACGCTTTCTTAAATAAAGGTTGCCTCAAGCCGCTTTAAACAGTGCGTCGCTGTGTACATTTCAATGCGCGCTGCCGACCGCCTATCCACACTAATGCGGTTATGGTGCTGCCACCTGTAGGTCGATCTTGAGGCCAATAGTCGCTGAAAGTTGCAAATAGATCCTTTAACAGGAGGCAGGGAGCACTGCGATATTGGGCTGTGGCAATGCAGTACAAAGGCTGCCATCACAGCACAGGCAGTGCTTTTTTTATTGGTGCGGGTCACTCATATTTAGCACAGCCCAACAGGAGTTACAGCAGGGCGCAGTGAACCGTACTGTGAACGCTTTCCGTTAAAAGGTCAACTCTCATGTCTAGAATGACTGAGTGTCATGCTCGGAACTGCACGAGCAACATCTACAGTTTAAAACGAGCAGCATCTGAGCATGCCATCACTGACGCGACTGCCTTGCATTCCCGACCCTTGGTTATCACTGGGGATGCAACAACAGCTTTGGCTGTCGGAAGCGCTGTCAACACTTTAGCGCAAAAACAAAAGAAACGAAGCGAACCGTTGTTGGCGCTGGATGCAAGACATGCTGCATTCTGATTTTCCGTTCGCGGTCACATTGTCCCAACAACAAATTTACACTCAATTATAAACTGAATAGAGTTTTCTGTGCTTATTTTGCATCAGGCTGCTCGGAAACTGGCGCTTGGCCACTATAGAATTTCGCCCTCACGACTGTGAATAGAAGCTCCAAGCATTTTATAAGGAAGGTGGGCTTACTGATGCTCCCTGTCGTCAGCCAGAAAGGGCTACAACAAATGACGGACCGACTTATCATCGTATGTATAGGCAATTCAAACCTACATTTAGCCGCAGTCAAAGGAGTGTTGGTGAGTTACGATTATTAGTAGGTTTATGAAGTTCTATGATGGCACACGGCAATAAACGCAATGCACTATGAAAAATTCGCAGAGCGATGTCCACTATACATTATTCGGTGGATTGTCGGCATGATATAATACCGCAAACCGAGAATACGTACGCAGTATAAAGCGCGCCGATCCGGGTAATCCGCCTTTTGTATGTCTGTGTGGTGCCCTCTCGCGGACACGGCCCGAAGCAAGCTGTACGGCGTCACGCTGAACCTGTCGTGAGCTACCGCAGTGTTTCTCTATGGGACAACATGGTCGGGCAGCGACACACACAGTGAGCGTTGCGGCTATTTTTGATTTGAAATGCTGTACGCATTTCCAGGAAGCCTCGGCGGCATGGTGAACTCTTACAGCAAAAAGAGCCGCCCGTTAGAAAGCCTTGGGTGTCTAAAAATGTGGCAAAATGCCGCCCGAACGGGAATGGTACGAAAACGAGCAAATACCGCTCGCTTCTTTACCGTCACAAACGGCTGGATGACTGCGCCGGAAGACACCAAGCGAATCGCAAATTAAGGCCTTCATGGCAGCATGTGGGTCGCAGTATTTGCGTCAGACAGCGATCAGGGCGCCTCACAGCCCTGATCCATGCTGCCCGGGGCTGATGATAGCGCTTCGCCGATGGGAAGCGGAAAAAATGAATTTTGCTGCCCGGAACTCTTCGAGAGGTGCACCCGTAAGCGGCACATGTAGATGACAGCGCGGTAGAACCACTTTTTTAAAGACGATAGTCTTTTTTAAAGACGATAGTCTTTCTTGGGATACTTCAACGCAGAAATTTTGGTCTGTCTGTCTGTCTGCGTGTGTGTGCGTTGGTTTGTGTGTCTGTCCTGCTGCGAAAGGTGAACCCCTTCCTCAACGACCACCCAGCTTGAACTGGTGGCTACCTTCATACTTCTGAACACAGTCGGCCAAAAAGCAAATATTACGCATATCTGGGGCGCAACATCAATACGTATGTATTGGACGGTGTGTTCCTTTAGTAGAAAATACATAGATGCGTAATTCTAAAGACCCTAGTGCTTGTTAGGATGCGCAAAAGCGGACGTTTTCTGTACTAGGCAAGCTTCTTGCGTTTCCCGTAACCATGGCCAGACGGCGCCCTTATCTCGCGCTCGTGCCGAACGAAAGGCAGGGAACGGCCGCCCGCCACTCCGGCCGGTCCCTTTCTCTCCTCGCGTCTCTTCGTTTTCCCTCTCGCTTGCGCAACTCCTCGGGGGGAATAGGAACACGCGAAACGGGACTCATGTAGTACGGCCGGTAGAAGGCTATCGTCTTTCGACGGCATTTGCAGCGACGCACGGAGATACGCGGCCAATTTTTTTAAGCTTCTTTTTATTTTTTCGGGGTCGGCGGCAGTGGCTGTTGCTGCTCCCACTACGAGTGTCGTGGATCACGGCTGCCCGACGAGCAGTGCTGGGCAGTATCGAAGATACATGTATCTTAGATACTATCTTAGATACTCTTTGAGTATCTTGTATCTGTATCGCGATACATCTTGAAAGACGTGTATCAGTATCTGTATTTTCGATACATTGAAGAATGTATCGAGTATCTTAAGATACAAGATACTGATGTCGGAACATCACCGCGCGACACTAGAAATACTGGCAGAAGTCCGCTGCTCAAGCAGGTACTGCCGCCACTAAGCTTATAACGCTGATCCGTGGTGTAAGCGAACAAACTGCGAAGCGCGTGACGCAATTGGGGAAAGCGCGGGCGGTGAGGAGAGGAGGAGAAGGAGACCGATTGAGGAGAAAGTGCGCTGCGTCTAGCTTGCTTAACTGCCACAGTGACGTAACGCCCTCTCATGGGATTACAAGAAAGCACAAATGAGTGAGTATCTCAATGTTACGTATTCTAGTACTCCGTACTGCTTCGGGCGATCGAAAAGTTGGTCTTGTCTTCAGCATCCAGGAAGCTGTTTTCTGCAGATTTCTTTTGCAAAACTCAACATGGATAACGATGGCCGGCATGCTATCTTGGACGGCACGTACTTTTCTGTTTCTTCATCGGATGGAGACAAGGTTAAAGCAAGATGCGCTTTTTGCAAGTCTGATCAGCGGTGCGTATAGGCAGGTTGCACCCGCCAGGAGCCTCCACCATCGCATAGCCCACCAGCGCCACTGTGGCCAGTTTTTCGTTAGCGTCGGGGGAGCTTCCGCGGGCTGCCCTCGATACTCCGAGGCGAGTGAAGGTGGTGCGCGCGTTGAGCGCCGTGTCATGGGCCATAATAGCAGTTTGTTAAAACGGAATTCAACACGCATTTAGAACACGTACGATGTTCGTCCTCGTTCGTATAGAGCGTGTAAAAAAAAAATGTGAAGAGCTAGCGAAGGACGAGAACGTAATGTAGAGAGACGCAACATGAGTTCTCGCGTTACTGCCCTTCGTCTTTTCATAGATAGCTGAACATTTGTAACCTTTTCTTAGGTATAAGTACTAGGAACAATAAGCTGCTGGATTAGGCAGGCTGTACGCATGATGTAAAAGATGAATTAAAGCAGCTGGCGGTTAAACACGCGCCTTCGCGTTCCTCAAACTGAGGATGAAAACTCTCTCGAAAAACACGCACTTGGCTGCCAGGTGGAAATTTAGTGAACCATTTGCTAAAAAATCAGTGCAATAGCACTTGTGTTGCTGGTTAGTTCAGGATTTAATTGCGAGGTCAACGAAGAGAAACCGCGCTAAGTTGATAGCTCGCCTCTGAGAAGCCGTTCCTCAGTTCGACTGTTTGACCTGGCGTGTTCATTGTCGCCTGTTCAAGCAGTTATTCCTGGCGATTGAAGAAACAGTGGGCGTCAAATGTATCCACAAAGCCTCCATCACGGGTACATATGCAAACGCGAACGACCCATCGCGGTCGCCGTGTTTTAACAGCAAAGCTGTTTGAGGTAAGGTATCCGCAGAAGACTCCGTCGAGTCGCGCATTGCCATAGCAACCATGCCCAGGTAATTGTATATTCAAATAAGCTAAGCATATTTGGGGCTAATTAAGGCGAGCCTAATTAATATGCCAGCATATGTAATTCTTGCAAACACAAAGTTCTCTTTAATGAAATAATCTGGCACAGTTGACAACTCGCGGCTATGTGAAACTTACTAGCGCGTTGGGAAGCTCTGAAACTTCTTCCACGGCGAGTTGCTGTAAAATATAGAATGTTCGATTCCACAACGCTACAGCTTTGACTTCTGCAAAGAATCATTCCGATACACTAAGCCTACAAAATCTTATTTAAAAAAAATTATTTAATGCGGTGCAAGGCGACAAGGCAGCCGCTTAACTGACGCAGTCAACAGGGTAAGCAGGCGCGACCGCTCTCGGCTCCCCCGACGGTGACGAGCCCGCCGCCGCAACGGCGCTAGTGTCGTCGGCGGAGTTAGATGCGCAACGTGCCTATAGCTCCACATCGAACTTCAAGCTTCATCTGAAGGTGCGTGCACTTTTATTACTGTGCGAACTCTTTTGTCATTGCTGTTGAAGCTGGTTTTTCGCGACCTGCAGTGAAATGCGTATCGCACAATGTATAGGTTTGAATATGACTTCCGTAGTCGCAAAGTACCTGCGTGGTTGTGGTTGGAGCGGTATCGAAACTATATAAATAGGCTAAAGAAGCGCTGCTGGGTAACCTAAACAATTAAAGAAAAAAAATCGGAGGCGCTGAGGACTGTTCGTTTCCTTACGTTAATTAATGATTGCCTGTAAGGACTCCCACTATACGTTCTACGTACTCGTACATAATTTTGAGGTTACCACGTGCGCGCTTTGTTATACGTCAGTCCACGAAGCGCTGTGGTGATGTCTTTGTTTTATCGCCATCGCTGTTGCGTCGTATTCACTATCGCCGTCGGGCTACCGTCAACGTTACCGTCATTTTACCCTGACGCCACCTGCTATGTTGCCTTGCCTTCATCGTTGTTGTCTTGTTGGCTTTACTGCGCACGTAATTGCATTGCTGAAATTGGCGTCTTTTTCTATGAGCCTTACTTTAACATAAAATGGCGAATGAATGACTGAGTCAAATTCCCTCGTTTTCTGTATCATAGGAAATGTCCACCGTTCAACGCGTTCGTAAATGTGCTTTGCGTTTATTTTCTTTTTTCGGATTCCTTGTGTGCGCAAACATGCCAATATATAAATGTTTCTATTGCGTGCGGCCGCGTGTTCTATACTGTGAAGACGCTATTTTTCACGCATTTCTTTCAGCGTGTGCATCCAATCGAAGCCGATCGATTCGAAATGTACGAAAACAGCTCGAAAAAACGTCCTCCCAAATCATCATCTGTTTCTGACACGACACGCCAAACAAAGTTGTTCGAGACTTCTCGGGGACGCACAAGTGATGCGAGTGTCGAGGACCTGATTGTCAAGTTTATCATAAATGGTTTGCATCCATTGTCTACCGTCGAAGAGCCAGGCTTCGTTGCGCTTGTCACAGGTGTGGTCAGCCTGCATTCTAAACTACATAATTCATGCCAAAACGTTCCAGAGCTGCACTGACGTGCTGAAATTTTCAGGTTTACGTCCAGGGTACACTGTGATGTCGCGGCGAACGTTATGCCGAAGAATTGATGAGGATTGGGCAAAGATGACTTCCTACGTTCGCGCGCAGCTTTCAGCGTAGAACTACGTAGCAACCACTGCTGACGTCTGGTCCACGCCTCACTGCAGCTTCATGGGCGTGACCGTTCATTGGGTGGGTGTCTTCGAGTTTTCAATATCGGAGTGATTTTGCGAGACTTTTGTAAATAAGCAATAATTTTGTCGCTCGGTTTAGATCGATGCTGACTCGCTTTGTCGGAAGTCCCTCGCACTGGCCTGCAGAAGATTCCCGGGGAGTCACACGTACGACAGAGAGTGGCCGACATTTTAGAGGAAATTAGGGAGACATATGGCATACCCCTGCAGAAGATAGTGGCCACGGTCACTGACAACGCCAGCAACTTTGCTAAGGCGTTCAAGGAATTTGGCGTCTGCCTAGAAAACAGCGACGAAGGTAAAGTCGGCACAGGCATGGCATTGGTTGAATTATCATAGTATATGTGCCACAAACTGCATCACATTGCTCCTATATATAATATGGACTGTAAACACGTGCGTTGATGCGATTTAAAGTGAGGTAACTTTTAAGAGAACTCATTCTGAAGCTGCAAATTTGGTTTGTTAATCTGAAATTCCTTTTTTTTCTTTTATTTAAATTTTACACTTTTACACGCTGACAACGATGTGGACATTGCTTTCGAGTCGACAACGACGATGGACGATATATGCACTGCACAAATCATTTTGCCCCGTCAAATCAGATGCGCATGCCACACGCTGAGCCTTGTTGCCACCACTGATGCCAAAAGAGCAAAGGAGACACCTGCGTTTGAGCGTGTTAATGCATCTGTCATGTCTAAATGCATTGCTTTGTGGAATTGCTCCCGTAGACCACATTCATCGGAAATTATTGTTTCTATTTTGGGCCACTCTCTTAAAACACCTTGTGCTACGCGCTGGAATTCGCTATATGACAGCATACAAGCGTTGCTTAGTTCGAAAGAGAAACTTCGAGAATGTTGTAATAAGCTGAAGTTACAGATATTTCAGGAGAGACACTTTTCATTTATGACAGAGTATTGCGACGTCCTTCAGCCGATCGCATCCGCACTCAGTCGGCTACAAGCACAGTCCGACTGTTTCTACGGCGTGCTTGTTCCAACCCTTTTTACAATTAGATCAAGGCTCGAAGAAAAAGCGTGCATGAAATACGCGTACTGCAAGCCACTTTTGCTGGCAGTCATGGATGGGTTTCTGCGTAGGTTTGACGACTTCCTCCAAGTTAAACTCGGTGCAGAAGACGCAGTCATTGCGGCTGTTCTCCATCCGTATTTTAAGCTGCGCTGGTTGTAGGGAGCGGATCCGGAGACTTACAGTCATGTCCAGCAACTCGCAGAGAAAGCCGTCCTTGAGTCGTTGGCGACGGCGAGTGACATTGCTGGGGCTTCTCCGCACCCTTCCACTTCAGCAACTAACGCATCGGACGAGTTCTCTTTTGAACAAGGCGAGTGCGCAGTAGAGCCGGGTTATCAAGAAGCAGAGGCAAAACTTGCAATTCTAAATTATCTTCGCAACCCCCGACATGATATCTCGATGATACAGTCCTACCAATGCCTGAAGGCGGCATTTATTAGGTATAACACGCCTACCTGCTCATCTGCTCCCGTAGAAAGGTTGTTCTCCTTCGCGTCTTTGATTTGTCGCCCTCACCGCTCGTCGATTTCAGATCGTCGATTTGAGCAGCTCCTGCTCCTGAAATCTCTTAAATGAGATTTCAACCATCTAACTCTCGCACCACCAGATATGTTGCTATAGAAGTATACTCGGTTATAAGCTAAGAGGAAAGGTGAGCTCCGCCCAAAGAATCACGACGTAACTGCCCTTCACCTGGGAAATGCAGTCACGCTGACTGCTTTCCACTCGAACCATAACTACATTGTCTCAGCTAATGTAAATACTACGCATATTAAGGATTGTCATTAGTACATAAAACATTACGTTTGGTTGAACAGCGATGTCAGAATCCCTGACGAAATTTACCAGGACGTTCAATTTCCGACTTAAAATCCGCGAAACAAACGTGTGTCTGTATGGGTAAGTCAGCTATCAAACTCTTAAATGACCTCACGAAAATGAGTAAGAGCTATTGGATGGAGCATGTATGGAAGTTCTCCCTGTGGGAAGGACAGCAATGGCTATGGACGGAGCTGACATTTTGTTAGGATGTAACCGGTTCTTACAAAGCAAGCATTTGCCCAAAGGTGTATGTTGGCGTAGTGAACATTTTGTTGTATTTTTGCTGGGAGAATTTTTTATATCAATCATAATTTATTCGTTAGCACAAATGCTTTCCTATCAGGCTACTTGATTTCTCTGGGCTGTTTTTTATTGTGAGGGCTGTGGTTAATTAGCTAATTAGGCCTCAATAATATAATTAATTTTCAATGTATTGTCAGAACTATTCCTCACAGAACAAAACTGATACATTGTTGAAATAGGCAGTTAAAGCTGCATTAACTGCGGAAATTTCATTTAAATACTCTAAATAATAAAAAAATATTTCCAAAGCGCAGTGTCCCCCCTTAATGCATCTGTCATGTCTAAATGCATTGCTTTGTGGAATTGCTCCCGTAGACCACATTCATCGGAAATTATTGTTTCTATTTTGGGCCACTCTCTTAAAACACCTTGTGCTACGCGCTGGAATTCGCTATACGACAGCATACAAGCGTTGCTTAGTTCGAAAGAGAAACTTCGAGAATGTTGTAATAAGCTGAAGTTACAGATATTTCAGGAGAGACACTTTTCATTTATGACAGAGTATTGCGACGTCCTTCAGCCGATCGCATCCGCACTCAGTCGGCTACAAGCACAGTCCGACTGTTTCTACGGCGTGCTTGTTCCAACCCTTTTTACAATTAGATCAAGGCTCGAAGAAAAAGCGTGCATGAAATACGCATACTGCAAGCCACTTTTGCTGGCAGTCATGGATGGGTTTCTGCGTAGGTTTGACGACTTCCTCCAAGTTAAACTCGGTGCAGAAGACGCAGTCATTGCGGCTGTTCTCCATCCGTATTTTAAGCTGCGCTGGTTGTAGGGAGCGGATCCGGAGACTTACAGTCATGTCCAGCAACTCGCAGAGAAAGCCGTCCTTGAGTCGTTGGCGACGGCGAGTGACATTGCTGGGGCTTCTCCGCACCCTTCCACTTCAGCAACTAACGCATCGGACGAGTTCTCTTTGAACAAGGCGAGTGCGCAGTAGAGCCGGGTTATCAAGAAGCAGAGGCAAAACTTGCAATTCTAAATTATCTTCGCAACCCCCGACATGATATCTCGATGATACAGTCCTACCAATGCCTGAAGGCGGCATTCATTAGGTATAACACGCCTACCTGCTCATCTGCTCCCGTAGAAAGGTTGTTCTCCTTCGCGTCTTTGATTTGTCGCCCTCACCGCTCGTCGATTTCAGATCGTCGATTTGAGCAGCTCCTGCTCCTGAAATCTCTTAAATGAGATTTCAACCATCTAACTCTCGCACCACCAGATATGTTGCTATAGAAGTATACTCGGTTATAAGCTAAGAGGAAAGGTGAGCTCCGCCCAAAGAATCACGACGTAACTGCCCTTCACCTGGGAAATGCAGTCGCGCTGACTGCTTTCCACTCGAACCATAACTACATTGTCTCGGCTAATGTAAATACTACGCATATTAAGGATTGTCGTTAGTACATAAAACATTACGTTTGGTTGAACAGCGATGTCAGAATCCCTGACGAAATTTACCAGGACGTTCAATTTCCGACTTAAAATCCGCGAAACAAACGTGTGTCTGTATGGGTAACTCAGCTATCAAACTCTTAAATGACCTCACGAAAATGAGTAAGAGCTATTGGATGGAGCATGTGTGGAAGTTCTCCCTGTGGGAAGGACAGCAATGGCTATGGACGGAGCTGACATTTTGTTAGGATGTAACCGGTTCTTACAAAGCAAGCATTTGCCCAAAGGTGTATGTTGGCGTAGTGAACTTTTTGTTGTATTTTTGCTGGGAGAATTTTTTATATCAATCATAATTTATTCGTTAGCACAAATGCTTTCCTATCAGGCCTTGTTCTTGCATTTCATACTGTACCTAGGTCCCTGTACTGTCATTTTCTTTCTGCTTGCTTCGATGTCTTTTGTAACGTGTTGCCAAAATAAATTCTCTTGTTTATTCTTTCTTTTGTCTGTCTGTGTCATTCCTAATATTCACATATTTCTATTGCACTTCGGTTTACAGTTATCTCAATGCCATCTTGTAGAGAAAAATAGTCTGGGTGTGCCTAGAGTGAACAGTAACAGAAGATCTGCTTACGACTTAGTTGAATGGCAAAATCGAGTGCGCATTATGGATATAACAATTCTAAGGAGACGCAGAAATATGTTAGGTAGGTGCCTCGAGAAACATTGTAGTACTAAGTACTCCTTTCTCATGAGCGTCCCCACCCGCCACGGCGGCCTAGTGGTTAATGCGCTTGACTGCTGGCCTGAAGGTCGCGGGATCGAATCCCGGCCGTAAAGGCCGAAATCCGATAGCGGCGTTATACTTGAGTCCCGTGCAGTACTGTACTTAGATTTAGGAGCATCTTAAAGAACACCAGATGGTCTAAACTTTCAGAGCCCTCCAGTACGGCATCCCTCATAATTATATCGTGGTTTGGAGATGTAAACCTCAACAATTATTATTGTGACCGTCCCCACGAGCTCTTTCATGACAATTTCCACAAGCAGTGAAATTTCCAGTGTGTGATCTTACTTGGTAGGCTGACGACACCTTTTGCTGAGAAACATCGTAACTAATAATGTTACAGCACGATTCGTTCTATTATATATATATATATATATATATATATATATATATATATATATATATATCCATCCTTTCTGAGTCACATTGTTTTTTTCGCTGTCACAAGGTAATTCGCGCAATCAATGTCAAGAGTATGAGCAGCGGAGGTATCCTGCGACACTTTGTACCGCTACGATGTCTGGAATTCTCTCGTAGAGAGAAATTATTACAAAAATTGCACATTCGTGAATCCGTCGATGACGAGCGCTTTACGCGAGCACATAACTAGAATTTAGGAAGTCATTGCGGTTTTATGTCCTTTCTGTATAGAAGATCCGTCACAAAATATGTCGCTACGAGCGTTGTTACTCCTGTACACTTGTCCCATGGTCCGGTACTGCGTAAACGGTATACGCGTACGGACCAGGTTAAACTCAAAGTCGTAATTGCGGCATCGTGCCGAGGTTTTGCATCGCCATTTTTGTTATTAGGTGGGAAACCACTACCTGGTTGGCAAGTAGAGCATCGACTTCCATGAATTACAAAAACCACAAAAAACCGCCGACAGCGTAGCTTATACATAGCTGTCATGTTTAGCAGCCAAAAGAGCCCCAATCAGTTGTTTGGGAATGAAAACAATATAATTATAGCCAGAAAACAACAGTTGTTGAGATACTAACACATGTTTCATTCAAGTTAAACTTGGTTGGTCACAGTTCTGAAATTCTAAAGCAAACACTCCTGTTCATAGGCGTTTTCTGCTGCATTATATATGTCTATAATATGAAATTTATAAATGTATCGAAGTATCTTAAGATACAAATGGCAAGTATCGTATCGGATACAATTATTGAGGTGGTATCTTGTATCTGTATCCGAAATACTTCTTGCCCGAGTATCTTGTATCGTATCGCGATACAATTTCAAAGTATCTTTGCCCACCCCTGCTGACGAGGACGACACAAAAAGTGTGATCACACGCAAACACCGCCCGCTTCTCATCGACGTTCCATTGAAGAGGGGCATTATATGCCATTATGCCAAGGGCAACCTTTACGGGGAAAAAAAAGAAAAAGGAGCGGCATGCTTTTAGTTCAATGACATAGCCCACACCGAGTGTAGGAACGCCGCACGAAAGTTCCCAGGATCGACACCTGTAGCGCCTGCATGCAGTGCCACAGACAGGTCAGGCCCCTCAAAAGCAAGTTTGCACGACTGTGCCCAAGCTCACACTGTCTGCATACGAGACGCGAGGCTGACTTTTGTCTCTTGTTATTTGTTGTTTTTCCCTACGTCCCCTTTCCATTTCTCCTTTTGAAAATAGAGCAGTTGTCGTGGTGCGCTGAAAGTGAACGGACGTGTCGCGCCTTTTTCAACTCTCCTAAGTTTCCCTCTGATAAGCCTACAGAGAAAAGGTTTGCTGCCAGTAGCGCTTTTTCAAGCCACGGAGCACCAGCATACCTGGCCGGAATCACGAACGGATGTACGATGCTAGGATCAATGAAAACGCTAAGCGAAGCGCAATTGAAGGAATTCATGGCAGTAACGAACAAGGAATATTCAGGGATGAGGTGTGTGTGCGCGATCCAATGTTTAATGAGTTGAATCCCACGTCAACTCATGGACTTGTGTGAAGTATTCGTCCTCCGTCATCGGATACAACATACACCGTGCTGGAATAACATATTTATCTTGCAGGGTAAGATTTCGTTATTGCGATGATCCGAGTGACCATGTGCATTGCTGGATGTCTGCTTCTGCCTATCCGTGTCATTATTACAAAAAAAAAAAAAAAACTGTGACTATGGGAGTAGGGAGGAATGGTTTCACTGAAATACAAGCTCTGATGTGTTCGGCCGCGTTCTTCGCAGCTAATATGCCGTGTCAGATACATGGCATTTGCCTGCCTCCACCGTATGATGATGTGAGATAACTTCATGTAACCAAAAATGTGTGTCTGGATGGCGTACCGGCCTAGTTGGCGCCGTATATCATTAGTTTCGGTAACGGGTACACCGTTACGCACTGCGCGCCACTTGGGTCGTCTGCTACGATGCCGTACGGGTCGCTTGCGCCAGATGCGGCGCATGCGCACTCGGACTATGCAAAAGGCGGATAGCACCTTTTTTTTTTCGGCGCTATATGGTTGACAGCGCTACTGCTGGCCAAAGCAGTTTTCGCGACTGTGGAGATAAAGACGGAAACTGCAAGGCAAGCTGTGCATGCTCTGATGTGACCTGTTTCAAACTGTAGATGTCGCTCCTGCAGTTCCGAGCACGACGCTCCGTCGTTCTAGACATGAGAGTTGACCACTGTACATACAGTAACTATACCCGACCCGCAGCAGTGGCGCCGCTGCGTTGGCGTGGAAAACTAGGCTCCTCACGTTGGTTTCGGGCGACGCACCAGGCCGCAACTCGTTCGTTTAATTCATTGTGCCATATAGACCGAGCGGCCGTTGCCAGGGCACGGCGAATGCGCAGTTCGGCGTCACACGAAAGGCGGACTGCGACAGACTGCGAAAGCTTACCGCGAAGCATGCAGCGCTTTACGTTGTCACCGAACTTCTTGCATTGCTTTCACGGAGTGTCACAGTACGTATGAAACGCAATATACATACGTTGGCAACACGCTGAAAGAGAAAAAGGAAAACGTAAAGCACTAGTTGATTACCTTGATGGTGTACTTGCACTCTGCTAGAGTATTCCACAGTTTGATCGTTTTGTCTCGTGATCCTGACACGATCTGCCGATTGTCTGCCGAAAATGCGGTACTTAGGACATCCTTATCATGACCTTCGAATCGGCGGGTGGCGGTTCCTCTGAAAGTTCACGCCAGCTTTTTGTCAAGAATGAATATCATGATATACGAAAACACGCTCAGACCAACTTACTCGCACAAATCCCAAAGCCTCAGTGTCTTATCCCACGAGCTGGACAGAGCATATTGGCCGTCACAAGACATCACAACGTCCGTGACAAAATGTCCATGTCCTTTCAACCGCTTTCTTGGGATACCGTAATTGATGTCGTCACGAGTAAGCTTCCACAAGATCAGCGTTTTATCTGCAGAAGAAAAATCACAAAGCACCGCTGCCCAATCAAACACTGAGCAAACCGTATAAGACTACGGTAATTAAGACAACGCACATAAAAAAAAATCGCACAAGAACCACAGGTAACTAGCATCAACGAGTACCATACCTCGGGATGCTGAAAGGACCGTATCGGGAAACTTCGGGTTACACGCGATTTGTGTTACCCAGCCATTATGACCTCGAAGAGTGCCTCGCAAATGCAGTTGCTCAGTCATGACTTCACATAAATTCAAAGGTCTCAGGCGAGAGTTGTGATAGAGGAGGCACTGGTACTGGTAAAAATGATCGAGAAGGCCGACACCGGCCGAGAAGCGAGCGGGCGCACGTGACCGACAGACCACAGCAAAAATATGGCGCATTCGCACAGAGGATCCCCACAGAACACTCGCTAGTCTGCCGTCTCCACCGTCTCCACTCTCCGCGGCGGCCCCTCCGAAATGCATGCGGCGGTGGCGCTGCTGGCAATCGAAGCGCTGTAGCAGACGCCCTTCGCGTATACAAGTGCACTACAGGAGGGCTGGACGCTCTCCCTTTAGCCTCGGAGGCCGGCGATGTTTCCTTTCACGGCGAATGTTAATACTTCGTACTTATGAGGAGGCGCAGAAAATGGCGATGTACGTCGTCACCCGTTCCCTGGCGATGTTTTGTTTATGGCTATGCGTTTTATGTGCACGTATGCTTCAAATTTTTATTGGTCCCTTACAGAGAGGATTTTGCAGCGTAAGCACCTGTGGGCTCATTGCAATGGCCCATTTTGGTGACAACGCTTTCTGTCGCAGTTATAGCTATATAAAAGAGAGGGAGAGAGAGCGAAAGGCTCTGTTGGCTCTGTTCACGTATAATCGAACGATTCCCGCCGCTGCCTTCCACTGGGGCTTCGAGCGGCACGCCCCTCTGCGCGCCGCGTGTTGTCATCCCGCGGACTACAACAGGCGTCGCGAGCCGGCCATCTCAGCCCGCTCCTATTGGCCCCGCATCGCCCCCTAGTTCTCCTGCTGCACAGACGGACACTGTGCTCTTTCGGCCTGCCGCAATGAAGGCTAGCTTCCGACCTGTGTCGCAGGAGGCAATTTCGGCTCTCCTGGCACAAATGGATGGCGTCCGGCGTGTGCGCGTCAACTTCCGCCGCAACGTCGTCGCGGCTGATGTTCCCGCGGGTGCGCCATTAACATCTCTTCTCGCCGTCAGTGACATCTGCGGGGTCGCCGTACGCGCCAAGAAGGCGTCCACGAACACTTGCAGTGGCGTTCTATACAACGTGGACCCCGCTCTCGGCGAGGAGGAGATCCGCGCGAACATTGACTCACGGCTCCCAGTGCTTGAGTGTGCCCGCGCAGGCCGCAACGTTGTGGTCCACTTTCGAGGCACTACGCCACCTGCCGAAGTGGATCTATTCAAGCAGCGCCGGACGTTGCGACCGCGTCGACCACGACCGGCACAGTGTGAGCGCTGCGCGCGGTACGGGCACACTGAGGTGACGTGCACCTTTCCTCAGCGATGCCTCGGTTGCGGCGGCCCGCACCAACATGGAGACTGCGACCTCCCCAAGGTGTCTGTTCTGTGGCGGTCACCATTTGGCCACGGAACCACGGTGCCCGCGATGGCAGGAGGAGCGGCGACTCTTAGAGGTGCGCGCCAAAGCTCCCGCTCAAATATCCCGCCGAGAAGCCATCACCATCGCAAGACAGACGGCCCCAGCACCCTCCGCGCCTCGCGCATTGCCACAAGTACGGCAGGGAGTGCCCTTCTCGTCGGCTGCCTCCGCAACCGCGCGCGCCCCTGCACCGGAGCCGAGACCTGGCCCTGCACCCGCCGGACGCAGCCCTACTGACAGGAGGGAGGCAGTCATTGCTGTACTGGCGGCTGCAGTGAATGCCGCAATGGGCTTCCTCCCTCCCGAGTCGCCAGTTCGACTACTTTGTGCTGCTGCACTGGCGACCCACTCAGCCCTGTCACCTGATCATGGCGAGTAGCCGACGAGCACCGAGGCCGCGCATACTGCAGTGGAACTGCAATTCCCTGCGCCGCCGACACGCAGAGCTGGCAGCATACCTTCCCCTGCGCGACTACGATGTACTGGCTTTACAGGAAACGTACGCTCGCGCGGAGGAGGTATCGCTGCCCGGCTACATCGGCTATAGCAGCCCCACGCATGTGCGCTCGAGACGTGCAATGACGCTCCGTGCCTCGATGCCTCGCACCCGCCAGGGAAGCCCCGCGCAGCCCTCTACATTCGGGCGACCCTCGCCCATGCCCTGGTCCCGACTAAAGACTTTTGTGACTCTGCAGTCGAATGTGTGGCAGCGACAGTGCGTGTTGACCGTGTGGACACGTCTGTAGCGAGCGTTTACGTTCGTCCCGTGCCCGCGGCCAACTTTTCGTTCCTGCCCGCGCTCGTTTCAGTGCCCGCGTGTGACCAGGTGCTGTGCGGGGATTTTAACGCCCACCACATCTCCTGGGGCTGTGCCAGGACCAAGCGCGGCAGTGACCTGCGGGAAGTGATCACCAGGGCGGGCCTACTCGTGCTGAACACGGGACTACCCACGTTCGTCCGCCCTGGTATCAACGGCACTGTGATCGACCTGGCCCTTTTGTCGGAAGGCTGCTCGTATGAGTGGAAGCGAGACGCCGACACGGCCGGGTCGGATCACTACCCCATCTCTCTGTTGCCCTCGCAGCCCGCCCGCGGTGCAGTGCGTGTGTATAGCGTTGTGAGGTGGCCGGTGTTCCGTGAACTGTGCGCGTCTGAACAGTGCGCGAGTGACTTCTTCGAACACATCGCTGCATGTGCCGAACGTGCCTCGACGCGCTGTGTTGTGCCCGCCGGATCGCCCGTGCCTGACATCAAACTGTTGAACCTGCGTGCGGTTCGGCGGCGCGAGCAACGACGCGCTCTCCGGTCATCGGCGGACTCGGGCGCTTGGACTCGCTACAATCGCCTCGACGCAGTGTGCCGACGTCACGCGCGGCGGCTACGTGATCGAAGCTGGACAGGGGTGTGTTCGACACTCAGCGACCACCGAAGACGCGACCGCGGCTGGCGCATAATGCGCGCGATGATACAGCCGAAAGTGTCGCGCTTCCCTGTCCTCGCTATCGCCGTCGCGCGCGGTATCACCGAGAAACAACTTGCGGAGCTCCTGGCATCAGCCTTTGAAGCCCCGCCAGCAGCACCGCACGCTGTAGCGAACATGCACCCAGTCCAACGCACACTCCCTCCCGTAGAACCGGTCCTGGCTGCTGACATTCTCGCCCTGTGCGAGGAGGACTTCACTCTCTCCGAATTGGAAAGAGTCCTCCTCCGCAACCGTAAGCGCAGTGCTCCGGGCGCTGACCGAATTACGCACCAGATGCTACGGAACCTGGACGCTTCACAACGCCCTGGCCTGCTGCAGGAATATAACCGAGTGTTTACCTGCGGTAGCCTTCCCGATGCGTGGCGCTCGGCCGTTGTGATCCCTGCCCTGAAGAGAGGTAAGCCGCCGCGGGAGCTGAACTCCTACCGGCCTATCTCGCTGACCTCCGTGGCTGGGAAAACCATGGAGGGCATGGCCTTACATCGCCTGCAGTGGATTGCGACGGCTCGTGACTTTTTCCCGGCGGAGCAGTGCGGCTTTCGCCCCGGTCGTGCCACAGCTGACTGCCTCGCCACCGTCGTGAGCACCCTCGAGCAAGCCCTGTACGACAGAGAGATGGCCATCTTACTTCTTCTCGACGTCAAGTCGGCGTTTGACTCCCTCCCCCACGACTCCATCATTGATGCAGTTCGTGCGCTCGGAGTTGAGGGCAAGCTCCGGCGCTATGTGCAGGCATTCCTTGCCGATCGCACGTTCTGTGTGCGCGTGGGGAGGGAAACAAGCACACCGCGCCCAGTGTCATCGGGCGTGCCACAGGGAAGTGTACTGAGCCCCTTCCTCTTTAATGTCGTGCTCGCGCCACTCATCGAGTGCCTTCCGAGCGCGGCACCCTTCCCTGTGCGCGCGGTAATCTACGCCGACGACATCGCTCTCTACGTGCGGGGCCCCACGCAGCAAGCCAGCAGGGTGCGGGCATCTATGCAGCAGGCGCTCGACTGTGTGGCCACCTTCATCGCCGGTATCGGACTCACCATCTCGCCGGCGAAGACCGAGGCACTTATTGTTGTTCACCCCCGAGCCGCCCCGCGCTGCATCATGCCGTGCCTTCAGCTCCACGGTGCGTCCATCTCCTGGCGGAACTGCGTGCGTTACCTCGGGCTGACGATTGACAATCGTTTGCGGTGGAACCCCGAGGTGCGACGCATTCGTCAGGCCACTCGCCGCGTGGAGTTCTGTGTGCGGAGGTTGCTGGCACGAGGGTGTGGTTGCCCCCCCTCATTTGCTTGTGCAATTTATGAGGCATTGGCGCTCTCCCTCCTGTTTTATGCCCTTCCCCTGTGTAGTGTGTCCGCGATACAGTGGCTCCAAATCGACCGTGACCACCGCCGAGTCCTCCGAATGTGCCACGGGATGCCGCGAGCTTCTCGTGTTGTGGACACTCTGGCGGAGGCTCGTGCGTGGCCTCCATCTCTCACGGCCGACATGCGAGCCCTGTGTCACTTGGAGCGGATCCATCGTGCGCCCGGGGCTGCCCCCCTCCTCGACTGCCTGCGCAGTGTGCCCGAGTCGCGCGTGGGGCGCATGATGGACATCTACGAGGGGATTGTGTGCGATGACCCAGTGTCCTGTGCGCGTTGGCCTGCCCCTCACCGCGACCTTCACCTGTCCGTGTGTGAGTCTCTACCGGGAATGCGCGCAAAGCGACACATGCCTCGCGGTGCGGTCGCGCAGGAGGCGGCATCCAGAATGCACGACGACCTTGCCGGTCGGACACACCTGTTCACGGACGGCTCGATGCTGGCGGACCGATCGGCTGCTGCTGCCTGCACCGCGCCCGGACTCGGTGTGTCCAAACAGTGCAGACTCGCTTCCGTGCGTCATCCACGACATCCGAACTCGTCGGGCTCCAACTGGCCGCGGACCTTCTTCGGGAAACGCCGGCCGTCACATCTGCAGCCATTTTCTGTGACTCGAAGCCGGCCCTGCGTCTGATCGCGAAGGAGGAACGCGGCCCGCCTCTCGCCCAACGTGTTGCCCGCAGCCTACTATCCCTGCAGGAGAGCGGACTCGACGTAGTCCTCCAGTGGCTCCCTGCACACGTAGGCATCGCGGGCAACGAGGCAGCGGATGACCTCGCGAAGTGCGCCCACAGCCCGGATGCCCCGGTGGCGTAATTTCACTACATATCCGGAGCAATGCATAGGACGCGTTCTGCGCCGCCATTGGCCGCACGCGAGCCCCACGTCATGAGAGCCGCCCGCTACGCATTTCCGGTAAGTTTGCTCACACACAGCAGTCGCGCAGTGCCCGCCTCCGACGACGGTCGTCCGTTCCTACGAACGCGGAGTGGGGGGAGGAATGCGGCGGTGCGGTTGGGGTTGCGTCGCCTTCGATTCTTCGATTGTTTTCCTTTCCCGCTGGTGGGTTTTCAAACCTGCGCCAGTTAAGGGTAAACGCGGTGCGCAAGAGACGCTGGTTTGACGCTTGCTGTGTGAGTGCTAGGTGCCGCTCTTTCATCCTTTTTTTGGGCGCTGAGAGCTGTGGGAAAGGAGGGAAAACAAAGAAAGATGTCGGATGCGCATGTGTGTGTTTTTTGTTTTGGTTTTTTCTCTCTTTCGGGGTGAAGTAGAGAATTTATCAAGGGGCTACGAGGCTCGGCGCCCTCGGGGGGAACTATTATTACTAACACAACTGCTCCGAAGGAGCCGCTTAATGTTCTTTTAAAAACGCAATCGCGTTGGGTCTCAGCGGCGGGCGCGCCAGCGCCCGTCGCTGACGCGCCTGGCTCTGGCAGTAGTGACACGAGCAAAATAGTGAGAGCGCCGAAGGCGCACCGCGAAGCGGCGACGTATGTCAACGGGCCCTCCACTGACACGGGCGAACCACGGACACGCTTAAAATAGCTATATGGCAGGAAATGCGCCGGCAGCGATAAAATGCCGGCAGCCTTCCCGTGCCAGGCTACTCTCTCTGCCGGCTGCCGGCGCGTGCGACTGTAAACATTTACCGGAAATGCGTAGGCGGGCTGACGTGGCCTCGCGTGCGGCCAATAGCGGCGTCTGTGCATTGCTCCGGATATGTTAAGGAAATACGCGCCCCGGTGAGTGACTGCGCGAGCTCGTACGACTCCGCGAGGATAAACTTTCGCAGAGAGCTCGCGCGCGCTCACCCCGACGCCCGTGTTGTTGACGGTAGCCTGCCACGCCCACTCCCGGCAACTGGTTTCTCCCGGAGAGATCGCACTCTCCTCCTCGCCATGCGCACCGGAGGTGCTTGGCCAGCGGAGCGCCGCCATCGGCTCCGCGGTTTCTCCTCTCCCGCGTGCCGCGACTGCGGAGAGGACGAAACCCTTTCACACCTCTTGTGTGAGTGCGTGGCCTTCAGCAGCGAACGAGATCAGCTGCGCGCTCGCTACCGCCAACTCGGGCTGCCCTGTGCCACGGAGCAAGATGTGCTGTTCCCTTCCGGATACTCTGAACGTCGACGCTCCGCTCTCGCCGCAGTCCTAACCTTCATCGAGGACTCCGGGCTGACCGGGCGGTTTTAACCCCGCTCGACAGCTCGCCCCCTACTGACTTTGACTCGGTGGGACTTGTGTGTGTGTGTGTGTGTGTGTGTGTGTGTGTGTGTGTGTGTGTGCTTCGAACTCCTTCCTTCCTATTCTTTCATACCCCCTTCCCCTTGAGTGTACCGGTTGAGGTGTCCTCTCCGGAGAGGCAGTTATCGTGCACTCTCCTTCCCCTTTCCACCTTTCTACAACAATAAAGAATCCCCAATCTGCGGTTCTTCTGTCGCCCGTCTTGGGAGAGGGAGATGAAGTCGTTGTTGTTTTGTGGTGTTTTACATCCCAAAACCAGTTCTGATTATGAGAGACTCTGTAGTGGAGGGCTCCGGAAATTTCGAGCACCTGGCGTTCTTTAACGTGCACTGACATCGCACAGCAAGGGAGATGACGTCGGGGAAGCAGAAACGAGCACCAGCAATGGGCCGTGAACCAACCCCACTTTTTTTTTCTTTTTTGGAAGAAGCTCGCATTGCTTCTCTGGCTGCTGTCTGGTGGCATGCCTGTACACGCGTGTGAGAAAGAAAAAGGCGCGAAAATTCTCCGTGCAAACAGTGGTCTTCAGTGCCAAACTGAAGGGTGCCAGAAGCGAATCGAATATCGAAGAATTTGACATGTACTGTTCGGATGTTAAGCAACTGTTTTTACATTTAACAAAGCCACGTTTACATTCCAATATTAATTATCTGAAAATTAAATCTAGACATGTAGCATCAGCTAAATATAAGCGTGTCCTTTGCAAAGAACTCTTCAAAGCATGTGAATGACCAACTCTGGATACGCATCGCTATTCGCTCTTGTATGTTTTATGCCTACCCTATGCCGTGGGGATGGAATTATCGCATTTTCGCACTGATTCTGTCTTTGAAAAATGTAGCTGACAATGACAAACGTTAACGTTAACGGATAATGGCCGGTCGATTTGAAGACTGAATAAAAGATAATGTTTGACTCGACATTCGACATTCCCAAATAATCGCACATCTTCGCCAAAAATTCTGTGATTTCATTCCTATGATTATTCGACGTACTGAATCATATCGGTCCTAAATTTGTATTCACGACCGTGCCTGACGAGATCTCTGGGTTAGCAGCCCAGCTTTTACACAGCTACGTTCCTAGAGAACCCAGAAGGCGCATGTTGTACGTCCTCAGAATATTCAGGTGAAATTGACACTTTACACAAGCCTCGCACTAGTCTAAGAATAAAAATCATACTATTCTTGAATAGCACTCAGAACCATGCATAGGCGCATTGACCCATATTGGAGGCTGTGATTGTCCATATGAGCGTTTCATCATAAGAGTCATCACTTAAAGTGCAGAGAAGAATCCTCGCTGCTTGCCCTGTGAATCATCGTTCAGTTACTTTCGCAAAAAGGGGAAGAGCTAATAATAAACTTTTGCGCTTGCTCAGCAGCCACGCCTCGCCCCCCCCCCTCTTAACTACTAATTAAGTACGATTGACTTCGATCATTTTCATTTTCTTACTGCCACTGACAGTTAATGTGTCACAGTCAGTTACAATTAACACGCAATTTGCATAGCAACCGTTTCAGTCAATTTTTTTTGCAGTTCAACTACCCACAAAGATATCGATCTCTCTCATAACAGATAACATGGTGATGGGCCAGTTGGTGTGCGTTCATATTTACAATAGTGCGAAGACAAAACAGGCGCTGACTAAAATTTGCTGCGTGCGGCATATCCGCACATCAACTATACATCAACTGCCAGTGTGCGGGAGGTCTGCCGCAATTTTTTTTTCACTTAAAAATGGTGCTGGCGAACAGATCAGAATATATTGAAGTCAAGCTTGTAATTGGGTAGTGAAAGCATAACTTTTATTTTCGTCATAAAGATGAGCGCAAGAGTTGAGCGATTAGTAGGGAAGTTAATGTGACAGACATATCGGTAAAATAGTTCCTTTATCAAAAACAGCGAAGTGTGAATCCTTTGTAGGCGAATGTTGTTATCATCAGAACGAACTCGTGAGAAGCATGTAACAAATAAGAATGCTTAAATTTAAACTCGTGGACTTTGCATATCCTCACGACGGTGACTTGCCATATTACATGCGTACCACTGTGACTGATTCAGCATGTTTTAGTGTAGCTTTCCTTGACCCTGCAGGAGTGCACCAATACGAACGTTACTTATTATGTGCACATCAGCGCACCGTATGGCAATCACTTATCTGCAGTGAAACTGACGTCACTCCGAGACAAGCGCTATAGTTACGCGTATCAATTTAACTACCGTGCAAGCGTCACAGGAAGGAAATAGCGGAGATGGAAAGGCAGGGAGGTTAACCCAGCGCAGGACAATTATTCTCAATTAAAGCGGCTGCAGAAATCAGCGTTCCTCTCCGATAGACACTACTGTACTACAGTACGCTACCAAACTTGCACAAGGGAAAAGGGTATGGGGATGGTGCACAAGGCCAGGCGGCTCCACCGTCGCCCCCTGCGTTCAGCGCCAATGCGGACGCTCCCCCGTCGTTGGGGTGATAAGGCTCCCTCCCGCACCGCGTGCGTGCCTGCTTGTGCAGGGGTGGCGTCGTCTGCTTGTGTTCCACCGCAGCTTCTTACTGGTTTTAAGACCGCAGAAAGTTTGAAAAAATTCTTTCATAGGGCTAATATTGCTAAAGGAAAACTTTTATACGAGGCAGGCCATGTGCATCAAGTTAAAGAAAGTCTGCGGACGGAAGCATGGTGATCGGCCGATGTGTCTCCTGTTGTGTCGGCATGCGGCGTCCGACGGCGAGGGCCCGACGACTGAACGCGCGACGCAACGTGCGCCGGCACGCGCAGTAGAAGTGAGTAGACCGGAGCCCGCGGAAGCCCGACAAAGACTGAGCCAGCCAGCGGCCGTTTATTCGAAGTTCACACAGCGGACATGCGTGCACACGTGATTGGCTGCATGCAATCACGTGTGCCGTTACAGACGACATCTCTCCACAACACAACACACTAGGGCGCACTCTCAGTGCGCGCGCCATTCACAGATGGCGCCACGACACTACATCATCCCCCCCGTCGATAAAGTGAGCACTATCACAGGGTAACACCAAAGAGAGTCCCAGGATCTCCACCAAGGAATCTTCACACCACACGAGAGGCGGGGACAAGAACAGTTCGCGCACATGCGCAAGTGGCACCAATACAAAAGACACGTCACACATCCCGTGAAACGAAATACACTGAAAAAAAAACAGAACTGAAAGTTTCCTGCGATGTCGTGGCTGGGCCCACCAGCCACGGCATTATAGGAAGAACTCTTTCGACCTTAAGTCACAAAATCTTTGAGCCAGTCAGGCCATTTTGTCTTACGGCGCGGACGCGTAGAAGTCTCAGTAGAACTTGGTGAAGTGCGACCAGGTTCGGACGTCTTTGAAAACCTTGTTGCCCCTTCACTTTCCCCCTCCCCAGGGTTGAGATTTAGTGGATTACTTGAAGAAGGTACCCGAAACGGGTCCTGCTGACCTCTCAACATTCCTTGAGGAACAACTGATTCAGACCCTTCACTATAAGAGATCTCTGCCGAATCAGGGTCTGTCTGAAAACTGGGGGTGGAGCCCTGCAACGTAGGTGCACTAGGGGACTGACTGCCACTAAGATCTAAACTGGAATAAGAGTAAATAGTTTCTTTGGGTGTAGTAGAAAGGGTGGCATTCTGGAAAGAATCCCTAGGAATTACTGTTAACTTTGATGCATTCCACACTTTTCCATCACTGAGGAGAAAAGTGGACGGCGCAACCTGAGCCTTCACTGTAAGAGGCCTACTATACTTGAAAAAGCCTTTCCTATGGAATCTTACCTTAACCAAGTCTCCGACCTTTATGCGGGTTTGCTGCGCACCTTTCCTTTTGTCAAAATACCCTTTGCTCTTATCCTGTTTCGCTGCAACCTGATTCCGGACATGAGGCAACCCATTGGGCGACTCTGATACTTTAGGACGAATCCTAAAGTTGCTAATGTCTACTTTGGAACGAGGTTGTCGACCGTGCAGCAAAAAAGCTGGAGACAGGCCAGTCACAGCATGTGGTGTGACCCTATACGAACTCAAAAATTGTGTGATGCTCTTCGAGGCATCTTTACCTTCAAGTCTGGCTACTTGCAAATGTTCCTTAAGAACCGTGTTAAGGCGTTCTATTTGACCGTTTGCCTGGGGGTAATAATTGGACGAAAATATATGACGGATGCCCTGTTCCTTTAGATATTCCTGAAATTGTACAGAGACAAATTGTGGACCATTGTCGGTTACTAAAAACTCTGGTAGCCCTTCCCGGCTAAACGACGATTCCAACAACTTAATGACATCCTCTGTGGAGATAGAATTCGTGCCAAGAACCTCAGGCCATTTTGAATAGTAGACGACTAAGGTAACAAGATACCTGGGAAAAGATACATTTAATGGGCCGACAATGTCCATACCCAACTTTTGCCACGGCCCTTCAGGCCATTCAACGGGCTGCAACGGTGCTACACGAGGCTTGGCAGACTTGTCTGTCAGCTGACAGATGTGACAATGCTTGACATGTTCTTCTACAGAACGATCCATTTGGGGCCACCAATATCTTTCACGCAGAAGTTGCTTAGTACGTACTATCCCTTGATGATTTTCATGTGCTAATTGAAGGAAAGTAGGTACCAGAACACTAGGAATGACTACACGGTCACTACGCATAAGTAATCCGTCAACACAAGAGAGTTCATTCCTAACATGAAAGTAAGCCATTAACTCATTGTTTATATGCTTCTTAAAAGGCCAGCCCTTGGATACACATTCACAGACTTTTTGCAACGTCACATCTGCATTCGTTGCAAGTTGGACGGTTTCTTTGTCGACTACAGATGTCACTAAAGACACTATTTCTTCATCCTTCCTAAGTTGTGGGCAATCCTGAATAGGCAGCCTAGACAGGGCATCAGCTACCACATTTTCTGAGCCCTTGCAATATTATATCAAAGTTAAAAGTCTAGCTGACCACCGCGAAATCCTTAAAGGCCGTCGGCCTGCATCACCTGCGGCTAACAAGGCCACTACAGTCTGATGGTCGGTTCTTAGGGTGAAACGTCTACCCCAGAGGTAAATATGCCACTTTTCACACGCGAAGAGACAGGCAAGCGCTTCGCGTTCACCCACAGAGTACTTTCTTTCAGTATCTGACAAGGTTCTCGACGCAAAGGCTAAGCTTAGGACCATACGCTGCTGTAACACAGCCCCGATGCCAACGTCAGATGCATCGGTTGTAACCACCACAGGTAGCTCAGGATTAAACACCTTAATGACAGGCGCACAAGTCAGGCGCGTTTTCAACTGGTTAAAACTGCGCTGGGCATCCTCAGACCAACAAAACCTTTGGCCCTGCCTGAGCATGAGACGAAGCAGTTCAACTAGGTCTGCATAGTGATTTATGAACTTGGCATAGTATCCTGCCAGACCTAAAAATGACTGTAAAGACTTAATGTCTGTAGGAGCTGGGGCATTTACTATAGCCTTTACTTTGCTTTCTAAAGGCGATATGCCATCAGCTGAAATCCGGTGTCCCAAGAAACTAAGTTCTTTCACGGAAAAAAGACATATTTATCATTCAACTTCATGCCACTGTTGGCTATACAAGTCAAGACTTCAATTAGGCTCGCGTCATGCTCAGACTGAGTCTTACCCCACACAAGGACATCATCCAGATATCAAATTACATTCTTGCAATCTTTTAAAATCTGGGACATCATTTTTTGAAAAACTGCAGGCGCGGACGCCAGACCAAAGCACACACGCTTAAACCTGAACAAGCCATCATGTGTGATGAACGTCGTTAAGTCCCTACTGCTCTCTTCTAACAACAGCTGGTGATAAGCTGACGCTAAGTCTAGCTTAGAAAAACAAGTGGCTTCATGAAACATCTGCAACAACTCTTCAACGTGCGGCAAAGGATACCCATCGATGATAATCGCCTTATTAGGTTCCCTGAGATCTACACACAGCCGGATGCTTCCATTTTTCTTGCGGACGACGACGAGCGGCGAGACCCACTCAGAGGCGTCGACGCGTTCGATGACATCCGAGCCCTCGAGTCGTCGCAGCTCGGTCGATACCTGATCACGAAGAGCCAGAGGCAGACGTCTCAGCTTGGATGCAACCGGAGTCACACCTGGCCGCCGTTGAATGCGATGAATGAAACCCTTGACGAGACCCAACTCGTCGCTGAAGAGCTGCTCGAAGCCCGGAGGCACATTGGAGGGACACTGCACTTCACATGCTGCGAGTCGACACGTCAACGACGCGCCGTCAATCTGGATGCCAAGTCGCTGAATGGCGTCAAGGCCCAAAAGCGATGTGCCCTTATCGGTGACGTAGAAGGCCACGGAGCAAGACCTCTGCAACACTTTGACTGGAGCTTGGAAGGAGCCAAGGATCCCGATGCGCTGTTTGGAGAAGTTTCGCAAGTCGACTACAGCTTTGGACAGGCTGTGCTGTTTGCTGAAATGACGCTGGAAGTCTTCTGCAGTCATCAAGGATACAGATGCTCCCGTATCCACCAGTAGTCGCAGGGTAACACCATCGACCACATCGTGGACGACTAAGTCTTTTCTGGATGAGGTGCTGACTGTGAGCACGGATGACGAAGGATGATCCGAAGATAACACTGACGAGCTTGAAGCTGAGTTCAACTGTGTGGAGGCCTGCTGCTCCGGTGCGACGTCGACAGCTTCCCTCGGAGAGACGCGCTGTACAGGGGCAGTCTTGCGGCACATCGACGCGAAATGTCCCCAAGCGTTGCACGTATTGCAACGTCGACTTCGGGCTGGACAATTTCGAAAACTTGACTGGTGCCGTCTGCTCCCGCAGCGGTCGCACGATTGAGGTTGCAAATCGCCTTGAGACTTCCCATTTGGAACTGGAGCACGGAACCCCGACGACGACTGCGGTTGAAAGTCGCCATCTTGGCCTCCCGTACATGCTGACGTGACGTCACGGCCTCCCCGACTGGCGCGGCCATTCTTTCTCTTCGCGCCGCCATATTGGGCGCCTTGCCCTACGGCTTGAACATTTTCAGGTTGACTGGGAGCAAACGCTTGGTTCGCCAAGGACAATGCTTCAAGCGTCCGACCGACTTCCTCCGCTTTTTCTAAGGACAACTCTTCACCGTATGCCAGCAGCTTCTCTCTCACCCGCGAGTTGGACGAGCCGTGAATAATCTGATCGCGGACGCGTTCCGCGTACGTGAGCCCAAACTTGCATCGTACGGCTTTCTCCTTCAGAACTGTCACGTAGTCCAGGAGACTCTCTCCGGGGAGTTGACGCCGACTTGTGAACTCGTGACGTTCGACTAGCGGATTGGTGGACGCGGCGAAAAGCCGGTCGAGCTGCTTGACGAGACTGTCAAACTTTGAAACGGCCGAAGCCAAAGAATCTGGGTCAGACGCCGGCGTAGACGCCGCGTTGCTCGGAGTAGTTGACGCCGCGTTGCTCGTCTCGTTTCGGGCTTCCTCCTGTTCTGCTGCAGCAAAATATTTCCGCTGTCCTTCCCGTCCCAGCAGGCTGACGAGCGCCGACGCACGACGCGCGTCGTTCCAGTCGCTGCCGCCGGCCGCCTCGAGGTGGGCCTGAAACATTTTCTTCTGTAGCGTCACCCCATGAACGCTCATCATCACCATCGCTTTTCCACCACCGCGCTAAACGCGCCGCGCCTCTCGCGGAGCTCATGCTGCGTGGCTCGAGGTCGCGAGCCACGACGACGAGGAGAACGAGCTCACGCCCACGGCTGGACTCGACGCTGCAGCCTGCCGCTCCGCTCTGCACTTGGCGAATAAAGAAAGGTAGCGACGACGGCACGGCCTACGTTGGCCGTCGTCACGGCTTCTCGCTTCCTCCCTCGCTACATTGGTGACCCGGACAAGCCAACCGCCGAGCGGCCCGCTGCCATGATCCCGCGTCTCCACCCGCCATTGAGACCGTTCAAGCCGGGTCAACGAGGACATCTGGCGTGGCTCGATGCAGTTTTAAAGATAAATGGCATCACCGACGAGCCCACGAAGCACGCCCTCCTCCTCAGCACCCTACCGGCTGATCTGCAATACCTCGCGGCGGCACCATCGGCCAGTCCACGGCCCTATACAACGCTCTCCGCGCTGCCGTGCTGGCCTACAACGGTGAGCCATATCACAACGGTGAGCCATATCGCCCGCCATATTCACTGGCGCTGAGCCGTGCTACCTTTACGGAATGCAGAAACATGCGCCTATTTCCTCTCATTTGAACCACTCTTCTTCTTCCATATTCTGAGTACTTCGCCTCAGCTGCGACGAAGCGCCCAGTTGTCCCCAGCCCGCGACCTACCTACGCTTCTGACCCACCTCCGAAATCTGTTACTACCAATGGCACATCACGGCCACCCCTAAGTTCAGCCCTCAGCGAGTCCATGTTCGACGTCGAGGTAGAACGTGTTGACTCCTCAATCGCACCATCAACTGAGCGGTCCAGTGCCTCGGAGACGTCGCCACCAGCGTTATCTCGCGTTCCGACGTCCCCCGAACATTCCCCAACTTCTTCGACGGTCTCCGACAGCATCGACACCACAGACACTTCGCCAGCTGTCAGGCTGCCCGCAGCGAGGCCCGTCACGAGCACTGTGTCGCCTGCTGTTCCAGAGACGTCACCGTTTTTGTCACCCGATTCACACGACGACGTCGCATCAGAATCAACCGCGCGTAAGGCCTGGAATCAGCGATCACAGTCACGTTCGAGATTGCCAGCATCACAAGTTCAGGCACATTGCAACCGGTTGCCAGATTTCCGTGATGCTGCTGCTTCGACGAATACGCCCACCGATACCGCTGATGGCCCGCTTGTCGAAACGCCTTCACATTCTCCTCCGTCCACGCAGCCAGACGACCAGCCTGCCGCTTTGCATAAGCCTGCTGCCCTAGTAACACCAAGTGGTTCCGTGATCGCAGAAGCGCCAGCTCTGTTACCGACTGAGACCTTTGCAAGTTCGCTACCACCAGAGGCTTCTGATACTGGCAACGCCACGCTCCCAGCTCCAGCGGACGTCACGACGCCCATGGAACCTGATCGCGCAATAGCGAGCATACCACGCGCACAATTCCGTCGACGACACAAAAGCTCGCGGCGGCGTACAGACGCCCGTCTCTCCAAGGTTGCAACCAAAACATTTCCACGGGCGCAGGCGTTCCGAAGACACATCTCTACCGGGCAGCTTCCGAACCGTGAGCGCATACAACAGTGCTCTGCACGTCACCAAGCGCGGTTGTTGGTGTTGCGCCGAACACGATGTTCGCGCCCCCGCCATCAACGCGTAAATCATTGTCCTCCCTTTCCATCGCGGTGGCCACACCGAGCACTCCTCGGGCGCTGTCTGCGGCGCCGCTGTCGTCTGTGTCACGAGCGCACCGCTTCATCACACCGGTGCAGATTCAGCCGACGGGGCTGGGATTCCTGCGCTCAACGCTTCGCTTTGAGCCTACAATGTGGATCCTCCTACCGCGGTCATCGTGGCCCGGCACTGCCTCCTCTGGCTGACCAGAGACCATCCGCCTATGGCAGTTGCGTCGGGCACCACCTGCGTCGCCCACACTGCACATCAACTTGTTTGTGCGCTGGACCGCTGCCACCGAGCCTTCATCCAGTACGGAACTCCCAGTGCCACCCGCCAGAACCGGCATGAAGACCTTATGCATTTCCCTCCTGACCTGGACTGACCACGGACCTTTCAGTTTACGTTAACAACATTGTACATAGCTGACATTGTTATACTTTTCATTTGGGGTTCATCTCTGCGGGGGGGGGGGGGGGGGTAATCTGTAGCGTCACCCCATGAACGCTCATCATCACCATCGCTTTTCCACCACCGCGCTAAACGCGCCGCGCCTTTCGCGGAGCTCATGCTGCGTGGCTCGAGGTCGCGAGCCACGACGACGAGGAGAACGAGCTCACGCCCACGGCTGGACTCGACGCTGCAGCCTGCCGCTCCGCTCTGCACTTGGCGAATAAAGAAAGGTAGCGACGACGGCACGGCCTACGTTGGCCGTCGTCACGGCTTCTCGCTTCCTCCCTCGCTACATCTTCCAATTAGTCCATGGACCGGGGGTGGCCCCGGCAGCTCGAGGAAGACCGGGAGATGCTCGAACAGAGCCATGCCGACAGGAGAGGTAGTACAGCGAGGTGCAGAACGGAGCAAGGTCGAAGGCCTAGGCGAGAGCTTGCCAGAGTCCGCACACAAAGAGCGCTAGGCCTCGCGACGCCAGACGCGTCAGACAGGACAGAAAAAGGCGGGAGTCACGGAAAACTCACGGGTTCTTTCTGCCGCGGTAGGAACCGAGGCGAAGAACATCCTCGTCGCCATGTTGTTGTGTCGGCGTGCGGCGTCCGACGGCGAGGGCCCGACGACTGAGCGCGAGACGCAACGTGCGCCGGCACGCGCCCGCGACACGCGCAGTAGAAGTGAGTAGACCGGAGCCCGCGGAAGCCCGACAAAGACTGAGCCAGCCCACAGAACACTTATGTGGCCAGCCAGCGGCCGTTTATTCGAAGTTCACACAGCGGACACGCGTACGTGCACACGTGATTGGCTGCATGCAATCACGTGTGCCGTTATACAGACGACATCTCTCCACAACACAACACTAGGGCGCACTCTCAGTGCGCGCGCCATTCACAGATGGCGCCACGACACTACATCTCCCAAACGCGGGAGACAAAATACTCAAAAAAATACTCCGAAAGTTCTAAGATTGCCAGGCTGGAAAGCAAAAGTGATTTTATTTGATCCTTGTTAATTTGTAATTATTTGTTATCGTATGTGTACACTATTATCAATATATTAGTCCCATAAAAGGCTCCACAATAAAACAGTGAAAGACTGTAGCTGTATCCATCACGTGTGAACATAGTGCTTTTGTGTGCGCGTGTTGGAAAGAGAAGCTGTGAAGCCACGGACTGCAATGCCTCATCTGTTTATTTCCGTTAATCGTGCTTATACTAAGTGAGAAAACGCGGGGCCGGTGCCAGGAATCGCCGACAACGTACGTCCATTTATTTATTTCTAATTAATGAAGCAATACGGCTCTAACTCGTTTTGAAAGATTCTGTTAGAAACCGAAAAGAAAGAAAACAGCAGGACGCCTTTGAGTGGCTTTTGTTATCCGGTGCCTCAACTCCTTCGTGCGGCGTCTAGGCCGGCAGGCGCATGCAAGAGGCACACAGTCCGTTTTTAACGATTTTCTTCTTTCCTACCTTTCTTTAATATTTTTTTTTTACAAGAGGCACTTCAGCAGACGGCTATCCTTCTTCTGGTCGGAGTAAAAACGAAAGACCAAACCATTCAAATGCGTGATGGGGTTCTAGGACAAAAAAAAAAAGGAAAGAAGAGGGAAAGGGCAGCATCGCGGGCCGCGAACGAAATGTACGGAACGCCTCAGTCCACACGGCTATGCGTGTCGCAGCCTGGTAGCCCACACAAGCGGCTTGTTAAAAACAGCGCGAACGATTGCAAATTGACAACACATGTTGTCTGCTAGTAGAAGAGCGTTGCCGGAAAGCGCGCACCAACTCCCTCCCTTTGACAACCCACCTTTCACGTACTCCACGCAGAATGCCGGGGGACATAAATTCCCGTTACATTGCAAACTAGCACCACATGTCGTCTGCTGAGTAGAGAGAGTCGACGAAACGCGCGCGCAAGCGACCGCGCTTCTCCTTCAGCATTGAGCTTACTGGAAGCTATAAATAATTGTCCCTGGTTATCTGATATAAGTATTGTTATGGCCGAGGACAAACAAATCTTGTTGCTGAACATCGAGCCGTAGTACGACGACCTTCGGAAGAAACTAAAAACCGCAGGAAAACGCGAATAACTCGGTTCTAAAGCTACCGCCAGCCCTGCCACCGGAGCTTCTACCACCCCAACGACGGGCGTGCCGCCGCGATGGCGCTCCCGTCGGCGGAGAGTTACAAGTGCACCATCCCCATAGCGCGGTCAGTCAGAGCAACGTTTTTAGAACATCGAGTCAGTGCAGCTCGGTGTCAGGTTTTCGTTCTGTTAACAATTCCTAAAATGATATTTCCCATTTATATTTCTTGTTTGTGTCGATGCCCAAATTTCAGATTGCGGCCACGCTTGTTCTTGGGTGTTTTTTTTTTCAGCGCTTGTGTGGTACAGTATTTTGGCACGATGAAAATAAAAATAGCCCCACACGACATAGTGAAACTTGAGAAGGACGGGCAAAGAAAATGTTCCGCTAAGAGACTATCGCATAAACAATGAAAAGCAATATATAACTAAACTTCAAAATATTCGCGCTCAAAATCAGCTGGCACTTTTGGCCAGCTTCACTGGATGTTCAGCAAGGTTTATCATTCATTGTTTCCGTGAGACGTCCGTAATAGCTAGGAACGTCAAAAACTGACAAAAAAAAGGAGGAAAAGGATATAGACCTACTCCATGTTGGTAAACAGTGGTAGGCACCGGCGATATAACCAGCGCTTGTATCGACGTCGCGGCGCAGAGGTCCCGCCTACCGCTTGTCGCGGCCCTGCACGGTCGCGCCACCGCCGCCGGCGAAGCGTGTGGGAAAGCTGCCTCCGAGCACGGGGCGTCGGAGCGCCGACGGTGTGTTTACAACAGTTTGCGGGGGCAATAGCATTGTGACAGTAGCATTGTCACAAACCTTGTGACAATGCTATTTCTCTCAAATGAAAGAAGCCGCACTAACTCTAAATAATTACACATGTGCTTAGTCGCGACGAAAATGTTTGGCCCATAACCGATGAGCCGGCATTACAGGTTCGTCCCTTTCCTTATGACAGACATAAGCAGGAAACCGATAAATACCTATCGCTCATATCTTTTGCGTTGCTGTGCAACCAACCCACGGCTCAGGTCATCGGTGAATACTTTTTTCTTCATTGCACGGCGGTGAGAAGCGCCCGCACCAGCGAAAACGCAGCGGCTGCTACGGTAGGCGCGCCGGCGGATGCCTACCATGCGAAACCAAAACTCCCGACGACAGCGCCACCGCATCTTCGTGACGTAGGCTCGGTGGAATAGGTCTATACTAGGGAGCCTACATGACTGCTTTTTAAAAAAGCAGTCATGTAGGCTGCCTAGTCTATACCACGGCAGCGCGCGGCGGCGGCCCGTTAATGTAACGCTTGGGCGAGGAGGAAGTTGAGTTTTCGGCGCATCACGACAGATGACGCTGCTGGCCTGTTCCCATCATTTACGTGCCACCCTATGGGGATGGTGCACAAGGCCAGGCGGCTCCACCGTCGCCCCCTGCGTTCAGCGCCAATGCGGCCGCTCCCGCGTCGCTGGGGTGATAAGGCTCCCTCCCGCACCGCGTGAGCAGCTGCTTGTGCAGGGGTGGCGTCGTCTGCTTCTGTTCCGCGGCAGCTTCTTACTGGTTTTAAGACCGTAGAAGGTTTGGAAAATTTCTTCCGTAGGGGTAATATTGCTAAAAGAAAACTTTTATACGAGGCAGGCCATGTGCATCAAGTTATAGAAAGTGTGTCTGCGGACGGAAGCGTGATGACCGGCCGATGTGTCTCCCAAACGCGGGGGTCAAAATATTCCGAAAGTACTAAGACTGCTAGGCTGGAAAGCAAAAGTGATTTTTTTGGGATCCTTGTTAATTTGTAATTATTTTTATCGGTATGTATACACTGTTATCAATATATTAGTCCCATAAAAGGCACCACACTAAAGCAGTGAACGTCTGTAGCTGTATCTTTCACGTGTGAGCACAGTGCTTGTGTGCGCGTTTTGGAAAGAGAAGCTGTGAAGCCACGGACTGCAAGAGCTCATCTGTTTATTTCCGTTAATCTTACACTAAGGGAGAAAACGCGGGGCAGGTGCCAGGAAGCGTCGACAATGTACGTCCATTTGTTTATTTCTACATAATGAAAGCTGAACTATGCAATACGGTTCCAGCTCGTTTTGAAAGATTCTGTTAGAAACCAAAAAGAAAGAAAGAGAAACACGACAGGAAAGAAAACAGCAGGATGCCTTTGAGTGGCTTTTGTTATCCCGTGCCTCAACTCCTTCGTGCGACGTCTGTCCGTTTTTTAACGAGCTTTCCTTCTTTCTTTCCTTCTTTCTTTCCTTCTTCTATTTTTTTTTTGCAAGAGGCTCTCCAGTAGATTGACGGCGATTCTTGTTCTGATAGGAGTACCAACGAAAGGAAAGACCAAACCATCCAAATGCGTGACGGGGCTCTAGGAAAAAAGAAAATGAAAAAAAGATGAAAAGGGCAGCAGCGCGGGCCGCGAACAAAATGTACGGAGTGCCTTAGTCTACACGGCTCTGCGTGTCGCAGCCTGGTATTCGACACAAGCGGCGCGTTAAAAACAGCGCGAAGCATTGCAAATTGACAACACATGTCGTCTGCTAGAAGAGCGTCGCCGGAACGCGCGCACGAACTCCCTTCCTTTGACAACCCACCTTTCACGTACTCCACGCAGAATGCCGGGGGACAGAATGCTCGTTACATTGCAAACTAGCAACAGGTGTCGTCTGCTGAGTACAGAGCGTCGACGGAAAGCGCGCGCTCGAGCGGCCGTCGCTTCTCCTTCAGCATTGACCTTTCTGGAGGCTATTGGGAGCGAGGACATACCGTGGCGCCGCCACGCGGGAGAACCGGTGTGACGCGCAAAGTTGGATTGATCCGCCAGCACTGCCTTGCTCAGCACGGAGCTGCTTTGCGCGTCGCCTTTTTATTGTTGTTGCCGTTTATTTCAGCTAGACGATATCTGTAAAATACTGTTGTGGCTACGTTATTGATTCTTCGAGAAGGTAATTAACTCTTCCGGAAAAAGAATAGGTTCATTACAAAGCTTTAGACAGCGCGTCGACTGCTGTTGTCGTCTGCTATGGTCACCGGCGAGGATACCGCGCGTGCGGAGTCCGCTGGTTTTTTCAGGTGAGATAGCATTTTGATGAATGAAAATGAATGAAAAGTAAGCATCAAGATGGTTTTAGCGCGCGGTTGCGGGTAAATACACATAGCTTTTGGCCGCAAGAAAGGCGTGCGACGTGTTTCTCGTGCAGTTCATTCATTGTATGTTTGCATCAACAAAGGGACCGCCGTTGACAAGAAGAAATCGAATTACCAAATTTGTATTCATGCTGAACGCGCATACCCCTATGCAGCGCGATGCGAGTGGTTCCTTCATTTTTGCGGAAAGCAGCAGGCATAGAGCTGCATTAAATCCCGACGTCGACCTTTCTCACATGATTTAAGGTGTACACACGACATACGCACATGCGCGCCTCATTAAACCTTGTTATTTTCGAACAGGGGGTTCACCTTAGGGCGCTGTGGCTTGATCACAATTTAAATTCTCGCCAGTATGACCCCAAGGACACTAGCCTGGAGCACAGTTGTCCGTTGCTTCTCTTTCTGTTGCTTATTTTTCCGGCGTATTCAAGACGGTCGTCACACGGCGATTTTCGATCGCGGTCGAGCCAGTTCATGGCTGCATTTTTCGACGAATGACTCCCGTCCGTATTTTGCACGAAGGGGCCAATAGCGATCGAAAATACAGCGTAAGACCGGACGTATTAGTTTACTCATTTGAATGCACTAGCAGAGACTCCGGAACGGGGGGGGGGGGGGCGGTCACCCCCTACCATTTTTCTAGAGGGGGCTTGGCCCCCCTCCCACTTTCCAACCGTTTACGCTGAAATAAAAATTTTTGACAAGAATTTTCAAGCTGGTGGTAGTTGAAAAAAACCCCCAGGTGGTCGAAATTTCCGGAGTCCTCCACCACGGCGTCTCTCATAATCAAAGCTGGTTTTGGGACGTACGTTAAACGCCACAAATCAGTCAATCAAAGGCATTGCCAAAACACTGGATCACACAACCACGTGGGTTGCGCGGTGTGCCGCAGGTCTTCAGTACTTCCGAAAGTCCCAAACATTTTGAAATGTATATTAATGTGAAATAAGCGATGATGCAAATATGTAAAATATTAAACGGCTAAAATGAATTAAAACAATAATTGATTTCATTAATATTATAGTAAATAATAATACGTAATATGCATTTTAAATAAATTAGAATCGACAAATACTGAGAACAAAAATAATCAACACAACATGCAAAGACGACAATAAATGCCCCCCCCCCACACCCCAACCCCCCAGCACACACACACTCCGAAAAACGTTCCGGAGTCCCTTTGCACTAGTACGCTGCAATGTGTAACTTATTGTGGTCTAAATGATTCAGTGAAACTATCAGTGTCCAGCATCTACACCTTCATCGATAAGCCGTATGACACTCCGCGGCTGCTGATAGAAGGAGAATCTATGTTTGAAGCTGGCCACGTCGTCGTCTGCAGTGTAACAGGGGAGAGAGAGAGAGAGAATATTTTATTGATTAATCCGGAATGTTAGCCTGGTTAATGGCCTGGGTGTAAAAGGGGAAGAAGTGATACTGGCTGGGTTCATTTTGCAGACGACGTTCTTTAGAAAATACCAAGTTTCCAATAACTCCGAGCGCACTTTTCAGCTTTTGTGGTCGCTAGGTGTCCGCGAACGTGAAATAAACGCGAATCGACGATGTTTGTAGATAAAAACGCTGGCGAATGGCTGTTGAAGCGCGCGTGAACTGCGTGAACCGTCCGCTTCGACGGAGGCTCGGCGCGAGGTGGGATCGTGGGGTCACGTGATCCAACTTTGCACGTCAGAACGACCGCAGCGCCAGCCCCTCCAGTGGTGGCCCTCGCGCCCAATAATTATTTGTCCCTGGTGATCCGACATAAGTATTGTTACGGCCGAGGACAAACAAATCTTGTTGCTGAACACCGAGCCGTAGTACGACGACCTTTGGAAGAAACGAAAAACCGCAGGAAAACGCGAATAACTCGGTCCTAAAGCTAGCGCCAGCCCTGCGAGCAGAGCTTCTATCACCCCAACGACGAGCGGGCCGCCGCGATGGCGCTCCCGTCGGCGGAGAGTTACAAGTGCACCATCCCCATAGGCGCGACGCATAATTATCGCGTTACCGTCTTCCTCAACTTCCTCCTCGCCCAAGCGTTACATTAACGGGCCGCCGCCGCGCGCTGCCGTGGTATAGACTAGGCAGCCTACATGACTGCTTTTTTAAAAAGCAGTCATGTAGGCTCCCTAGTATAGACCTATTCCACCGGGCTACGTCACGAAGATGCGGTGGCGCTGTCGTCGGGAGTTTTGGTTTCGCATGGTAGGCATCCGCCGGCGCGCCTACCGTAGCAGCCGCTGCGTTTTCGCTGGTGTGGGCGCAATTCTCACTGGCGTGAAATGAAGAAATAAGTGTTCACCGATGACCTGCGCCGTGGGTTGGTTGCTCAGAAACGCACAAGATATGTGCGATAGGTTTTTATCGGTTTCCTGCTTATGTTTGTCTTAAGGAAAGGGACGAACCTGTAATGCCGGCTGTTTGGCGCATCGGTTATGCGCCAAACACTTTCGTCACGACTAAGCATATGTGTAATTATTTAGCGTTAGTGCGGCTTGTTTCATTTGAGAGAAATAGCATTGTCACAAGTTTGTCAAGTGTAATGCTCGACACCAAGTTTCTTGGCACAAACAAAGTGCGGACACAGAGCGATGACGCTTATACTGCAAAGCGCGCACGGCGTTAACTTAGCTCGATGTGTAGAGGTAATCGCGGTCGCCGTGTATTATTGAAGTGCGAAAGCTATACATACGTCATACGAATTGCATTCACTCAAATGAAACAAATATATAAGAGCTTAATTCACGTAGCCGTGAGCGAAAGGCCGATTACAGCGACGCTTTTGCAAACTGCTTACGGCTGCGATATCATATACACACCAGATGTGTCTTTGGCAATGCTGCAGTGGTTATGATGCGCTTTAAATTTTTTTTTCGATTGTCAGACTTCTCGAATGAACTACACGCTTGAAATTTGCCGCTTTGTTACAGGACTTCACGCCTTCACGATCGGAACGAGCGTATGGGCAGAGCAGCAAGCCGCGGTTATGCGCCTTGCTGGCGGTTATTTGAGAGCCTTGTCCTTGGCACGTTATTGCTTTTTTTGTGTGTGTGCGTTATCACAGCCGTATTTGCATAGGTTATAGCGTCACCAATATCGCATGCTTTGCTTGAGTACCAATTCCGTTACATTTGTTTTTGCGCAAGGATTTCGTGTATAGGATTAGAGGCTTTAGGTCCGAAACTGTATTTTAGCTGAGGCATCTTCAAGTCGCATTTAAACAAGTCTCGCTGTTGCAAGTGGTTCATCCTTGCGCTGGTTACCGAATTAAAGCATACGCATGAAGCGACGCCGACATGATAGCTGGCGATCATTCGCATCACGTGGCAAGGTGCTTGTCCTTTCGATCAGTTTCTCACATCTTGTCATAGCTGGGCGTCGGCACATTCTTTTCTACATTCATTGAACGCTTCCTACAGAGCTAACGCAACTTCATCTCACGCGGCTGCCCCTCGCAAACTGTTGTAAACACGCCGTCGGCGCTCCGACGCCCCGTGCTCGGAGGCAGCTTTCGCACACGCTTCGCCGGCGGCGGTGGCGCGACCGTGCGGGGCCGCGACAAGCGGTGGGCGGGGCCTCCGCGCCGCGACGTCGACACAAGCCCGGGTTATATGCGAGGCGGTAAATGCAGGAGAACGATCCTCAGGTCACGTGGGCGTAAAGTCACGTGATCACAACGATCGCTCATCTAGGTACTTCTTCGCCTAGGTACAGGGAGTGTGTCTAGGCACTGCCTAGGCCGTCTAGGTACAACAGCCTCGCTAGCGTGGCGCATGAGGGGCTGGACACATCCGATTATCCATGCGATCCGACGTCGCGTATATAGGTGTTCTCTGACGTCGCACGGTCCGGCGTCCGGCATACGACGCTTCAAGACACACAGGGCGACGAGCGATCAGCGTGGAGGCCCCGGCCACATCCGGCGGAATAAATTAACGCTCGTAAAACATTGCATCCCTTTCGCTAAGTACAAAATAAACAGTTTTTTACAGCCCTACCTGGTTACATAACAGCACAAAAAACACTGCTGATAAAACTATGCCTTCGCGAGCGGCAAATACATCACGACAGCCCACCGTCAGTGAGGACCCCGAGGGTAGGCCTAGCTGCCGACGACGTAGCCGCCGTCGTTCGCAATCAACCGCCAGCTCACCACGAAGCGCTCATTTTTGCCAACACAATTAACATTTGTACTCATACGTCGTATATGTCAACGCATACGATTAGTTTTCTCGAAATAGATGCGAAGCGCAATGGTAAAAACGAAGCGAGCCGCTTCGGTGAAACAGCCCCTGCCGATGTTTGTTTACGTTCGCGCCGCGGCCGCTTCCGACCTCTCGAGTGCTTAGGAAATGGGCGCTGCTTTGCAGACTAGCTCACTTCACTCGTAACATTACTCAATGAGAATTAATTTCGTGTCACAAACAAATTGTAAGCAATATTTTCGACGCGATTCCATCGACACCGGCAAATGCCTCGGAGGGTCAAGACGAGTGATCAGCGCGTAAGCTCCGCTCTCACGAAGTGCGTCTGCACACACGCTCGTAAGACATCGTATCCCCGTCAGTAAGTACAAAATAAACATTTTTGTACAGCCTTGCTTAGTCATACAACACAGAAAAACACTGCCGATGCCTTCGCGAGCGCACATCACAACACCCCACCGTCAGTGACGACTACGAGGGTAGGCCTAGCTGCCGACCCTCGGAGTAGTAGTCGTTCGCTGTCAACTGCGAGCTCGTCACAACGTGCTCATTTTTACCTACACGATTAACATTTGCACTCGTATGTCGTGCGTTAACATGTGCGATTAGTTTCGGACGGTTGGGCAGTCGTCCATCGCGACTGTCCAACCGTCCGACAAGACATTCGAGCCTAGCGCTTGCAAGAGGACGGGAACACTCGTCTGCAGGCGTTGGGCAGGCACTATGGGAAAACCTCAGTTTCATAGGGAATAGATTCAGCCCTGGATTTTCCTCTTAGTTGACGCTGCATCGTCTCTAGAATTCCCCACAAAGCGATGCTGTGCGGACCGCTGACGTCTACATCGAACTAGCCAATGAGAGAGAGGATCACCCTCCTGGATTTACCGCTTCGCGGGTTATATTGCCGGTGCCTACCACTGTTTACCCAGGTATGATTGAAGAACTCTGCTGTTTACCAACATGGAATGTGGGGAGGGCGGGGGGTGGGGGCAACGTCTTAAGTTAATTGCAATGTATCTTATTATTATTATTATTATTATTATTATTATTATTATTATTATTATTATTCCTCTCAATCAAGAAGGCAAAAAATTGCACAAAAAGTAATTCTGCCTGAATGCGTGTCTGTACATGAGCATGCATTTGTTCGAGGAAGTTGAATATATCAAAGACTGGTTCGGCGCGTTGGCCGCAACTGTTGTTCCGACGTGCTGCCATCGTGCCTTGCCGGCGAATCGGCGTCTGGTCTGGAAGCGAGGTCGGGCGGACGCCCGTTGCCGACTTCCGACCGACGTGGCTGGCGGCCGATGTCAGGCCTACCTCTCGCGAACCTCCGCTGGCCGACATAGTCGGCTTCCGATCATTTCCCAAACGTCGGCCGGCCAGTCGGCCAGTGACAAGTCGGCCAATGTTGCTTGGGCTGTGGCTACCTGCATCACACTTCTAGGAAATGCCCTACACAAAAGGCGACGTGCAACAAGTGCCGTCACAAAGAACATTTTGCCCGCGTCTGCAAAGGAGGAGAATCAGTCCGCGAGATCGCCCGTAGCAACGACGCATTTCTCGGAGCCATATATCTCATCCAGCTGCGACGACAAGCGGATGGCTGTTGTGGGTATATCAACGGGTTGCCTGTCACCTTCAAAGTGGATACAGGAGCAGATGCGACGGTGATACCTCTCCAAGTGTACAGGAGATATTTCAAGAGTCTGCACCTCCATAAGGCAGGGAAAGTCTTGCGGGGACCTAACCAGCAGGAGCTTGCATGCTGTTTCCGGCATATGATAACAGCAGAGATATATCATACCGCGACAAGTCAGCAAAGGCAAACGTCTACGTTGTGAATGGCCTTCACACGCCTCAAAAATCTCTAGGTGACCCTTTCCCTAGGTTTTGGGTCTTCATTTGGACGCACGTCTAAAAACGTTGGGGCTGGAAAGGTTTTCGGGAGCGGGCGCCCTTCCCCAAGCGCCGGTGAAACCAGTTCGGGTGCTCGGCGAGCGGGTAGATGGGGCGCTGCTGCTCTTAGGCGGGTGTGTGCCGAAGCGGCCAAAAGAATGCAGAAGTCGCCAGTCTGCTAGTTGTAGCACGTGTGTCGGCGGTGTTTACCTTGTTCCTGCGGTATTTTTACTTTGACACCGCAGTGCTGGGACCCGATGCGATGCAACGCGCTGGACTTGAACAAATTTATATGCCTCAAAAAAGAAAGGGCGTGTTTTGTTCCTTTGTAAAGGCGGTTACAAGACGTCAACAGAAAAGGTTTCGTTGTTCCGCGCTCTCCTGTTCCACTGAAGGAATGGGCTAGGAATATCAAAAGGGACGACAAGGCGCTCACGGATACCTGCGTTTGTGTTTTTGTCACTTCGACGAGCGATTCATTCAGAGAACGTTCAGGCACATAATTAACGGGGAGGTTGTAGAGCTCGACCGCGAACATCCGGCGACGGAGGACGCTGGAGCCTACAATTTTTCCTGACGCACCATCATATTTCACGAAGCAGCTGCTACCGAAAAGAAAGAAACCTGAGCAACAGCTATATACCGCCGGCGAAGTGCAGAGCTTTGAACAACGACCCACCTGAAGCCGCGGAAGCACAGACCTGCTGCACCGATGAAACGCCGCAAAGACCGCGCCCGGGGGAAATTGAGTTACCGTCGGCATTCTGCAGCAAGATTCAACTTCCATGTGCCTTGTGCTTCGCATGGCACACCGGCACGGAGCCGTGTGATGGCCCTTGTCTCGAAGCACGTTACGCTTTTTACGTCCATGGAAGCTGCTGCGACGCAGGAAAACTTGCGATGATGATCGTGGTTCGTTTAGGAAAGGACGCTAATTTCTGCAGCCCGTGTCGGGAGCACGGCTAAGCGTCCGTAGGGGTAGGGCAAAGGGAGTGAAAGAGATATATAGAGTAGAGAAAGGCCGTAGTGGAGGGCTCCGGGAATTTAGACCACCTGGGGTTCTTTAACGTGCGCTGACTTGCGCACAGTACACGGGCTTTTGGCATTTTCGTCTCTATACTTGCCGCGTGTTTTGCCGTGGCGTTAAGATGGACGAGTTTTGCGTAGGCAACGAATTCGATGCTGCCCAGGCGTTGATAGGAAGGTCGACGAAATACGACGAAATAGCCTGTCACCAGTGGTCAGTGCGTGCGTTTTGGTGCTTTTTGGTGTCACTTTTCTCGTTGAAGAAAAAAAAAAAGAGATTTCATTTTATTATGGCTGCTTTTATTACGGCAGACCAACAGGGACGAAGTTTAACTACACAAAAACATCCCAAGCGCACGGTCTCGTTTGTATCTTGTCAGTTCCGTTGCTGTTTTGACTGTGGTCAAACTCGCGCAAACCAAAGCTTTATTTCATCAGTAGGTGTTTTAACATGCTCGTCAATTTTTAAGACTACTAGGACCTCATACGTCATTGTGTTCCCGATGTTTCGTATTTGCGTTCCCTTGGAAGAGGTATCCCGGAGTAGCGGCCGATAGCAAACACTCGCGAGCGCCCGCCGAAAAGCGCACCCGCCTGCGGGCGCTGGCGACATCTACTGGAGCATAGCAAAATATTTCACATGGCTCGCGCCTTTCACGACACTAGGAATACTTCCTGGACTCTATAGCACGTCGGCCGTCGGCATATTCGGCCGCTTTGGGCGGTTGTGTGTGAGGGCGGTTGCCGAAGTTGGAGGAGGTTGGCGTCGTTGACGGCTGGTTTGCCGGTGGGCGCCACGGCGTGAGGGGGGCTGTGTTTGGCGGGACAGTTATGGCCCTGGAATGTAAAAGCCTTTAAACGCAAATTTGCCGATTTGCGAGTATTAACAACTGGCAGCCAAGAAAAATTAAAGGCAAGGTACACGCCCTGCGTTCATTGAAAAAAAAAAATGATAATTATGTGATTAGGTAATGGTAAAGAAACTTTTGAAAGGCGGAGTGCGTTGTCAGCCACGGGGGTGATTTTTTTTCTTCTCCCTTCTGAAAAGTAGTGCGGTACTTGGGAAGTACCGTCAGACTGCTGAATTGTTACTATGTCGTGTAATGCTTTGTGCCGATGGTGCGTGCTTCACTGCATTCACGATCAATTCTCAATTGTTTTCAAAACAGGTTGAAGAGAGAAAGATGGCTGTGCAAGTTATCAAACCTTTTGAGAAGGTTGCCGCTGAACAAGAGTACTGTAGACAACTCGGATGTCTGGTGAAGAAGCTGCAGCCGGCGAACGCTTCAAGCGTCACGCTTAGCGCTAACTCCGCAAGTAAGTTCTTTCGACAGATCTTTTGGTTTGATTTGGCATTTTTGCAGCGTTGGTTGGTATTTAAGCGCTATTGAGAACATCAGAAACACCGTTAGTAGATGGAAATTCTTTCCATCTTGTGCAGTTGAAACCATTAGGTGCGCCTGGCAGGAATTCCAAGCTTTGCTCTGTTAAAAGGGCTGTTTTAACTCGTCGCATGGTCCTGTGTAGGCTCATCTATCAGAACTAGATGGTGCACCGCGCAGACCGTATGCGAATTTGCTTTGCCTTCGCTGTGTCAAAAATCCTGTTTCACAAGCACACGTACATACATGAAATCTTTTCATTTTCTGCAGATTGCAGTGATGACAGTGTTTGCTTGTACTCCTACATCCCGCAAGTTCAGAAACACTTCATTTTGGATGGCAAGATTGGCGAAGGTATGTGTTGCAGTGATTATGATTGTGGTGCAACCTGCCTAATAAACCATCCGCTGTTTGCAGGTACTTTCAGTCATGTCTACAAAGCGAGGCTGAAGTCAAGTGCTGGGCATATGGAATTCGCCATTAAGTTTTTAATTCCCACAAGTCACCCTTCTCGAATTGCAAATGAACTGTTGTGCCTCAGAGAAATTGGGTAAGCATTGTAGCATTACCTGACAAAGCCATTTTTGATAGCACCAACCCAACTGTACTTTTTCTTTTCTTCTCTGTGCTAAAGTGTGCTACGATAGATTGTTTTAGATGCTTCCTCTATGCAAAGTAGACGGACTATTGCTTTACCAACCCACAGTGACCAGACGAGAAAGAGCTTTGGTTCGCACAGTCTGACAGACACTATTGTGAGGCAACACCGATACTTCTGGGAAGTTCTGGTTCACTGTTGTGGTGGCTAAGATATCAGTGTGAGCAAGGGGGCAGTTCTGTTTCATCCCTCTGTGATTTTAGCCATTTCTCCATGATTGCCAATTGCTTAGTTAGGCAATATAACAAGATATACAGACATATGAGCAAATATTTAAACTAGCGAGAGAAAGACAATTCTCTTGCTAGTTTGCCATTTTATTATTGTTGGCCTGTGCATGTCTGTATTACAGTTATATCTTTTGAAGGCTCACATACAACTTACTAAATGTGTATACAAAAGATTTATTGTAGCATTCTAAATGCTGTCAAGACAAATGTCTTGACAAGCATGTGATCAGTGCTTAGGCCTTCTTATTGAATTTGCACTTAATAATGCACCCATTCCAAGCTGTCTCAGCTGCTGTAATATTGAATTGTTTGCTGTTCATCTGCTTCAGTTTGCTCACTTGTACTGTAACAGTGTATCTTGGAAGTGCAACATCCAATGCATAGATAAAGAGTGGACTAAAATGATAGACAGGACGTGTCCCTTATTATTAATTTTTGTTTGTCAGCTGTTGCACTGCAAAGTACTTATCATCGACCAATTAACCAGATTTACCGTCTTGCTTAAATGCGTTATCTTGCTGCTGTGTTGGTGAAAGAATTGTCAACATATCACTTATTGGGCTTGCAGATGTGTATATGTTAAACCCTGTATATTACAATTCCATTGAGCAGGATTTTGTGCTAGCAGTGTAGGAAATACTTGACAGTATTTTGTCATGAGCAAAATTTTTTTTCTTTGTGTAGTGAAAGAGGTGTAAAACTTGTCATGTGCTTCGTGCAAAAAGCTCATATGTAAGAAGACACTTTGTTTGCACTTGAACTTCGAAATGTTGCCTTGTTTTTTTTTTGTTTTTTTCTCAGCTTGGCCCAATTATAAACTGCTGTTTTAGAAAGGCAATGTAGACTTGCATTAACCTGCTGGTATATATCGTTTGTCTCAGTGTCATCATAGCCATCATATTGGTACACCAACGTATTAAGAACTCATATAAACAGTAAGAAATGCGAGACCACAGGAGAATGCGTTTCTAGTGAGCCTACTGCATTGAACATTAGCTCTGTGCTTCTGGTGCAGATATGTGTATCTCTGTGTCAAGGTGAATCTGCAGGCAACCAGTTTTGTTGTGATTTCTCAGCTTGTTGGGGAGATCATTTGTTTGTGCTGCCACAGTTAAAACATTGAATTGCACCTTTAGTGTGGTCATGTCTGCAAAACCACAGTGCTTCTCATTTTCCATTATCTGGTGTCTGTAATAACTGCTTGGTCTTTCTCTTGTTCAGTGGCAGCAACAATGTCATGGATGTGAAAATGTGCTTTTTGCATAAGGGCCATGTGGCCATTGTGATGCCATACTTTCCTCATGAGAAGTTTCAAGTAAGTGTTGCCACTTAGCATGTATTGCAGCTGCAGCTCATGCATTATTGTTGAACACACTGCCAACCTCCCATACTTGCAGGACTTCGTGCACAAATTGAGTGTCACTGAAGTGCAGGAGTACATGACCCAGCTTTTCGTTGCGCTAAGAAGGGTCCATTCATTCAACATTATTCACAGGGACATCAAACCAAGCAACTTCCTATATAGTCGCAAATATAAAAGGTCAGAGCACGTTTTCATTTCTTTGTTTCCTTAACTTCCTTCATTTTCACTTGACAGGTGATGCTATAAGGGAAGAACATTGTGGTCACGTTATTTATTTAGTTATCTAGCTCAACAACTGCATGAGTTACACTTGTTTACTTGTTACCCAGTAGAAAGTGTCTTGTTCAGCCAGGTTGCACAGTTTTTTCTTTTTATTGCACAAATTTCTCACACACAGAAGCACAGTATATATTAGTAAAAAGGGAAAGAAATGGGCTATTGAACCATGTATATATGGACATATTGCGCTCTATGGTTGCAAAAAGAAATGGCAACCCGTCTTGTGCCATAAAACAAAACATACCGACGGACAGCTGATGTAGGTCCGGGCTGATTCTGCACGTCCTCGTCGTCAGAACTAAAATCCAATGATGCGGGATCATCATCTGAATCACTGCTGCTAGAAGCAACCAAATGATCGCTTCCAGATGCAACAGAATCGCCAGAAAGGCGTCGTTCGCGCGAGGGACAAAAGCGTCTGCCATCTTCGTAAACAGACTGAGCGAACCGCACAATTGGAACCGCCGCTTAAATCGCTGCCGCACGGGGAAAATACAAACTACGGAAGAACATTGTGGTCACGTTATTTATTTAGTTATATTTTTAATTCATAGGTTTTCTTTAGTTGACTTTGGCCTTGCCCAATGGGGTGTGGTTGGTGACTCTGAGCCAAAAGCACCAGGGCCATTGATAAAGGATTCGGGGCCATCATCACAAAACCCTCCATCAAGAAAGAGAACCAGAACGCTTGACCAAGAAAACCAAGTATTGGCTTTGTGATCTTTCATTTTTCATCGTGTATGCTGTTTGTCTCTCCAATAAGCGAATTTTATTACAATTTGGTTTCTTTATTCATTCTCAGAAAGCTCAAGTGAAGCGTCAGTGTCTGCCAGCACACGTTGGGCCTCCACTTCATACAATCAATGTGCACAATGTTTCAAAAGTGGCTACCGCAACTAGTAAATTGCAGCAAGCAACTGCAGCTTCAGTGAAGCCTGCATCTAAAGGGGCACTGAACCAAGTACGCCGTGGAAAACGAAAAGTGTGCTGCTGCTTTGGAAAGAATGAAGTTTGCAACATCTGCCTTAGCAGGTAAGCATATAAAGAAAGGGCTTATTATGAGCAAAAGTCACATTTTTGTTCTAATTAGCCACAGTGTTCACAGCAGTTCTTCAAAACTCTTGGTTTCTAAAGTGCCCTTTCCAAGGCCTTGAAAAACCTTTTCATTTTTAGAGGTCCTGGAAAGTCCTTTAATATAGTCATCTGGTTAGGTTTAGTGGATTTTGCTGAGCGTGTTTTGTTGTTATTGTTGTAATCTAACTCCTTAAAGTTCCATACTTCATGCTCAAAGCTCTGGGGTGTTGTCAAAATTCTTGGGCAGGCTAGTGTTGAAAGAATATTGAGTGTTTATCGCTAGATCTTGGAAGAAAACATGAATGAACTGTCACGTCTGCCCCGCCACGGTGGTCTAGTGGCCATGGCTAGGACCCTCTGCTGTGGCTCCGAGGGTCGCGGGATTGAATCCCGGCCATGGTGGCTGCATTTTGATAGAGGCGAAATATTGAGGCCCGTGTACTAACAGCTGTGCGATGTCGGTGCACGTTCAAGGACCGCAGCTACTCGAAATTTCCGATGGCCTTTACTACGGTGTCTCTCATGATCACAGCTGGTTTTGGGATGTAAAACCCTATAAATCAATCGATCAATCTCACATGTCACAGAAAATTGTCTGTGATTGCATAAAGAAAGCAGGTGACATCCTTCAAGCTGAAATTACAAAGGAGCTGTGGATGTCAGTGTTAGTTGCATGGAACCAGTGCCAAGAGTAGTTAGAGGAGCAGGAGAAGGAGGACATGCGACAGTTGAGGTATTTGAGGAGAAGCTGTATTGAAGAAAAAATCAAGAGCAACAGGCACAAGAAAGAGAAGCTAGAAAAGACTATCGTTGACCTGGTGGTAGCGGCAGACAATTATGTTGAAAAACCGCAGGCAGCAAATGGCATCACTTGGTCCTCAAAAACTGCAAAAGGAAAGATATCACGAAGTAGCCAGAAAACTTCAAGGCCTTCTTGAAATACTTTGTGTGCATTAAGGCAGCGTGTGTGTTTAGTGATGTGCAGCTTAAGGCAAATTGCAAATGTTTTCCCTTTCATACAAATTTTTCAAATCAGTGCATGCCTATTTCCTTTGTTTGTTTGCAATGAAGTTCATCATCATCGTAATCATCAGCCTATTTATGTCCACTGCAGGACGAAGGCCTCTCCCAATGATTTCCAATCCACCCTATCCCGTAGCGATGTCATTGTTGAAGTTAGTCTGTGCAAGCTGTTAAATTCATCACATGAGGACTTTGAAATTACTATATCGGGGCCTTCAAAGTCCTTGAAATCCCTTGAATTTTTAGATGCGAAGCAGCTTATGGTCGAGCCTGTTTTGCCCCTGCGCCGTCCACACGCCCACTGCACATGTACAACAGCTGGCCCAAGCTGGCAAGGAACAAGAACGCACCCTCGCCTGCGAGAGAACGCTGACGCAGGCAGCGTCTGCTAGCGAGCTTGTTGATTGAAAAAAAAAAATTACAGCATATCCACGGAGTGAATGATGATGAGTGGGCGAAGCTCTGGAGGTTCATCGTAGATCGTGCCGAGTTCCGGATTAATTTAGTTAACGCGCACGCTACGAATCCTTATGGTTCAACTATGCACAAGTGAAATCTCCCACCGGCACTTCATTGCAAGTCAAGATCCAGTGCCTATATATATATATATATGGGTGGCCGGTGAACGGTTCTCCAACGCGAGCAGTCGGTATTTCTCAATCAAGAAACTCGCTAGGAGACGCTGCCTGCACCAACGTTGTCTCTCGCGGGTGAGGGCACGTTCTCTTTCTTTGCGAGCTGATAGAGCGTTCATCTAAGAAAGAGCGTTTCCATAGTCAACGCGCGCCTTTCGCTCTCTCTCTGTCTCTCTCTCTCTCACAAGACAGCAGATGGAAGAGTGAGAGAGAGAGAGGCACGCGCCGAGGGCGAGCACGTGCCTCCCGGCACGCCGGTTACGCCTGACGCCTGACGCAGGACAAGGTTAGACTAAGAGGAGCTTCGCCTCTAAAAACTGACTGCTCGCGCTGCAGAACCGTTCACCGGCCACACCGTATATAAAGGCACTGGATCTTAACCTGCAAGGCAGTGCCGGTGGGAGATTTCTCTTGTGTGTAGTTGAACCATAAGGATTTGCAGCGTGCGCGTTAACTAAACGTAATCCGGAACTCTGCACGATTTTTGTCATGGGAGTGCAGGAACCTCATAAAGACCAGGAGCATAAATGACAACGCATGTGTTAATATACACAGAGGTCATTCATGTACATGCATGAGTGGGCAATGTCACGGGTGATTTACGGTAACACCGAACGATCCCCAGTGCTTCGCCCACTCGTCATGGTTCACTTTGTGGAAATGCGTGAATTTTTTCCTGTTAAAACTGCTACAAACCCTGACACATTATTGCTGGTTTTGTATAGATCCAACACCAATGTATGAAATACATAAGGAGTTCAGTTTTGCAAAAACTTCCTTATATTCATTTTTGTGACCAACAACTATTTCAACAAACTTCTACCCTTCTTTCATGGCGAACTCCTATCTACCATATCAAGGCACTGTCATTCTAAACTATTGTGGATGTTTATTAAGCACGTCTTCCTCATCTGTATTTTACCATCATCACCGTGCGTTTTGCGTATCTTCATTGCTGGTGCATGATCATCATCATCGGGTGTGTGCCCATCGGGTTGGAATCATCGGGTGACCTGCTGAGCTACTGAGGCGAATAAATGTAATCCAAACCGAGGCCTCATACGTGGTGGAGGTGAATCGACGATCCCTGGTCTTCTACCCCCGCAAAGTCTTCTCCCTGGAGCTTTTTCCGGTCGCTGCTTGCGCCCACTGTCAGCCATGTCGCAGGACCAGCAGCCCGGTGCCTTTCCAGCTGCCGTCCCGACATCGCCGCTCTCCATAGCACCACTCTCCATCACCACCCGCTTCTACTGAAACACCAGGTAGTACTTAGCATTCAGCCAGACGCCGATCACCGTCGCCCTTCCTCCGGTCCTCGTCGTCACTTCGGCTGGCCGGACTCACTTCTAATGTCAGTTCGGAAAACTAGGCGATGCTGTTTTCGGAGGAAGAACTGCATGCACGAACTGGACTGAAATTCCTCCGATGCGCCCGGTGTCATGAGGGAAGTGCGCACTTGTGGTGTTTGGCCAAGGCGCTGGTTTGGTGTTGCTGTGAAGGCGCCATAGAAGAAGAGGCCACAGAGGAACGCGGGTTCAGCACGTGAGACGATGAGGACGAAGACGATGAGAGGTTGCGGCACACGGCCGCAAGAAGAAAACACGTAGAGTGGTGCATGGAGCGCGCACGTGACGCGCTATGTTGGGGAGGAGCAAGGCTGCAGTCCACCAGCGCGGTAGTGGCAAGGGAGGCCTCCGCCAGAACCACGGTCGGGCGTAGTCCCGAGTGCCTGGTGTGCGCCAAGAGTCGGGGTGTATGGCTCAGCTTGTCACCGAGCTCCCGCCCAAGCCACCAACAGCACCCTCGGGTGTAGGCCCGAGTGCAGTCCCGCTAGCCTAGAACCTCGGGGCCAGGTTCACCAACTCTGTGGGGCCTCAGCTCCACCGTTACCTTCGTGGAGTCAAGGAAGGCCACCGCTACCTGTAGCACGGTCGAGCATAGACCAGATTGCTGTCCTGTTTCTTTTAGCCACGAGCAGCAACGCAACGCTTCCCGTGACTCCGGTGCCCGTTGTCTGCGCTCCTGGCCGGCACCACAGAGACGCCACGGTCGACGAGCTACAGCGATCACCTCCCGTCCGCACTGATGCTTCACCTTTGTGGACTTTCACACGTCAGCCGTCCAGCCTCGGTGAGACTGTTTCGCGAGGGCTAAACTGATGTGTTAGCTTGCATGCTCTTTTTCTTTCTTTCCTGCTCGAGAGTGTCACGGTTTGCTTATTTATTGTGTTGGTTGTTCTGTGTTCGTGTTCGTTTGTGTTTTTGTTATAAAGTCTTCACAGAAAGCAGCCTTGCCATATTCTTGAACATGTTGCCATCGTAAGACGCAACGTGCGTTCATCTTCTTTTCTAAGAACCCCATCACACCCGGCCAACATGATTTCTGTACAGTAGAATCTCGATGATACGATTACGGTTGATGCGAATTTCGTGATGATATGAATTTTAATGCTGTTTTGGATGGACTACGGTGTATAAAATGTGCCGTCATTCGGTGTTATACGAACAGTTTCCCCGGCCATTGTGGATGATACGAACGTGCGAAATGACCGCTTCACGCGAGTGACTGACTCACAGTGGGAGAGTGGCCACCATGGCTGCCGGTGGTTTTTTTACACCCCGCTTGCCATCACCTCTTCGCCCCAGCAGTGCAAAGAAGTGGCGAAATCTCTCCTCCCCGTGAGCAGCAAACCCGTCCACAGCCGCGCTGCACCCCACCGACAAGAAAGAGAAAACCTTGCCGGCACGCTGGCTCGGGAAACGAGCATACGAGGAGGAGAGTGGGGACAAGGAATGTGGGGCCTCCCATTCAATATTTCTTGTTTCTGGGCTGGGTCATGTGCCTGACAAGTTTTGTATGTCATCCCCTTCCTGGCAGCTCATTGGTGTATTGCAGTGTTTCTTTTTTTTTTTTTAACTGCTACGTCGTTCGCGCCGTGCGTTTTCACGTGGTCGTGGTGCGGGCAGTGCAGGCTGGTGTTCTCTGGATCGGGTGTGCATAAAGACGCCCATTTTGCGGCTGCAACTGCCGTGTGCATAACGTTTGAGAGTTGGTGCACGTACTGGAAGACTGAAGCGTTCGTTGACATGTCTAGGAAGCGGAAGGCCCTTTCTTTTAAGGGGAAAATTGAAATTCTGAGGAAGATCGACGAAAACCCCAAGAAAAAACGCACTGACATGGCGAAAGATTTAGGTATAGCGCCGTCGACGCTCTGCACCATTGTTGGGCAGCGAGACGTTGTCTTGAGGAATGCCGAGCAATTCAGGGCTAATACCAAGCAAGAAAAGACGGCCACACACATGAAGCTGGAAGAGGTGCTGCTGACGTGGTTTCGCAAGGTGACAGCAGCTGGTGCCAATGTGGACAGCAAGGTGCTAAGCGAAAAGGCGGACAACATTGCACTTTCCCTTGGTATCGATGATTTCCAAGCTTCTGGCAGATGGCTGCACCGTTTTAAAGAGAGGCATGGACTAGTGTACAAAGCTGTCAGCGTTGAAACAAAGAAAGTGGATGAGTCCCAGGTTAGCGACTGGCTGAACACACTGCCGGCGCAGATTTTGGACTATGCACCACTGCGATGTGTTTAACGCTGATGAGGCCGGACTGTTTTTCGACCTGCAGCAGGAGAGAAGGTTGTGTGTGAAAGGCCAGGCTTGCCAGGGTGGCCAGAAAAGTAAGGAATGTGTCACCATGCTATCTTGTGCAAATGCCGACGGCTCTGAAAAAATTCAGCTTACCGTCATAGGCAAATGAAAACAACCAAGGTGCTTCCGAATGGCAGGACGTTTGCCTTGCTTGTACAAGGGAAACAAAAAAAAAGCATGGATGACTGCAGATTTTTTCCGCGAGTTCCTTATGACTTTGGACCGGAAAATGGAAGCGAAAAACAGAAAAATTTTGCTTTTTGTTGACCAGTGTTCGGCCCATCCCAAAGACTGCAACTTCAGCAATGTCGCCGTAAGGTTCCTGCCCGCAAACACCACGAGCCGTCTACAGCCATTGGATGCGGGATGCGGGAGCTGTCTACAGCTGCTGGATGTCCTGGGATAATGTGACCCAGGACATGATGCGAACTGCTTTCATCAGTATGGATTTTTTGCAGAATTGGATGCGGCTCCGACGGAAGCAAACCAAGAGCCTGACGCCGATTTGCACATTGAGGGTTGGGAGGACCTTGAAACGCGAGCTTCAGCGCGAGACTTCTTCACCGCGGACAACAACGTCGTCATCTGTGGGCTGCGATCCATCGAAGAATTGGTCGACGAGGCAAAGGATACAGTCTGAGAGTGATGGTGAAGATAACGGTGAGAGTGATCTCCTGCCGTCAACGTCCGAAAACCTTGATGCCCTCAATGTCCTGCGTTGCATTGTAAGCGCTGGCAATGTGAGTGAAGAAACCGCAGCACGGTTTTATTCCTTTCAGTTATTGCTTTCTTGAGGGACAGCGAAGTTAAAAAAGTTCAAACCAATATCATGGACTTTTTCAGCAAGAAGTAGTTGACCCCAATAAAGTTCTTGTTCATCTTCATGATCAGCTTTAACTTGTTTTGGCTCATACGAATTCGGGATGATACGAATATTTTACGTGCTCCCTACGAATTCCTATCATCGAGATTCTACTGTATTTGTAGAAGGGGTACATGTCGATGCTTTGGTGGACACCGCTGCAACATTTGCTGTCATTCAGGCTCATTTGTGCTCCCGTCTCAAGAAAGTTATGACGCCTTACAATGGTCCCACGCTTGTTGCGGCCCAAGGGAGCCCTATTCGGCCTTCGGCTATGTGTACAGCGCATACTCATCGACATTGTTCATCATATCGAATTAGCTGTGCTATTCGAGTACTCCCACCAACTAATTCTGGGATGGGATTTTCTATCTTCTGCATCTGCTGCCATTTGTTGTGGGCAGCATATGGTGCACCTCGGTGAAACCAACTACATGCTTCTGATCGCTGCCCAGGATACGGAACTAACCCCAGGACGACACTACATTGGTGCCCTCAAATACATTGCCATCAACCATGGCGATGTGTTAGTGTTCCCGTCCTCCTACTGCATTAGTAAAGGCATAATACAGTAGAACCCCGCTGTTACGTTCCCGGCTGCTGCGTTTTCCCCGCTGTTACATCGTTTTTGGCCAGTCCCGGCATAGGTCCCATAGGATTCAATGCATTAGGAACCCCGCCGTTACGTCGCAATGTGGGAACGTTCCCGCATGTTACGTCGCGAATCGGCATTCCAAGCGGCCGCTGCCGACGGAAATATTGACTTTCCACGTAGCTTGACTTGGCTTGACTGTAGGATTAGCTGCACAATGGGCGATGCCAATTACGTTTCCAGCTTCCGCCATCTAAATTATGGCACAGCGATGCAAACTGTTGGTGACGGAATCGCGTGCAATGATTACGTTTCCATCGATGGACACCATTGTCACCGCCGAGGTTTTCTCTGTCGACGAAATCATAGCCGAGTGTGCCAGTGCGTGCGCTGAAAGCGCTAGCACTGAAATAAAATTGTGTGCCGATCACCACTTCTCTCATTTTTCCATTTTTAAAATTTTACTTCTGCAAGACAGAACAGTAGTGCTCGTTGCTGATATGGAGCCTGTATACGCCTTGCCGCTTCGACCAGTCTCTCCTGGGGATCGTTCTCCTGACGAATCTTCTTCTGGCACTGCCCTTAAAGTGATCATCAGCACTGATCTGACAGCTGGACAGGCGCAACAGTTGCTTGATTTGTTAAAAAATCGCGCTGATTTTTTCGACGTCTACTCCATAACACTCAGCCAAACTACCATCCCCGAGCACTGCATTATAACAGATGACACATGTATCGTGCAGCGCCCGTACCATGTCTCTCTAGCAGTGCGGAAAATCATTGAAGACAACATCGCTGACATGTTAGAACGCAAGATAATCCGCCTTTTGCATGTCTGTGTGGCGCCCTCTCGCGGACACGGCACGAAACAAGCTGTACGGCGTCGCGCCGAACCTGTCGTGCGCTACCCCAGCGTTTCTCTATGGCACAACACGGTCGGGCAGCAACATGCACAGTGAGCGTTGCGGTTATTTTCGATTTGAAACGCTGTACGAATTTCTGAGAGCCCTCTCCGGCATGGTGAACACTTACAGCGAAAAGAGCCGACCATGAGAAAGCCTCGGGAGTCTAAAAACGTCGCAAAATGCCACGCGAACGGGGAAGGCACGCAAGCGAGCAGACGCTGCTCGCTTCCCGCATGGTCAGTTGAGGGCTGGAATCCGGTTTGTTTGAGACCGCGTGCGTAAAAGAAAAACGGGTGGGGGGTGACTTCTCTTGAAAGTGTACGGCACCTGCCCCTGCATCCAACACAGCCCGTGGGCCTGCCTCCCACAACGGCCACTGCCACGGTGTCGGTGGCAGTGGCCGTCACTGCTCCCGCTACGAGTGCCGTAGGTCACGGCTACCCGACGAAGACTACGCAAAAAGCGCGATTACACGTAAACACTGCTCGCTTTTTATCGACGTTCAGTTGAAGAGCGGCATTGTATGCCACTATGCCAAGGACAAGGCTTCTGGAAAAAAAAAAGGAAAAAAAAAAAAGAAAAAGAAGCGGCATGCTCTTAGTTCAACGAAATAGCCCACACCGAGTGTGGGAACACAGCACGAGAGCACCCGGGATAGACACCTGTAGGGCGTGCATGCGGTACCACAGGCAGGTCAAGCCCCTCAAAAGCAAGTTTGTGCTGCTGTGCCCAAGCTCATGCTGTCTGCACAAGAAACGCGAGGATTGCTTTTGCTGACCTTTTGTGTTTTGTTATTTGTTGTTTTCCTATACGTCCCCTTTCCGTTTCTCCCTTCGAAAATAAAGCAGTCGTCCTGGTGTGCTGAAAGTGAACGGACGCGTCGTGCCTTTTTCAACTCTCCGAAGTTTCTCTCCGATTAACCCTACAGAGAGATAGCTAGAGCTCAATCTGCGTAAGGTTTGCTGCCAGTAGCGTTTGTTGAAGCCACGGAGCACCAGCATACCTGACCGGATTCGCGAACAGATGTACAACCAGGCCATGGATCACTGAAAACGCTAAGCGAAGCGCAACTGGAATGAATTCATGGCAGCAATGAACAAGGAATACTCGGGGATGATGTGTGTGTGTGCGCGATCAAATGTTTAATGAGTTGAACCCCACGTCAACTCGCGGACTTATGTGAAGTATTCGTCCTCCATCATCGGATACAAGAGACAGCGTGCTGGAATAACACCTCTATCTTGCAGGGTAAGATTTTCGTTATTGTGATGATCCGAGTGACCATGCGCATTGCCGGATGTCTGCTTTTTCCTATCCGGGTCGTTATTACAAAAGAAAAAAGAACTGTTTGACTACGGGAGTACGGAGCAATGGTTTCACTGAAACACAAGCTCTGATGTGTTCGGCGCGCGTTCTTCGCGGCTAAGGCCGTGTCAGATATGCCGCATTTGCCTGCCTGCATATTACGATGATGTGAAAGAACTTCATGTTACAAAAAATGTGTGTCTGGATGGCGTACCGGCCCAGCTGGCGCCGAATATCATTACTTTCGGTAATGGGAACACCGTTCTGCACTGCGCGCCGCTTGCGTCGTCTGCTACGATGCCATACGAGTCGTTTGCGCCGGATTCGGCGCATGCGCACTCGGACCATGCAAAAGGCGGATTCACCCCTCATCTAGTTCGTGGTCGTCTCCTGTTGTTTTGGTCCGCAAGAAAGACGGTCCCGTGCGCTTTTGCATCGATTATCGGGTGCTCAATAAGATCACTTGAAAAAGGTATACCCCGTGCCGCTCATTGATGATGCCCTTGATTCCCTCCAAAGCGCGGAATACTTCTCGAGCCTCGACCTCTGCTCTGGCTACTGGCAGATCCCTGTGCAAGAACATTATAAAGAAAAAAACTGCATTCGCAACACCAGATGTACTGTATGAGTTTAACGTAATGCCTTTTGGGCTATGCAGTGTGCCTGAACTTTTGAACACATGATCGACACCGTGCTGCGTAGCCTGAAATGGAAGACCTGCATTTGCTACCTGCATTTGCTACTTGTCATTTTTTCATCAATGTTTTCTCAGCGTCTCCGATGCTTAGATGAAGTTTTGACATGTCTCGCCCGTGCAGGTTTTCAGCTAAATCCCAAAAAATGCTGTTTCGCCAGCAGAGCCATTAAGATCCTGGGCCATGTCATAAGCAAGGACGGAATTCGACCAGACCCTGACAAGATTGCTGCGGTGCTTCAATTTCCGCGCCCTGCAAGGCCCAAAGACTTGCGCAGCTTCCTCGGCCTTGCCTCTTATTTCTGCCGTTTCATACGGAATTTCACATCCATCGCAGCTCCATTACACAGGCTACTATCTGGTGGTGTTCACTTTGTATGGTCTGAAGAATGCGAATCGGCATTTACATGACTGAAGGACGGCCTTACGTCTGAACTGGTGCTTTTGCCATTTTGATGAGGCCGCACCGACTCTCTTGCACACTGATGCTAGCGGTCACGGTATCGGTGCTGTCCTACTGCAAAGCGACAATTCTTCACATGAGAGTCGTCACATATGCCAGCCGTGTTCTCACCTCTTCCGAAAGGAACTAACTATAGTGTCTGGCCGTTGTCTGGTCGATACAGAAGTTTCGCCCTTATCTGCACGGCCGTCATTTCACAATAGTGACAGACCACCACGCCTTGTGCTGGCTTTCCACACTGAAGAATTTGACTGGACGCCTGGGTTGCTGGATTTTGTGGCTGAAAGAGTATGACTTCGACATCATTTACAAGTTTGGCAAGAAACACCTAAGATGCCGACGCTCTGTCTTGCTGCCCACTTCCTGCGGCTCCGCTCGACGCTTCAGCAACTGCTTCGCGCGTCAACTGTTCAAACGACCCTGGTAAGGCTTTGTCGCTAGCCTCCATACACCAAGTGCCTTCGGACAATGACCAGCCATTCGCATCTCGTCAGATGGCAGACCGGTACTGTCGATGTCTCATAGATCATCTCGCTGGGACTGCTCCTCCACCTAACGCGCGCCTCTGCCGGCAACTCGTGCACTTTAAGCTGGACGATGGAGTG